>JAOPUI010000078.1:646509-657298 GCA_027123135.1 Urophycis floridana | reverse complement strand
GGGGGGGTTGGTGATGATGAACTGTTATGTTTTCTTGTCGTGTTGTTATTCCGATCAGGGTTCATCGCCTACAGCTTCGGTGTCCCTCCACTTCACATGTAAGGCTTTCATTTGTGTGCCGTTGTGTGTGTGTGTGTGTGTGTGTGTGTGTGTGTGTGTGTGAGTGTGTGAGGGTGTGAGTGAGTGCGTGCGTGTGCATCTGTAAAGTCTGCATAAATACTGTGTGCCTGTACACATATCCACTGAGTGAGTGTGTGCGTCTGCATGTGTGTGTGTGCGTTTGTGTGTGCGTGTGAGTGTGTGTGCATGTATGTGTACGTGTGCATCCCTGTGTGTGTGTGTGTTTGTTTGTGTGCATGTGTGTGTGTGTGTGCATCTGTAAAGTCTGCATAAATACTGTGTGCCTGCACACATATCCACTGAGTGTGTGTGTGTGTGTGTATACGTGTATGTGTATGTGTGCATCCCTGTGTGTGTGTGTGTGTGTGTGTGCATCCCTGTGTGTGTGTGTGTGTGTGTGTGTGTGTGTGTGCTCCACAGTGGACAGGAAGCAGCAGAGTGAGAGGAGGCTGCTCTCTGGGTGTATACCAGGGATGGTGGCTTGTCATTCCCCCGTGGCCCCGGTACACACACGTAGGAGGCTGGGGATCAGCCTCTTCTATGTTTACAACCTGCAGGTTATAGCCGGTGCTTAGAATCAGCTTATTCATGTCTTGCTGTGAGCTATTTCTTGTTTGCCAAGCATTTCGCTCAAGTTGGGAGCCTGTGCACCGAAATCCTACGTGATCTGGTCAGATTATCACATGCAACGTCGTCTTTATTCTGCCATTGTGTCTCTCGTGATGTTTCAGCTGCCGTGTGTCTTCTGTTGAATAGTGTTTTGCTTAAATAAAGAAATCCTATTCGGCTCTGAAGTCAAACATTGACTATGCATTTGGTTGCTTGGTTCATTAAAACAAATGCCTTATCGATAATATCGCTCTCACATGCATGCTGAAAAGGTTGGCTGCAAGTTAGGAAAATTCTCGGATTAAATAGCAGCTTGAAATGAAGGGGTGTCCCCGAATGTCCTTCATATGAAACACAATGATGAATATCAAAGTATGTGAATCTACTCCCTTAACTTGCTCTGCCATCACAAGTTATAATGATATAATATAATAGTCTAATGTTAGGCTCATCGAAACAGGTCTACATTCAACTCTCACAGGTCTACATTAGACTCTCACAGGTCTATATTAGACTCTCACATGTCTACATTAAACTCACAGGTCTATGTTAGACTCACAGGTCTACGTTAGAGTCTCACAGGTCTACATTAGACTCACAGGTCTACATTAGACTCTCACAGGTCTACATTAGACTCACAGGTCTACATTGGACTCTCACAGGTCTGCATTAGACTCTCACAGGTTTACATCAGACTTTCAAAGGTCTACATTAGACTCTCAAAGGTCTACATTAGACTCACAGGTCTACATTAGACTCTCACAGGTCTACATTAGACTCTCACAGGTCTACATTGGACTCTCACAGGTCTGCATTAGACTCTCACAGGATTACATCAGACTTTCAAAGGTCTACTTTAGACTCTCACAGGTCTACATTAGACTCACAGGTCTACATTAGACTCAAAGGTCTACATTAGACTCACAGGTCTACATTGGACTCTCACAGGTCTACATTAGACTCACAGGTCTACATTGGACTCTCACAGGTCTACATTGGACTCTCACAGGTCTACATTAGACTCACAGGTCTACATACATTAGACTCTCATTAGACTTTTGTTTCATCTTTCGAAGAAAAGCCTTCCCTTACACAAAGGTAAATAACAATGTTTGTTTGAGCCTGGGATGAATCCCAAGTGGCCTGCGGGGAGATCGTTTCACATCGACAGAACGGACGGATGGATGTAGTTACAGTCGGTCCAGAACATTCCTAAACCGCAGATCACTGGAATATTAGGGTGGAGTTTCTGTTTAGGTTTGAGCTGAGTCTGTGTGATCTGGGTGTATGTTAGGGTGGAGCTGAGTCTGTGTGATCTGGGTGTATGTTAAGGTGGAGCTGAGTCTGTGTGATCTGGGTGTATGTTAGGGTGGAGCTGAGTCTGTGTGATCTGGGTGTATGTTAGTGTGGAGCTGAGTCTGTGTGATCTGGGTATATGTTAGGGTGGAGCTGAGTCTGTGTGGTCTGGGTGTATATATTAACGCAAGAGTGGAGCGTAGGAATCTCTGTATCCAGTTGTGTGTGTGTGTGTGTGTGTGTTTATGTGTACATGTGTGTGTGTGTGTGTGTGTGTGTGTGTGTACGTTGGCTTGGGGCTGTGAAGCCATTGCCTTGCCTCTGTAGGGCTGTAGAGAACAGCCTGGTCTCCACAGAGATACAGTATTATCTCTGCCGAAAGGGGAGGAGAGCAGAGGAGAGGAGATAGCAGAGGGGAAAGATAGTCAGCAGGTATGAAGGAATTTCAAAGCACAAACTATGCAGTACATGTTCAATATATGTTTATCTTTGTGTGTATTTGAATAGGTAGAAAAGTGATGATAGTGTGAAAACGACAGAGAGGCTCACCATTACTGATGCAAGGTCAGTGAAGCGGCTTCCACACAAAGGTTACAGAATGTGTTTTGAATGCTGCCCGATACCAAGCTGTCGCATTCATGGTGAACATTGATGTTTCACTGCAATTACACTTTTATTACTTTTCTTTTATTAATATTCGTTAGTATTCGTTGTTCTTCCTCTAGAATTACAATTGCTAGACTTCGGTACGCTGCTCGATAAAATAAGGAATCCCACAAGGCAGCCGCGTCCTCTGCTGGAATGCAGAGAAGGCGTCCTTATCTTTGGAGTGTAATTGCTGACGTTCTTACAGCTGTCAACCTGTGGGCCCCCCTCACTTTGGTTTTAATACACAAGCGTCACCTATTGTCAGGCGTGTCGCCAACACTTCATATGTTAATTCCGTCAACTCTGCAGGTGACAGCAGTTTTCCAACCTCACCCGCTTGTTTTAAATGAAGGAACCATCGGGGGGAAGTGTATTTCCCTTGTCAGTGTTTCAACAGCCCTCCGGTTCTTCATTACGCGCTGTATGTCATGCTCACAGTCACGCCCTTAAAGGTGATCGAGGGAAGAGTCGAGCGCTGTAAGCAGAGAGAGAGGATAACAGCAGAAGAGAGGAAGACGTTGAAGATGTGCAAACAAAAAAAAAAAAAGTTTCTGTGATTGGTAACGAGGCGGCAGCGGTCTCAAACCAGCGGCCTGCTGCCGAGGAAGACTCACGTTCCACCAGAACCTCAGAGTATCACTCGCTGACAGCTGACAGATGGTAACGCTGATTCTCACAGATTACACTCGTTTATAGCGTTCAAATCTTTACCTACACAACGTTTAGATGTGCAATGATAAAAACACAAACAAATAAAAGGATACAAGGGTCTCTACGTATTATTATAATTATATTATAAGACCTGCATGCGAGGAAGCCTCACGAGAGCCCCCCGCCCATTAGCCACTTACACCTCGGCAATTTCACACTTTGGTGGGCGCCGCTAACACCCGTTATAAACTCTGTGTCTCCCAACGGACTCCTCCATTAAAATGCAATGTTATTTATCTCCCAAAGGGGTGGAAAGCCCCAAAGCTTGCGAAGCTCAAGAACTGCGACAATCGCGATTCAACAGATAAAACGAGGCACGTGCTGAATGATCCAACCCATTAGCTAACACGAGAGACGTGCTGAATGATCCAACCCATTAGCTAACACAAGCCACGTACTGAATGATCAAATCCATTAGCTAACACGCGCTGCTCGCGAATCAATAGCTAGGAATCCCAATGAGCTAAAAACGTTCAGTTAGTTTCTTAATTAGTGACAGTTAATTCATTAGCAACGTAAGCACATTCCTATCCCAGCGTGATAGCAAGGTGTGGACATTATAATATTATTAATAATAATAGACTGTATTTATATAGCACTGTTCAAGCAGATGTACAAAGATCTTAGAGATATGTAGCGTCACGCCGCCTGAATTCCGAGAGCAGGGATACGTGAGAGAAGCCCCGGGTGATGAGGCCGCCATGGCAGTGATGCGGCCCCCATCTAAAGCCCCTCCTCTGCCACACGAACCGTCCTCGTGGAAAGTTGGGGCGAAAGTGTGGAGGAAGAGAACGCAACTTTTAGAAACAGAAACAAAACAAATCCCCGCCAAACGCTGAATTCAGCGGACAAAAATAATCTATAAAATCTTTGGAATGTAATTATCACTCGGTTTAATCCGCCCTTTGTCCTTATCGCGCGTGTGTGTGCGTGTGTGTGCGTGTGTACGTGTGTGTGTGCGTGCGTGTGTACGTGTGTGTGTGTGTGTGTCTGTGTGTGCGTGTGTGTGTGTGCGCGCGTGTGCGTGTCTGTGATCCACACAATGCCCGCCCTGCTCCCCGTAGCCGTGTGTGTGTATTCAGCTCTCAGGCCAGAGCAGCCGCTGGCGCGCAGCCAGGGCCGTAAGTCCACAGTCTCTGGTCGTCCTTCTGTTGGGCAGCCCGCTGGTAATGGGGTCCCCGGGGGGAGTCGCCCCAAACTAAAACACACTCTCCCCCAACCCCCATAAACCACAACGGAGCAGACAATGGAGGGCCTGTGGGTTCGCCTCGGACGATACGCCCCAAAACGCGCCACACGGCGCCGTTAGCACCGCGAGGCGCCGTTAGCACCGCTCGGCGCCGGCGTGGAGCCCGGCGTGGAGCCCGGCGTGGATTCGTCGCCGCGTGAAGCAGGAAGGCACGGCCGTGTGAGCGAGCGCGTGTGATCTAAACCGCTCCACAGTCGTCCTTGCTCCCCCTCGGTGCGGCGGTCAGAGTCTACAGCGCGCCGCGTAGCGCGGGCGTCCGGGAGCCGGTGAAACCCTGTGCGGCGAGCGGCGTCCCTCAGACCCGGGGGCGCTCGGCGCTGGAGGCCGCGGCCGGTGGAGCAGATCACGATGAGTGGGTATAACGCAGCGTTTGATATCGCTGCTGTAGAACAGACGAATATAATCCAGTTTATGCTCCCAAACAGAATAAAAAAATGATAATTCAACTGCGGCCGCATAATCCCCTGAAATAACAAGCTTATGAACCCGAGCCCTCCATAATTTTATCTGGAATCTCCCATACTGTAGCATCACAATGACATCAAAGCGGCGCTGCGAATTCATGGCTTACAAAATCAATAGACAGAAGAGTGGCGTTGAAGCTTAATGCGCGGCAAAGTGGGGCTTTGGGACGAGCTGTGGCTTTCAGTTTGTCCGGGGTAAGGAGAGCCACAGAGGGGGGACTGGATCACAGATATCCAAGCCCTCCATCAACCTTCCTCCCGTTGTGGTCTGTGGCTTAAAGCTGCTGAATCCACAGAAGACCAAAGCAGGCTTAAATTCCATTCTGATGCTCTCCATTTAGCTGGGCTTGTGCCTGCGTATATTTAATTATAAAGCCAAAATAACAATGGCCCCGACCGCAGGTTGATTTCTAGCTGCAGTTAAAGTAGTTTTTACTTTCACTTTCCCTTTACTTTCACTTTCATTGTACAGGTCCTGCTGAGGAAGATATTTGCATAAGAAAGACCTGACACAAAGCAGCAGCTCTGAACTTCCCAGCTGTATGGAAAGAATCAAAACTTGAACTGCTGCTGAACTGTTTTGTACATGTGTCTGCTGCTGGGATAGAAGTGTTTTTATGAGGGTCAGCTGTGTGTGTGTGTGTGTGTGTGTGTGTGTGTGTGTGGGTGTGAGTGTGGGTGTGTGTGTCTGAGTGTGTGTGTGTGTGTGTGTGTGTGTGTGTGTGTGTGTGGGTGGGTGTGCGTGTGTGTGCGGGTGTTTGTGTGTGTGTGTGTGTGTCAGACTACATACGCAGTGTGTCCCTGCCGGTGCAGTTACAGTGCGAGGCCACTGGGAGCAGCAGCAGTGAGCACGGCTCAGTGAGCCCAGACTGCGACTCCAAGCACGACGTCTTCTTCCAGAAGAAGACGCGCTCTGACTCAGATAACCTCAAGCCTCCCAACTCTAACTACCTGAGGTGGGTGTGTGTGTGCGTGTGTGCGTGCGTGTGTGCGTGAGTGTGCGTGTGTGTGTGTGTGTGTGTGTGTGTGTGTCTGTGTCTGTGTCTGTGTGTGTGAGTCTATGCATGCTTGTGTGGGTGTGGGTGTTTTTGTGTGTGTTTGTGTGTGAGTGTCCTTGTAAATGTGTGTGTGTGTGTGTGTGTGTGTGTGTGTGTCTGTCTGTGTGTGTGTTTTTGTGTGTGTGTGTGTGTGTGCTTGTGTGAGTTTATTTAGATGTGTGTGGTTGTGTGTTTGCATAAAATTGACAGGTGTCTTTGTGCTTCAATAGCTTTTACGACATCCCATAATGAGCTCTGAGGGCTTTAACGCGTATCCGCTTCAACGGACTTACTCACACACACACACACACACACACACACACACACACACACACACACACACACTCACATACATACACTTATCTGACACACACACACACACTGCTCTGAGTCCAGGCAGGCTCATGGCGTGTCTCCACTTGTGTGTCCCCACGTTGACACACACACACAGTAGCTAGGAGAGCCTTCTATCTGTAAACAGACTCTCTTGCTATCTGGCTGCCATAAAATCTGCTGCGATGCAATTCCTCTGTTCTCCTAATGCGTTTGTGTGTGTGTGTGTGTGTTGTGTGTGGAGTGGTTGTGAGTGTGTTGTGGTGTGTGTTGTGTGTGTGTGTGTGTGCGTGCCATCTGTGTGGTTGCGGGCGAGCTATGTATTGTGTGTCTCTGTGCTGTGTTTGTTCTTCTTTGCTACAATTGAGACAGTAAAACAAAATATCTCATGAAGTCACTTAGGGTGTGTGTGTGCGTGTGTGTGCGTGTCCTTTGTTTGTTCTGATTATCGGCGTGTGCTCTGTTCTAGTCGCGGTGCTGTGGACGTTCTATACGGTCCACATGTTTGTGTCGTGTGAGTGTGTGTGTGTGTGTGTGTGTGTTTGTTTCAGTGGATACTCCAGGAGGAGGTGAACCACTGCGTTTCGGTGCACTTATGCACGTGTGTGTTTTATCTGCATGTCAATCGCCGGTCACATTTTCGGCAGCTACCCATACCATTCCTGTGTTGCAAGATTGAGTTTGTAAGAATCTGGACGCCTCTTATGCTCTGTGTTCTATATGTGTGTCATCTGCAGTTCTGTTATATGAGAGTAGGATAATATATGTTTTGTATGTTTGTGTGTCGGTGTCCTCATGATACAATATGAATGATGTTTGTGTGTGTTTATTCGTGGTTAAACTTCTCAATGAACCACAGATTCCCCTGTGTGTGTTGTGTGTGTGTGTGTGTGTGTGTGTGTGAGTGTGTGTTCATCAGCATGCGCATGTCCCCATTAACCACTCTGTGTGTCTGTGTGTGTGTGTGTGTGTGTGTGTGTGTGTGTTCATCAGTGTGCGCATGTCCCCATTAACCACTCTGTGTGTGTCTGTGTGTGTGTGTGTGTATGAGTGTTCATCAGTGTGCGCATGTCCCCATTAACCACTGTGTGTGTGTGTGTGTGTGTTCATCAGTGTGCGCATGTCCCCAATTAACCACTGTGTGTGTGTGTGTTCATCAGCGTGCGCATGTCCCCGTTAACCACAGTGTGTGTGTGTTTGTGTTCATCAGTGTGCGCATGTCCCCAATTAACGACTGTGTGTGTGTGTGTGTGTTCATCAGCGTGCGCATATCCCCGTTAACCACTCTGTGTGTGTGGGTGTGTGTGTGTGTGTTCATCATAGTGTGCATGTCCCCATTAACCACTCTGTGCATGTGTGTGTGTTCGTTCATCAGAGTGTGCGTGTCCCCATTAACCACTCTGTGTGTGTATGTGTGTGTGTGTTCGTTCATCAGCGTGTGCGTGTCCCCATTAACCACTCTGTGTGTGTATGTGTGTGTGTGTTTTCGTTCATCAGCGTGCGCATGTCCCCATTAACCGCTCTGCGTGTGTTAGTGTTCCTGATGAGGGTTCGGCCTCCGAGGACCGCAGCGCGCCCCCCTCCCCAGAGGACCGGGACGGGGGTCTCTTCCTGCTGAAGAAGGACAGTGAGAGGCGGGCCATCCTCTACAAGGTCCTCAACGAGGACCAGGATAAGGTCATCTCCAACCTGCTGGAGAACCACATCCAGGTCTGGAGAGAGAGCGAGAGAGAGAGAGAGAGAGAGAGAGAGAGAGAGAGAGAGGAAGAGAGAGTGTACAGTGGCGCTTCAGAGAGTAAATGGGCGCTCGCACTTTCTCATATTCTGTCAGCTTCCCAGAGTTCGAGCTAAAGACAGGCTAAGTGTTTGAAAGCTTAATGTGGGTTGAAAACTGACAATTCTAGGCGGTCTCACAGAATCACAAACCGTCTTTGTATTTAGTATGTTTTCATTTAGTTATTTGGCTAGCTTTGGTTTGCTTAGTCGCCTGTTCAAACTTCTGAAATGCCACATATCAGAACACAGTGCAGCAGCGTGTCCGAAATGTGTGCCACAACATTGAGCAGGTCAATGAACGGATCAATGACGTATTTATCGATAACTGCTAGACTTATTGTGTGTGCATAAGATAAGCTATCGTGTCGTCCGCATGGTTGCTCATCAAGGCAAATCCTGCCATTGCGTCTAATCTCCGACGTGCATTGTCCCATCGGGCTGTGAGCGTTCATTTTCAGACCGGCTGAACGCAAATAAATTCCCACGTCAAAAGCAACCATAGAAGCAATCTCTGTCTATGATAAATTATATCGAGGCCGTCTTCATAAGCTCATTTACCCAGGCTTGCTTTGTTAAGTCACATCATATATATATTTCTTTCGGGGTGCTTATGTTTTCTGAAATGTTTTCAAATCGGTAAACGCATGTTCAGACGGCAAGGACAAGATCAATGTAAATGCATTATGTGTCTGCCCTTTTTTGTCACAGTGTTAAATACCGCCGTGGGCCCGGTGAGCTGGTCTGGATTTGCACGCCCAAGACTTTTTCCAAAAAATTGTTTTTATTTTTTATTCTTTATTTTCCAAAAACAACAAACAAGATTCAAACAGTCACAAAAGTGTGGTCGAAAACATGACCCGCCACGAGAATCGACATTTGTTCTTCCACGCCAATCCTTCCTAACTAATAAGTCGCTTCCATCCCATGCAAACAAGAGTGACGAAATCAAAAACCCAAGTCACATCCAATCTGCCTAATTACCACCCAAATTACCCAAGTAACAATTATCCAAATGTGCAAAGGCAGACACTTAAAGAAACATGCATAAATAACTAAAATACCAGATAACTAAAATAAACATTCCAATATATAAATAATATTATCTAGGACATAACTAAAATAATATCCATTCACACAAACCTCAGGGTTTGGACCAAAATGGCCACAACAGCATAAGACATTTTACTAAATGAAACATTCAATGTTAACCATCAGTTCTCGCTTCCATCACACTATACACCGTAACCTTTGTCTGACCGTCAGCAATATGCTGAGGCAACAGTACTCTTTGTAATCGTCCTAAAATTACCTTTTTTTGTATGATCATGGGAGAAGCAGGCAACAGCATATTGATATTAGAAAGGTAACCCCCAAACAAGGAACCTTATCCATTTGGTCAATCCATTGGTCACACAAGCATTCTGAAAACAGTCAGGTCAGCAGTTAATATCAACCGACAAGATTGGTTTTGACTCGTAGGTAGACACACACACTCTGAGATTTTTATGTTGTACTTTGCTTATGTATCTATACATGTTGACCTGCAACACCAATATAGGCTACAGAGCTTCTTGGTAAGAGATTGCACAAACACTGTGGATTAGATTTGTCTGTGTGCCCTCTCTTATACAGCCATCATGGCCTTTTCAGAAAGGATTCTTTTGTTAAAAAAATGTTTTTTTTGATTCACCTTGAGAAGGTTCATGGCTTTTGGTCAAACATTTTCCAGATGACAAGCTTCATGAAATATGCTGTGAAGAAAAAAAGATCACAAAAGTCCACAGCAAAACAAATTCTTCACTTGAAAACATGAGGCCTACAGGTCTAACTTTATAGAAATGTGAGCATATACGGGATACAATAATGATCTATTAATCAACATTAAGGAATAGAGTAGCATTTAGTCTAAGCATAGGGGTTAGGGTTAGGTTTTTGTATTGTAGTTCAGTTCTTGATGGTTAAAGTTACCCTGGTTGCACTGCCACACCATCCCCAATCATAACATGTTGCCATGGACACCATGACCTAAGTTAACATGCACAGAATTCATAAACATGACCATCACCATTAGTAAATTGTTGCTAGGCTATTAGTTAACAGTTAATTAACTTTTAGTCAATGCTTATTACTGTGTTATCGACGTTATGGTTAATGGATGTACCCTTATTGTAAAGTATGGTATATCCAATTAATTGTAAATTGGATATGGATAAAATAAGGGCATTGAGTCCTTGTTTTGTGGTTAATTTTATGTAATTAAATGCTGACACGTAAGCAAGGTTGGGAAATCTGTCTTCCAGGGACACGGTGTGTGGCTTGTTGGTTCAACAGAGGAACCACTGGGAAGATGAGTCCCCATCGTGACTAACCCTGCACACTGTCAACAAGAAGTCTGCGCCCCCCAGCATTAACATCAGGACACATGAGTTCACTAACACACACCTGCACACACTCGCACACACACACACGCACGCACGCACGCACACACACATAATAGTATGAGAAAGCACAGAGCCAACTGCGGTCTGGGGCGCCATCTTGGAGAG
>JAOPUI010000078.1:593250-603292 GCA_027123135.1 Urophycis floridana | reverse complement strand
TTGTTTGTTGGTTGTGGCCTTGTTCGTTGCCCCCCCGCCGGCGCCGCGGCGCCGGGGCCGGGGGGGCGGGGGGGGGGGGGGGGGGGGGTGACACACACACAAAATGGATCATGGAGTATGGAGTATAAACCTAATTGGCCACCCTCCGTCTACCGGACTGGCTGACCACCTGATTGGCAGTTACCTGGGGGCAGCAGGTGCAGCAGCAGGCTCTGGGCCAGCAGCATCTGTCCGGTGCGGAGGACACACCCCCAGCCGCTGTCGGTGGTGAGGGAGCAGCCAGCCAGCTCAGAGAAGCCCCGCCGGTACGTCAGCCACAGCAGAGAGGAGAAGCTGCAGTGGAAGCGCTCGCGGTCGACTACGAAGAGACGCACAGCAGACAGGACAGCATGGTGACTCACTGGGCTGCTCTTATGTCCCTCAATGGACAAGAAGCTCAGCTGTTTGGGAAGTTTAACATTGAAAATAGACTTTAGTTCGACATGAAGAGAGCGAAAGCATAGTGAGCCGCTACAATTGTGTTTTGTACGTTTTGCTCTGTTAAAAACAACATGATTATACTAATATTTTGGTATGTGAAGGGAAATGTATGTGCTTCGGGCTGCATGTCATTCTCTCTCTTCCAACCTGATCCCCCAACCATATTCACTGTCCTGACCATAAAGGCACAATAACAATTTCAATAAACCACAAACTACCCTTTTAATCATGACACTGAAATCTTACAGTCCTACTCATGTCAATCTTGTAATTTCCTCTGTGACAGAAGTTCTTGCGATTAAAACAGGTGCCTCCAACCACAACCGGCTGATAATAAGTTCAAGTTTGTCACGTGAACATTCTTTGAGCAAAGAGCAGCAGTCCCTAAAGGCAGTGAAATGTTTGATGTTCAGGCTTCCTCAGCCGCATACGAGACAGGAAAGAAATCATAACAAATATGGACAAATTATCATGATTTTCCAGTGACTGCATAAGCAGTGTAAATATGAACAATCATAATATTATTTATAAAAAATATTGATTAAAATATGATTTACACATCCTCCAAGAACTACTGCTCTCTAAGAACAGACAACAATGAGTGCACTTCCCTCCCATAATCCTGTGTTTAGTGATGGGGATCCTGTTTTATTCAGAGAAAGATCTAACATGTAAGACACTCAACATTCTCCGTCTTTATGAACTGTGCACAGCTGTGTCAACTCCAATCTGATTGGTTGAGCTGGAAAAACTGTAAACAGATGTGTACTCCTACCTGATTGGTTGAGCTGGAAGGACTGTCCCAGTATGGTCACAGGGGCTCTTTGACCAAAGTGGGATTTCTGCTTCAGAGACCAGCCTGATGAGTTGGTGAAAGCATGAACAACTAAGACAATGATAACTAAAAGCCAGTAAAATAAACATTATGAACCCCAGAAGGGACATTTGGTCATCACAGCAGCAGACGTACAGGACAATAAAATAATTAGCGAATAAGAACAAACAACCACATGCATTGCAAAGGTAAAATATACACACACACACAACATCTTTATTTCATTAAAAGCATAATAAGAAAATATCTCTAAACACATCAATGCGTAGTAGAACATATGTTGGAATATTATTGGCGTTATATGTTAATTGACAGTGGAAGAGAAACTGCTTCACAGACCGTATTTGAGACTGTTCCAGGCAGAGACCAGCTTGGATTTCAGTTTGGGGGGTCGGTCTTCCTCCTGCTCTCCTCTCTTCTCCTCCTCCTCCTCTTCCTGGTCCGTCGTAGCGCTGCGGGAGCCCTGGGACTCAGACGACACGTGGAACCAGTCATCTGCGTTCTCTTGCACTGGAGGTTGGACGAGATGACGGTGGTCCTCCGAGAACCCCCCACGGCTCCCGGCGGAGGAGCACCGATCCATAGCTGCAGAAAACATGTACACATGTACTTTAACTGCCATGGCAAAATACTACCACTTCTGCAACTGTTAATAAGAACAATACTAATAATAGCAAGAACATGTGCCAAGATGTTACGTTGTGTACGGTTACATTGGAAACAAATAACCCTAATGAACTGTCAAGTTATTGTTGACAAACAAAATAATATCATTTCACAGTCTGGGGTTGACCGCAACCGATGGCAATAATTGGGCCTCTGAAAGAAACGGGTTGACTAGCAACCTTATGACTCCGGAAAGTAGTGGTATTGAGTTGAACAGCAAAATAAAGGAATCAATCCTTGTATTTATTCAGGATTCAGCACAGAGAGCCACGCCAGACCACCTTTATGTGTCCTGAAACCAATTTCAAAACGTCAGTTTACATTTATTTTCCAAGCTTTATGTTACACGGCCACCCAATACAAGTGTCATCTGAAGCAGGTAAATCATGACCCCATGTCTTATATTGCTGACATGTTCTGTCCACCTGGCGCGTCACGTTTCCGCCGTACAGTATTTAATAAAGTTGACTCTACCTTTACTTGTACTTTCTCTCCACTCATAACAGGTTGCAGTTACTTCTCAATCCACCGACAGCGGTGGTTTTAATCATTTCATGTATTCCTGATCGACATACGACATTGTACGATTGCTATTCAGATCGATAGACGCCGTGCTGCTAAGTGTAAGTGTCAGTCAGTGTGCAGGGTAAACAGACCTACATACAGCGCGACCAAGCTTCAGAGTCCTTCGCTTCCGCTTTATTCACTGCGACGCTGTGATTGGTTCACAGATGACCAATAACGACCAAAACAACGTCCATCTGTTATTATCCTGCATAGGAATGCACCGTCTACAAATCGCATTTCCTCATATTATTCTTATTCACACCTAAATGAGCAATACATAGAAGCACATTTTGAGAAGATTTAATTCAAACGGCATTACAAAGGTCTTCCTCCGTATGGCTGTGCTATATTTTTATTTATTTTTTCACAACTTTATACTTTTTGTGATATTTGCGATTAAAAATGCAAATAAACACTCATTACATTGAGCCTAGCTTTCCCATTGTTACGTTTGACGCTAATTGCTGTCTATCTGTAAACTGGGTGGCATAGCTTAGTGGGTGGGCAGGTTGTCCAGTAACCGGAGGGTTGTTGGTTCGATCCTCAGCTCTAACTGTCCACATGTCGAACCCCACAAATGTACTTAGTACATGATTGTGAGTTGCTTTGGACAAAACGTCTGCTAAATGCCCTTCTTCTTCTACGCAGCTGCAACTGAATTTAAGTCAATCATCACGGGCATTCCTACACAAGTAATTCCTCGTGTGGAATTACATTTTCTAGTTTTATACCAGGGGTCACCAACCGCTTTGAACCTGTGAGCTACTCCAATGGTACTGTAAAATGAAGGGCAACTTGTTTGATAGCCTTCAAATTCTTCCCATTCTTCTCGTCTTTGAACATAGTGTTAGTGTCATCATTGCTCCTTTCAAGAGACCTTCCTGTCTGAAAAGTATTTTTTTGTTATTTATCAAAAAATTGCAGCTCTAAATTAAGTTTCAGTTTCTTTTTGTGACTTTTCACTGGCCTTGTGAAAAATGCCCGTTTGACCAAAACTCCGGGGCCTTTTCTTCCCGCAGGGCACTGCCAGGTGAGTAGTCAGCATGGAAGCTAGTGTAACAGCTCATGTCTCTCCACAGTGTGCCCCTTTACTGTCGCCACAGTCGCCCCACAAATGAGACATACACACTTGTATCACACTTGTTCACAAAACATTTTTGTTTTTAAAATGTTAAATTCAATATTGCCTTTAAATCTACATCAATGCAAGTGTTAATAATAATAATAACAATATCAATAATAATAATAATAACTTATATTTACAGTATATAGCTCCTTTCAAGGGACCCAAGGTCACTTCACATATGAAGGGGACAAACAAGAACAACATACAAAAAACACAGGCGACACAGTGGGGTTAATTAAGACCGTAGGCCTTGTGGATTGTTTTTAGGTGCCTTTTGAAAGTGCTGATGGAAGCGGCCTTGCAGGTCTCACCCGGGATAGAGTCCAGAGAGTGGGGGCTGCCACACTGAAAGCTCTGTCGCCGAAGGTCCACCGGCTGGTGCAGGGGGTGATGAGCAGGCCCGTGTCAGAGGACCACAGATTACAGGATGGAGTATAAGGATGGAGGAGGTCAGTCAGGTACTGAGGTGCAAGGTGATGGAGAGATTTACAGGTGAGGAGGAGGATCTTGTAGGAGATGTGGAACATGACCAGAAGCCAGTGAAGGTGGATGAGGGGAGGGAGTGATGTGCTGCCAGGGCTTGGTGCGGGTGAGAACCCTGGCAGCTGAGTTCTGTACACACTGGAGCCTGTCCAGAACTCCATTGCAATAATCCAGCCGGGAGGTGATGAAGGCGTGGATGAGGGTCTCTGCCACGGAGTCAGAGAGTGATGGTCGGAGCCTGGAGATGTTTTTGAGATGGTAGAAGGCAGATTTGGTGAGGGATTTGATGTGTGACTGGAATGGGAGGGAGGAGTCCAAGATAAAACCCAGGTTGTGGACTTCTGAGGATGGGCGGCGTGTTATTGATTAAAAAAGATCAACACAATGAAATAAAAATGGTCAACATTTTCCCCCATGGTGACTAGTGCTATTTTTACAACATGTCCTGTGGGCAACTGGCCTGGTCCCTGTGGGCAGCCAGGGGCTGGGAGGCAGCGTGTGGGCTACCCCCGGTTTATACCATCTGTAGCGGCCGTCAACAACAAATAAGGCCACTCAGGGAATCTGAAGTCATTTCCAACGTGTGGTGGTGCAAAAATGTAGGTCTGCCCAGGAGTATTCGGTTGACACTTTATTTGTATATTAAAGATTAAGAGATCCCTACAAAAGCCGGATGCACTGAATGAACAATATACTATAGAAACAAACTTGGAAAGGACATCAGATTCCCTGAAATTGATTTTTTTTTGTTGATCGCTGCTACATTTTGTTGAAAAACTGTGTGGCTTCCTCAGCTCCCTCGTCCCCATGCAGTTCACCTGCTGTGACTCCCCTTTGTAAGCTATGTGATCACTGTGACTACCTGCCTATGCCCTCTGGTGCCCAAGTGATGTAACAACAACAAATATTTACCCAATTTACCACACACACACACACATACACACACACACACATCAAATTGGCTACAACACCATACTTGGACGACGGACCCTATGAACATATAGGCTTTTATGAAAAATGCAAATGTATAAGCCTATAGGCCTATTTGAATTACCCAGCGCTCGTTGTTAGGCACGCGCTTTCTGCATCTTTTTCTGCATCTTTAGAACGCCATCAGTCCGCGCCGCCGCTTGGGATCGCAACAAATTATTTTGTAAACGATGGAACTCCGTTGCCATAGAGACGCTGTTCTGGGCTATGCTCTTCATCAGTTTACCTGAACCTCCGGGAGTACAGCTCGTGCTTCCCCACTGCTCTCTCTGCGTGATTAGCTACTCCCTTACCAAGGTCAGCCCTATGTTCCCACAGCCCTATGTTCCCACAGCCCTATGTTACCACAGCCCTACGTTCCCACATTTGTAAGGATTTTTTTTCACTGAACATGAAAATTGAACACTGAAAATTAAGCCCTATGTTTTTGTCTTTTGTCTCCTTTCCAAGATTTTTCTCAAAATGAAACCCTATGGTCCCACATTTGAGTGTAAACACAGTCTTGGAGTGAAGTCAGGAGTACATTTCACTGCTTGTTGTATGAGTATAACAATTCATGTGACAAAAAGAATCTTGAACTTAATCTAGCACATTTTCAAAAAATAGGTCTTGTGTTCCTTATATTTATATTTCCTTTAATATATGCCCTATCCTACCACACCATTTGGAAGCACTTTAAATAATAAATGAATTCGTTTTTTTTCCCCACAATATTTGGTGAAAAGCATAGCAGACAGGACCGACCCCTTTGTCCACAGATCCCTGGAAACCATGGAGGAAAGGTTTTAGTTGTTCAGAACTTCTGTTTCCACCGACATGAAACAAGAGGTGAAAAGTAGTTTTGAAAACACTCTCGGAAATGTGGGAACATAGGGCTGCGGGAACATAGGGCTGGCTGTGGGAACATAGGGCTGCGGGAACATAGGGCTGCGGGAACATAGGGCTGCGTTAACATAGGGCTGCGTTAACATAGGGCTGTGGGAACATAGGGCTGTGGGAACATAGGGCTGTGGGAACATAGGGCTGCGGTAACATAGGGCTGCGGTAACATAGGGCTGCGGGAACATAGGGCTGCGGGGACATAGGGCTGCGGTAACATAGGGCTGCGGGAACATAGGCACGCTCCCCTTTTACCATGCGTCCTCATGTCGCTACACCGCCCTCTCCAACACCATGTGAAGCTAGGACATCTGTTTGATTTGAAGTTCCCGAGCTTCATAACTTGGAGGATAGCAGTCTAGTAGTAGTCTACCAACGCCGTCCCCGAGGCAAAGTTCTGGAAAGAAAAAAAACCCCTCAAGATAAACACAAACCACGTTAGAAAAAAGTGATAGTGTTTACTTGAAATGCATAAGGTTTACTTTAGTCTGGGTGCCACCATGCGTCTGTGTCTGGTGTGTCCCATCTTCCAGGTGGCCAACTCCATCCTGGCTGAGCTGGAGCAGGTGTTGGTCAGCAGAGGGCAGCTGGAGAGGGCTCTGTCATCCGGGTCACACATCCTGCAGCACTATGTGATCTACCTGGTGGCTCTGGGCGTCGCCCGGCTGGTCCCAGACCAGCTGCATGCCAGCCAGGAAGACCTGCTGGTCAGTTACAAATGTGCTTATACAGACATGATAATCAAGGATTTTATTGGATTTAATTACTTTATTGGATTTAATTACTTCATAACTGTTTAGAGATTGGTTAATGAAGCGATTGTTGACACTGTTCCTGATACTACATAAATACCGCATATACTACATACACATACATACTACAGAATACAGCAAAAATCCCTAAAATAATCACAAATAAACAAGACCAACAAACTACCATGTTATAATGTGCAGATATATATATACTACAAATTGAGTTAGGTGTACTCTTCATACTGGTGAATGAAGCCCATGTGGAAAGGTCTGAACATCCATGTGCATTCTATTCACCCAGAGGATGGAGTCGGCTCTACGGTGCCTTCCTCCCGTTACCATGGTGACGGTCAGCAGTGACCTGGTGGACGACCTGCTGGTCCAGCTCATGCTGAAGCTCCACCCCCTGACCGGGGACGACAGCGCCAGACAGCTGGACCGGCAGCAGCTCCGGCGGCGCTGTGGGTCCGGGGGAGGGGAGATGCTGGTCTTCTCCACCAGGGCGGCGCTGTGGCTCCAGGGGGGGGGGGGAGATGCTGCTCTGGGACGACTACCACAAGGTGACGTGGGTGCGTGGCGATGGCGTTCCGGCCCCCCAATCCGCTGGCCCTGGGCGTCACCGCGGACGCCCTGCAGAGAGACTTCCCCCCGGCCCACCTCTGGTAGACCAGCCAGCGCGGGGTCACGGCTCAGCAGACCCACGGCGTCCCGGGGGAGAGCCGGGGAGCCGATGTGTAATACAATGTACACAATGCTTTATTTTCTGTAATAACCCTCCTATGCCGCCCCATATTTAGATAGAGAGAGAGAGAGAGAGAGATACTTTATTGATCCCAGGCTGGGAAATTGCAGTGTAGCAGCAGCATTACACACAGTAAAAATACAAAGAATTAAAGATTAGAATGCAATATTAAAAAATGTGTAAATAAAAATACATTGTAGTGCAAGATAGAAAATATTAAAAAATATATAGATAGAGAAGTCGATAAAAGTGCAGTTATGCATTAGAAACAAAAAGTGACGTGTGTCCCATAAGGAAGGAAGTGAGAAATTTTGATTATTTTCAAGGGTTTTCAATCCAATGCGAATAGAAGATTATTATAAACATAATCATACATCATGATTATTTCATCTTTCCATGTTTTTCTTCATGACCATGTTACATTAGGGATTGCTAAAGGGGAACAGTCTCATAGGGGCTGTGCAGCATAAGCAATGATTTGTCAAACCAACCTGGGCATTCGGGGCTGTGCCGTCAGAAAACAAACAAAAATACCCCCATAGGAATGACAACAATGAGTGGTGAAGCTCAACCTAGCCCACCCTATGGTTTGGTCCTCAAATCTAATATTCTACCATCTAGACTGTTAAAAAAATGTACAATGTGTTGGATTGATGGATAAATATCCAATGAATCGCCCCTGCATATGTAGATATGTAGATATGTAGATGTAGTAGATGTAAGGAGGTGTGTAGCTGTTAACTCCTTTTCGTAAAGATGAAGTTAATGATCGTATTGTATTGTACTACATCTGAGCTACTTGCTGCTGCATTAGACTGGCTAAAAGGCATTTTGACATCATCGTTACTGTTTTGGCCGTAGTGCTGTGCGTGGGAATGCGTGTCTCTCTCTCGTCTCACTCTCCTCGCCTCCCCCGCTTGACCTGTGACTGGCGGAGTCCGCTCTCCAATCAAGCCTGGAGAGAGGAGGAGAGAGCGACAGTCAGTGGCAGTTTAAGGGCAGCGTGTTGGTTAACAAGCTCAAAACACTGTCTTTGTACCGATCGCTGAACCGCTTTCTTCCCTTTTAAAGAGGGTAGGCCTATTCGTTTTACAGTTTTACAACATCTTTTCATTTGTCTGTTGTAAATAAACTCTTTATCTTTGTCTACTTCAGGTAAACAGACTACTTCCCTCACTTCCTTTTTCCCCAGGTTTTCTCATGTTGTTACAATGTACGTTTACTGGCAAAGCTATTAAAGCTGCTTTCTTTTGAGGATGGTTTGGATTTGGTGAAATTTGGTGAAAGCTGCTGTTGGAGGCATTGAGACAAAAGGACTCACAGACTTGTGTTTTGTTTGCGAGGGAGAAGAGCATTAGATCTGACTGGCGATCCCTCAGTAAATTAATCTGTTAATCTACAATCTCCTCTTCTTTTTATTCACTTGCTCATCCACTGTCCAGAACTCAGCCATATCACAGCCATTACCTTGACCTCACATTACCTTCGTTATCCTGAACATAAAACAGGAACCTTGGTCAGTTAAAATGTCAACGGCCATCCCCACTCAGGGAAACAAGAGAAACACTCTCTGGCTCCAGCTCTGGCAGCCGCAGCACATATGGTGGTGCTAGATATCCTAATCTAGGATTACTAGAATGTATCGTGACCCTGACTGGACATTTGAAGTGGGCCTCCAATGTACAGTACAGCAATCCTAACCGAATGGGGTTTCTTGCAGATATCTTCCATGGCTTGTTTCACCCAAGGTCAGTAATGTCGGGCGAGGCTCCGTTCACAGGTCTGCTCTCTCCCAGGTGAGCTGCAAGGAGGGGAGGATGAGCTAGATACACACCTCTGGTAGTAAGACAGTTCAACACATTATTCCTGTAATGTAATATAGATAATATATATAATAATATATATAATAATAATATATAAATATAATAATAATATATTTAAGGGTCAATGCAATGGCAAACATGAAGAAGATCCATCGGCTTGGTCAGTAGAGTTTGGAGTGCAGCATCTGGTGGACACACGGTATTGCCAGAAAAAAGAGGAATGAATGTGACCTTACAAAAGGACAATTTTGTAAATAGTTGACGGGCCAGAATAAACAGCCTATGTGGTCCGTGGACCAGAGCCCCACCTCTGATATATAGCCTTAGACTTGGAGGTTACCTTGTAATGTTATACTGACTCATGTATAAACACCTGCACATATTTGTTTGTGGAAGAGGGTAAGTCTATAATATATGTGTTGATATTATATATTGATATATATATAATATATGTCAATGAAACATTTTACATTTAGGGCATTAAGCAGACGCTTTTATCCAAGGCGATTTACAAAAAGTACATTTGTCAGAAGAAGGTGAAACATTTCATTGCTGTTAATAAAGTAAGAAAGTCACCAGAACAAGTTTCAAGCATTTCAATTGTTAGGTTAACAATTGTTAGTATGCAACATCTCTGGTGCCAAAGAAGAGCAATTATAAAATGCCAAGACGTACAACATACGAGAGCATGAGGGTAGG
>JAOPUI010000078.1:458343-468883 GCA_027123135.1 Urophycis floridana | reverse complement strand
GAGGGTCACACCGGGAGAAACTAGGGCCACCGACACTCACCAACGGCCCATTGTGTGACGGCTGACAGTCCTCCCTTAGAGGAGTTTTTCTTCCGGCACGCTCATAAAAAAGAAATCTCAGCAGGAATGGCAGGAGGGGATACAAGGCCAGCGTCTCCCTCTCTCTGCCTTTGTCTGTCTGCCTGTCTGTCAGTCACCTGTCTGTCTGTCTGTCGGTCTGTCTGTCGGTCAGCTCCTCTGTCCGTCTGTCGCTCGTTCCCGGTTGCTTTCCATGCTCTTTTTTCTCAGCCCTTTTCTTTTCCACTCCATCCATCGCTTGTTCCTACAGTGTGCCCGTCTCTTTGTCCTCTTTTCACCTTTTTGTGCATTTTTCTCTCTCTCTGTCGCTCTCTCTCTTTCTCTCTCTGCCTCCGTCTCTCCCTCCCTCTCTCGTCCTTTCTCCTCTGCCATTGGCCCCGGCCATTCATTCCGCCACGCTTGCCTGCCCGCTAATGGCCATGGCAGGTGTTCTCCCAGATGCCTGAGCAGAATATCTGTGGGCCCAGCCTTTAAATCCCTGGCATCAGCACCTCGCTGGCCCTCATTTCCTGGCAGCACCCTGCATGCAAACCCCCCCCCCCTTTTCACTCGGACACACAGTACAGCCGGTGGCCATGACAGACACATGCATGCCACTGTGTGTTTAAACTCAAGATGTGTTAGATACAAACAGCTCTGCACACTCAACAAACAGGCATACATAATAATCAATCTCGAACAAAGCCCTCTTCTGATTCTGACAAACAGAAAAGCTGGCCAACGCGTGACAGACACACACACGTTTGAAACCGCAGACTGCTCGGTGAATTAGCGCAAACGCGGACCAAGTGTTGAATGTAAAGAGCAGAAATGCAGGACATTGCGTTTGTTTAAGGGACATGTTGGAACCCATGTATGGCGAATTGGTAACGCTGGCTGGTTCTGATTGGTCAAACATCGGGAAAAGCCATACTGAAGCGAGTGAGAGTGAGAGAGAGAGAGAGAGAGAGAGAGAGAGAGAGAGAGAGAGAGAGAGAGAGAGAGAGAGAGAGAACAGGAGAGTAAAGATAAATATTAATCCCTGTCCTGAATTTTGTTTTTGTATCTATAATGTTTAGCAAAGCCTTGCAAATAAAAAAACAAAGAAAAAAAAATATTTTTTCGCATACTTTTTATAATCACACATAACACTTTCTATAACACACTTTATTATAGTCTATATGATATAAAACTATTATATTCTAATAATAATATTACAGTATCACAATATTATCATAAACACAAGTAATCAAGGTCATAAAACTAGGTGATTCATTTTTTTAATAATTAATTGTTTAACTAATTGCCAATGTGTGTGTGTGCCCTGTATGTGTGTGTGTGTGTGTGTGTGTGTGTGTGTGCGCGCGCGCGTGTGCGTGCGTGTGCGTGCGTGTGTGTGTGACACTCATAGATGGGGTGTCAGTTGTTCTCAAACACTGGGGATCATTTTGAGTGTAGGACGTAATACCTGCATACGCATGTCGTGATGTCTTGTGTTGCTTTGGTTTATACGCAACAAATCATTTCACACGAGCGCCATAACTCAAATCAGCAACTACAACAAAAGGCTGTCTTCAGAATCTCAACTCTTGCACTTGGTTTCTACACACTAAAGTCGGCCCTACTCTTAGAAAGTGTCACTTTTGGGGGTCTATACGTGAGTGTCGACACGTGGGCTGTTATTGTTTTTACTCGCTCCTGGTTGGTCCTCCTGAAGCACTCGATCCTGATTGGCCCTTCTGAAGCACGAGCGAGCCACAGCGATCAAGATGGCGTCATAGGTCGTCCAGGAAAGTGGACGGTTTACAACGACTCCATTCCACTATAGTGGGCTTTCTTTGCTATTTCTTTTGTTTGTTAACCGGACGGGAACAACTTTGAATATCAGCAAGTTGTCTAAATCGTGCAATGAGTGCGCAACACACTTCTGCGTAGTTTAATTCGCGGACGCTACAGCTAACTCCCCTTAGCTGCTAAAGTAGCTAGCGGAGCTCCGAGACGAACAGGGAGACGAGGAGCAGGGAGACACGGCTGGAGGTACGAGTCCCCTGCCCTCAAACTGTGTTGTCAGGACTTTTAACTGAACCGTAACCCCTGAATAATCAACGGGTCTCAACAGCTGTCGTTGTATGGACAGGCACCGCGGAGCTGCAGCCACTAGCCCCCGGTGAGGAGCCCTGAACCCGTCAGACGCCATGGCTCTCCGCCCCGGGATGCAGGTCTGTCTGTCTGTCGGCGTCACCTTCTGCACCTTCTTCACCTGCTTCACCTGCTTCACATTCTTCACCTTCTTCACCTGCTTTACCTGCTTCACATTCTGGGGGAAGTGTGCATGAAGTTGCATGACTGCGTTTCAAACTTTCGTAGTGGTTCATGTGTTCGGGGTTGCTCCCTCCACACTAAGCCTGCTGCTTGATTTATTGAATTGTATTGTTTAACGTGGGGTTTGTCTTATTTGCCGACTTGCAGTCTGTCAACATGGTCTTATTAGATATCACGATGAAGGCTTTAGGTTTATCTTGCAGTATCTTCAGCCCTCAGTGCGCAATTATGATGTGTCTAGAGTCCAAAGTCTAAAGCGATGCATGAATGATTAATCCAACTCATTGTGATCTACTGTAGTGCAAGTGTTTTCAGCATCGTGCTCGTTTTACAGATAATACAAATGGTCAGTTAATATATATTATTGAACTCCTACTCTACTTGAGCCAGCCCTTAATCTGACCGACTGAAGAACACACGGCACTGAAAACTAGGTCATTCCCCCCATGAGCACAATGTAAGACTCTACAGGAGACAGGCCATGGCCACACTCAATCGCACTGCCCTCGTTCCGTGCGCTTGAATCTTGGAAGTTAACCTGTTACTGATTGTGGTTATGATGTAGAACGAAGGTCAATAGAAAAGCTGTCTGGACATGATTATTTAAGGGTGTGAGTGCTTGAGACATGAAGGACCGCACATCTCACAGTCGAGGGCGGTTGCAGATGAGAGGATCAAATGCGTGCTTTTAGAGGGAGAGATTCAGGCAGCTTGGTTGTGGCACTAGCCCCCACTGACTGGATAAACAGCAAGGGAGCTTCAAACACTTTGGAATCATTTGGTCCCGGTGTCCATGTTGGTTTTGCACCATGCATTTTCTTTTCTTAAGCTACTTTCCACCTGCATGACTGCCCACACAGTTGTTATGACAGGGCTGGGGTGCTGCGCTCTCTACTCCCCTTCTTTTTGAGAGGGTCTCTCTCTCTGTCTCGCTCTCCTCTCCCTCTCTCTCTCTTTCTCTCTTTCTCTCTCTGTCTCTGTGTTTGTGATGTCCAGATTCCTTGCTGTCAGAAATGAGCAGTCTTCCTCCCTGTGTGCCCTCTGCGCTGTGCAGCGGCTGATGTCTCCCACCATATGTTCCAGCCATGCATTAGCGGCCTTTACAGGAACATATTCTCCCGGGAGTTATGAAAGGAAAGCCCCTTAGCTGAAGCCAGGGCTAAGCAGTGGGGTATGGGGGCCGACAGAGCCTCAGGTTAAGATGGTTAGCCTGAATATACTGAATGCATGTTTCCACCTAAAAGGATTAGCCCTAGATACTTTGTATGTGTAATGCTGGTGTGCAGAAAGTGGTTTGCCGGGCCTAATTTCGGAAATCCTTCATTCATGTCATGCAAATCATAAAATGTTGACGTGATTTACGTTTTGAGCAGTTTTGACTTGTAGCTGAATGAGCAGGAAGCTGAAATAACGGGCATATAAATTACTACCAATACCCTTGTGCCCTGTCAGGAAGTAAGCCTTTTAGTGTAATCAATAAGTCAGGGTTTAGTGCCTCAATTTATACCCATCCACTTCATCTTCATTCAGGAGGTCATTAAGCCTCGCCTGGGCCGACACGGCCTATACCTGCAAGCACAACCTTTATACTACGGCTGTCCGGCTGGCAGGGTGTTATCTGTCTACCCTGATTAGAAAAGGTTAAATATAAGTACATTGCATTCGCGGGAAGGTTTTTGGCTCCAGCGGAGCGAGTACAACAATCCAAAGCCAAAACAAAAGTATGTGAAAGACTTCTTTGTTGGTCAACAAGGCACAACATGGCGAGTCTTAGGATTAGGCTGCGGAGCGAGGAGTGAAAAATTCCACACTGCACAGTGCCTGAAGTTCTCACGACTAATAAGGATGTGAATTCTGGAGCGTTTGGGCCGCACTACAAAGCGCTGCTGAACGGCTTGTTCCCCTGCTGTCGTGTGGTTTTGATAGTACACATACTGTGGCGCTGTCACCATGCGCAGATGAGTTCTGACGGCTAGACGCAGGTCATAACTGTTGGGTCGATGTTTCCCTGCACCTCAGTCAGTGTTTGCATGATACAGAAAATGAACAACGTCTACTTGAGTTAAAGTTATTGTTTCACGGAAGGGGCAGGGAAACATTTTCAGTTCTTAATTCTCTGCAAAATGTTCCGCGCTATCTTGAGGTCTTCTGCACTTCGGTGGTTTTCTGTCCTCCACCACAGCTCAGCAGCAGACGGTTCCCACCACATTTCGTCGGCTGTTTTGTGCTTGGTTTCCTGCCAATGGCCATTTTGAAATAGTTTATTCATATTATTACGTGTCATTTTCTCTGTCTCTCCCCAACTTTGCCACCCGGATCAGAACTTCACGGCCAACCCAGAAGAGCTTTTCACCAAGCTGGACAGAATCGGGAAAGGCTCTTTTGGAGAAGTTTTTAAAGGCATCGACAATCGGACTCAGAAGGTGGTGGCCATCAAGATCATCGACCTGGAGGAAGCCGAGGATGAGATTGATGATATCCAACAGGAGATCACGGTGCTCAGCCAATGCGACAGCCCCTTTGTCACCAAGTACTACGGCTCGTACCTCAAGGTAAGCTATTGGAACAGTATACTCAAGTCATCCTTGAAAGTGTATAAAGTATGGATCCAAGTCAAACCAACCGCATCTAACAAACTGTGGGATGACGGGTGAGAACCCTAAGCCTGTAATTAAACTGATGTGAGACGTGCTCCTCTAACCCTCAGACACTGACGTGTAGTCACCTGATTCCCTGCTCTCTCTTACTTTCTCAGGGCACAAAATTATGGATTATTATGGAATATCTGGGAGGAGGTTCTGCCCTGGATTTGGTGAGTTGGCGGCGTGAGACTGTTCTTTCTTTAACGCCACCTGTGTCAATACGCACTTCATGAAACGTTGGTGTGACTGCGGAAGTCACACCTGCCCAGGTGCTGAAGTGCACTCAGTGGTGGCTCTTCTGTCGCAGCTGGAGCCCGGCGCCCTGGACGAGACCCAGATCGCCACCATCCTGAGGGAGATTCTAAAGGGACTGGAGTACCTGCACTCGGAGAAGAAGATCCATAGAGACATAAAGGGTAACAGGCCTTTGAGGAAGTGCTGTAGCATCTGATCCCAATATGTTTCCACACCACGGCCTCCATCATTGGCAATGGTTCCTACCTTCCCCAGTCCTACAATACTGATTGATTTTTTTTTTTTTTTAGTCTTTGATGTTTGCTGCTGTTTGTACCTGTGACGTGTTTCTTTGCAACGTTTTGTGCTGCATACTTCTACTGACGAGTGATCCCGCATGTGTGTGTGTGTGTGCATGTCCCGTATACCGTTTAGTGTGCATGTGGACCCAAATGAGAGGATTAAACCGCGTGCTGTGATTCCCCAGCGGCCAACGTGTTGCTGTCTGAGCAGGGCGACGTGAAGCTGGCGGACTTTGGCGTCGCCGGGCAGCTCACCGACACGCAGATCAAGAGGAACACCTTTGTGGGCACGCCCTTCTGGATGGCCCCCGAGGTCATAAAGCAGTCGGCCTACGACTCAAAGGTCAGAATCCCTGCCGCCGCCGCCATCTGGCCCTGTGGCCTCCGGGTGAGGGAGCGGTCTGCTGCGTGGCCACAGTGTCCGTGGTTTTGATTGGGCCCTGTTCCCCGGATAGAGCAGCTCTCTCGCCTCTTCGTTCCTGCTGCCATTGCATCCCAATTTCCCCCCCAGGGGGATTAATAACGTTTTTACCCCGTCTGTCTACCTTCAGACTTAATTGATGTAATGTCTCGTGAATGGTTGGGCCCAAATTCTCATGGTATATAAACCATATTATCAGTATTCATCGTTGTTATTTAATTGAATATGACGAGTAGTTTTGAAGGCAGAAAGGTAATTACTTTGACAAATGGTACTGAACCCGTCTTTCGCGTCTCCTTGATCAGTCACATCTCATCCTATGTACGGAACCACTGAAGGGGCTTTCAGTTCAAACAGATTTTTTTTTTTTTTTTTCCGCCAAATCTGGATCAGACTGCCCGTGGCTTCACATACCTGCCTCTCACCACTGCTCGCTGCTTCATTATTAATGCCTGTCTGGCCACAGAGGACTCGCTGGGTTTGTAATGGGTTGCACAGCTTGTGGCAACCGTTGTGTCAGAGAGCATCGGGTTGTAGCCGCCCGGGTTCAGCAGACTGCTCCTTCACCGCGCACGTTGCCACGGCTGCTGCTTCAGACTGTGATTTTGCAGCCCTCCGGTCGACCGTTGAAGGGGAAGCTGAGCTCCACGTGACCCCTCGGTGCGCTGTTGTAGGCTGACCAACGGCTTGTGTCTTTCAGGCGGATATCTGGTCGCTGGGCATCACGGCGATAGAGCTGGCTAAAGGAGAACCCCCTCACTCTGAAATGCACCCCATGAAAGTCCTGTTCCTCATCCCAAAGAACAACCCCCCGACGCTGGAAGGCAACTACAGTAAACCCCTGAAAGAGTTCATCGAAGCGTGTTTGAACAAGGAGCCCAGCTTTGTAAGTCCGCAGTGCGTTTCGTGGTCGGCGCGTCCTTAAGGAGGCGGCCGTGTGTTCACTCACACCCGACCCGCGCGTCTTCGTGTTCTTGTGTCCAGAGGCCGACGGCCAAGGAGCTGCTGAAACACAAGTTGATCGTGAGACACGCCAAGAAGACGTCCTACCTGGCCGAGCTGACGGACAAGTACAAGCGGTGGAAGGCGGAGCAGTCCCGAGAGGACTCCAGCTCCGACGAGTCCGACTCGTGAGTGGACGCCGGCGCGTGAGGGCGGGCCTTAGCCCGGGGTGTCCGTTAGGGCTCCATGTGTCTCGTATCGCTTGATATGGCATTGTGATGGCCAAAACTCTGGGGACTGTTGTACACGGCCAGTTAGCGGCTAGCTGTTTTCTAGCCGTTGTTATTTTAGGTCTATTCATAGGTTGTACTTACACTACCTTGAATACCCTGTAAAATGTGCACATTTTGCATCTTGCACATTCCGCACATTTGCACACCTATTTTACACAACTGATTACTGCACATCTATTTTTATTCTTATGTCTATTTTTATTTTTATATCTACACCTCAGCAAGACTCGGGTACCAATTGCACTATTCATCTACTCATCTACCAATTGCACTATTCATCTACTCATCTACCAATTGCACTGTTCATCTCAATGATAACTACTAAGTATGTTTACCTACCAACTGCACTGTCCACCTCAATGATGACTACCATGTATGCTCATCCACCAATTGCACTGTCCATCTCAATGAAGATTACTATGTATGTACTGTATATAGGTTCTCACTTTTTCACCGATCTGACTTTACGAGCTCGCATTTAATTTAATCTAATCTTGTCTGGGTAAATCTATTTATTGTTTATAGTCTATAGGTTTTTATTGCACTCCTCTATCCCCTTGTACTGCTGGTCACTGTGAATTTCTCCTAAGGGGGATTAATAAAGGCATATCTTATCTTATCTTAGCTAATGAGCGTTAGTGGCGCCGTGACATTTTAAGCTTCAAAACGAGCGGTGCTCACCCCGGGCCGGTCCGGCTGTCTCCCCCCCTCAGGGAGCAGGACGGCCAGGCGTCCGGCGGCAACGACTTCGGGAACTGGATCTTCAACACCATGAGGGAGAAGGACCCCGACAAGCTCCCAAACGGCGCCGCCGCGCACGCCGCTGCTGCCGCCGCCGGCGCCAGCCAGACATCGGCGCTGCACCCTGCGGAGGGCGAGGTTAGAGCCGCCCGCTCACTGAAACACTGTGGTGCTGTTGATGAGGTGCAGGCGTACGGCGGAGCTTTACTCTGTGTTTTCCGACAACCCACCTGCCTACTTTAACCTACAGCCCATTTTATTTTGTCCAGGTGCCGGAAAGTCCACGTAGGCCCATGTCAGAAAGCCTGTCATCGATCTTCTCTCCACTGTTTTCTGAGGTAATTATCATCGAATCAACCCAATAACGAGGCTGGTCGGGGTCCAACAATATTGTTATTGGGGTCTGAAATATGTTGGCTATCAGTAACATCACGTCTTAGGGCTGTGACTTTTACAGTTGATGGGTATCAGTGACATCACGTCTTGACGTTGTGACTCTTACAGTTGACGATATCAGTGACATCACGTCTTGATGCTGTGACTCTTACAGTTGATGGGTATCAGTGACATCACGTCTTGACGCTGTGACTCTTACAGTTGACGGGTATCAGTGACATCACGTCTTGATGCTGTGACTCTTACAGTTGATGGTATTAGTGACATCACGTCTTGACGCTGTGACTCTTACAGTTGACGGGTAACGGTAAACCCGGGGTGACCGAGGAACTCCAGGGCGCCATCTTACTGGCAGAGGAGTCGTACCCGGGGATCTGTGACTCTCTGGTGTCCGAGCTGCTGCAGAGACTACAAAGGTACGCTGCATTTCCTCCTCGTCTTCCCAGGGCCCACGACGGCCAACTCCTGGTCACCCCGCGTTCCAAACCAAGCACCTCCATCAGATTACTCCACCCAGCGTAGCTACGTCGGTTATTAGTTTGTTACAGCTCGGTGGACCCGTGTCCATTCCAGAGCGGACTTTTGACACTTCACACTGCTTTGAAACGTGCTCCTGGTGGTTCTCCTGTGCATGTATGCCTTCTCAGCGGTCTCAAAGGGGCCGCTAGCAATGTCGTGTTCACCTCACCTCAACGTCTCCATTAGCGCAGGCTTTTTTTTGCTCTTTCACCAACATTTTGACAAACAAATATTGCTGACAGCGCCTTTTTTAAATGCACGGTAACCTTGTGCCACCCCAACCAAGTCCCTCCCAGAAAGAAAGTAGTTTGAGTTGAATCAGATGGACGGCCATCTTTGAACGTGTCCTTCCCTCCGCCAGGTACTCCCGGCCGCGGTCCAGCTCCTCCCAGTAGGCGGGGGCTCGGGGCGGCCACGCCCTCCTCCGTCTCTCCCTGACCTCCGCGTTCTCCACGACCTCCGGACCCCTCGGGGGCTGAAGCACATTACGGGGGCCGGCTCACTTTGGTTCCGCTCGAACCCCCCTCCCTCCCACGGGAAGGTACTGTTCAGGACCCCTGGGCCGCCTCCCCCTCCTCCTCCTCCTGAGGGGCGGAGTCTTGATGCTCGGCCGCCTGCGGGGGGAGGGGTCACCTTGTGGGGGGGGTGTGTGCCGTGGAGTTGTGAGGGAGGGTTGAAGTGTTCTATTTAAATCTCAGGTATCCTGCTTTAAGTGGATGAGATCGTGATATAACAGAGCTATATGGGCGGCTGTACAGACGTGTAAATAAGCTCATTTTTATATAGATGTGTATATATATATATCCATATATATATATATATATATATACAGTATATACTGAAAAAAGATTGAGTGAGTATATAAAGAAATCACTGTGTTATAAATGGCCAAAATGCAAGCTGTAGATATTGTTTCAAGGTGAACATTTCAAGGCGACTTCATTGGCCATACTTGAGATAACCTAGCCTGAATTCCTTTTCCTTTGGTGTCTGCTTCTGATTGGACTCAATGTGAACCTTTCCAGGCGCTTTGTTGAATGGCAGCGGTAGGCCTCTGTCCTGGCGGCGTGGTTAAACGTTGGCTCTGTGTGGTTTTGGTGTCTCACTCTGATGCTGTGGCTTGTCCTTGACGACTAAGAGGAAGAATGTATACAGAAGGCTGGACCGTTGAAGACACTGGATGGCGTGTTCCAGGCCTTTGGCTTCTGGGGATGACTGGAGCTATGCTGGACTGTAGGCTGCTTGATTTGACCTTGATTTCTTTGGAGCGTGTTTAACTAATTAGACCCGACGGGGGGGGTCTTTTTTTGCTCATTCATTCCACTGCTACCCTCGAGCTGAATCGACAGCCTCCAGTCTTCCGCTCACTGCGGAGGCGTGGCCGTGTTTCCTCAGCACGCCCTCCGCTTTAATTGCACTTAACACACAGACTATAAATGCCTTTTTTTACGACAAACAAGAGTAGCCATACGTCGGTAGCATGGGGCATGTCTGAGGCGCTCCCCGTCTGGAGCCGGCCAGGACCCTGGAGCTGGTTCTACTTCCTGGCACTTTAGCTCCCGTTTGGGTTTGGGTTCCCCCCCCCCCCCCCCCCCCCCCCCCCGCCCCCCGGCGGGCGGGGCGGGGGGGGGGGGGGGGGGGGGGGGGGGGGGGGGGGGGGGGGGGGGCCCC
>JAOPUI010000078.1:434266-447935 GCA_027123135.1 Urophycis floridana | reverse complement strand
TCCAGGACGCGACCCGTGGCCACGCCTAGGCGTCCTAACAGAAGAACAACCATAAAAAAAAAGCAACCACCGCAATAGCATTCAAAACACAAGCATTTAGAAACGGGGGGCACCTAGATGTGGAAAGAGGTCCCCGTGGTCCTGGCGTCGCTTGGCACAGAGCTGCACCAGGTGCTGCAGGCGGGCCAGCGAGGCCGGCGGCGGCGAGAAGCCCGCCGGCCGCATGACCACCACGTGGCGCTGGGCGCCGCTCGGGTCGTCCTTGCAGCTGCTAGGCAAGTGGGTGGCAGTGAAGGGGGGCTTTCTACCGAGTGACGGCCCAGAGGTCTGTGTGGGGCTGGGCGCTGCGTTGGGAGGCAGCCCTGGAGGCAGAAAGTTGGGTGTCTGAGGTGGTACTGGATTGCATAATAGACCCTGCGGCTGTCCTGGTAGGAAAAAGGGGGGCACGTTGGAGAGCTGCTGCTGTGGCGGCGGCGGCGGCGGCGGCTGAGCGTGGTGATGAGGGTGATGATGATGTCCTGAATGCTGGCGGGGGAGGTGGCTGTTGGGGGGGCCCGTGTGGACGCGGGGGGAGGGGCTAAAGTGCTCTGGGGGCAGCGGGAAAAGCTCAGTGTCACGGAGGAGTTTCTGGTGGAGCAACAGTCGTTGGTTCGGCGGCTTCTTTCGAACCGAGGCACTTCTCCGAGGAACGCCCATCCCCTCCGCGTCCGTGTCCTCCTCAGAAAAGGCAAAAGGGTCCAGGAGCTCCCCCTCTGGGAGGGGCAGCAGGCGTGTGCAGGGCGGAGAGGCCGGGAGGTCCTCCAGAACACCGTTGGGAACTTTCAGAGTCAGTGAGGGCACGGTGATGTTGAGGGCCACTGACTCCAGGTGAGGCCGGGCGCGCATCTCCTCCAGCGCATCCTGCTTCTTCTTCCTCTCCTTCTTGGGGATGAAGCCCAGGACCTGCAGGTGGCTGTTGCAGTATCTGCACACAAAAGCAAAGGACAGCATGTTCACAACACATCTGAAAACCAGCGGGGCTCGTACATCGACATGACCGCCTCCATCTAGGAGCCCTGGAATGTTAGTCATTATGTTGGCATTGGTCGTTGCTCTTTGGTCTCTGCTTAGTAAATCAATCATGAAATGATTTGTTGTTATGGGAAGGTTATGGATTTTACCGTACAACAACGCTCTCGAGTTCTACATGATGAAGCACGGCCGACAGAAAACCCCATGAAAGAATCCCATTGAGACACACAGGCGCCGAATGAATACAACACATCAGGACAAATTCATCTGTATGTTGCTGCATAACCACCTGCGGTCCTCGGCCTTGGGGATGGGGTTGGTACACCGCTGGCTGTTGTACTTGGCCACATATTCACACTGCTTGAAGGGGGCGGTCTTATCCTCCAGAACGTGCCGGATACAGAAAGCATAGCCATTTAGTCTTCGCTGCTTGCAGAGCTTTGGGCTATAGGAGCACAATGGCTTATTGTCCACCTCCGAGAAGTGTATGTGTTTGCCTTCATACATCACGTGACTCTTGTCCTTGAAAACATCAGCTGATGGAATAAAGTCAGGAAAAATCAGAGATGCACCACAGGCAAATACATCACAGGAATTACATATAGACATAGTGGTAGAAAACATGGACCCGCAGAGAAACGCATACAGACCAAATACATTGCATGTCACAAATTAACAAAAGAAGAAATACAAACTGCTAAACATTGTTTGTCTAGCACAAATACAAAAGATGCACATAGCCAAAAGGACATGTGATAGAATTGGATATGCATATGCATAGGTCTGTCTTAACATGGAGGGCCTCACATGCATTACTTGATATAAGACAATAGTGACAAAGTAATATAATTTAACTTCTGATGCGCATTTAACTTGTAGTTCAGCAACATCATTGTGGTGGAAAGAAAGTTCTATCTGCTGTACTGAATAACTTGATTCTGCTCTGTTATGCAGGGAAACAATTTATGTTCTACCTTCTCAAGATACTAATGTAATATGTGCATTATAAAACACATATGGAACAAGTAACACTAACTTAAATATCAGATAGTGGTGGTACCAGATAGTGTCAAAGATTTTAGGATGATTATATTAAATACAACTTTAACAACAGCTGAACATTTAAATAAGTGATGTGACTGCTCATGCATGCATACATACATACATATTGATTAAATGTAAGCATGTATAGTATCTATTATACTGCTCATGCAGTGTCTATGTATGCATGTGTGTGTGTGTATACATACATATACACACACACAAACACACACACAGTATGCATGCATCTATGTATTGGATACAGTAAACACACATATCACTGAACTGTGCAAATCATTATACTAACTGAAGCGATTTCAAACTAGCCATAACACTAAATCAACAATCATAGCTAGACGCAATACATTATGCATAACGGCGTCCCATGACATTTTCAAGTCATCACATGTACATCTATTTGAATTACTATTTTAATAATGTGCATAATAATGTAATCCTGAGGCGACCAGTGGGCTGACAATTAGCAACATTAGCTCGCTTTAGCCAGCTAGCATCATTACACCACACACTGCTGGAAACGCCAAACTAACTGGAGGAAAGCTAAATGTTATATGATTTACTTGGCATTTACTTGTAATCAGCCACATCACACTCCTCATGGTGGCTTCACGTCCTATCCAGGGACATATTTGCGCACAATACAAGCGGCGCTGTAAGCTAACTAAGTAGCTAACAAAGCTAAAAACACAACACAGTAGGCGGTAGCTAACCAGGAAACGGAAATATAAGCAGACGACTGCACTAGAAACATGCCGTTTATGTGTAATATGCCGTTTTAAAACGTCAATGTAAAGTTAATATTTAATTTTGTGAACCAGATAAATATAGAAAGACACGAGTGTCTATTTTTGTTACCCTAATAGCTTCGGACAAAAGGGCCCCGTAACGGACGGCCGAGGCCTTCATCACAAGGCCTCCATAAATACCCTTCATTCCGGTTGAGGGGATTCCTCTCAACCACTTGGCTGAGCGTACATACGGCCCGATATGTCAATTTATTCACATAATAACGTGTACTTAAAGACATGTACGGCATTTTCTGTCTTCTTCCCGAGATACATATAAACCAGCGCCGCCAAAAAAGAGGCCCCGGAGCTTCCGAAGCCACGCACTTTGAGTACATCGCTTATTCGACTGACGTCTATGCAAAGCCGGCCTGCTAGAAAATCCAGGTCGAGGCTGTGAGCGCCGTGGCTTACCTTGAACGGGTACAGGCTGTGTACGGGGCTCGCTCCAGATAGACGGACCGTCTCCTAGAACCAGCCGGGCTACTGGTGCATCGACACTACAGACACCAGGAGACGACCAGCGATCCTCATCGAGCTCAATATCTTTTCAAATACAGATGCACCTCAATGTTGATTATCCACAACACATATTTGCAGTAGGGGGGCTGCCGAGGCTTTAGAGCTGGCTCCACGGCTCCTCACAGCACTACTACAGGCACTGCGGGGACATGACAACAGTCCGGGGACGAACAACAAGCCCTGCTACCATGTTGGAAATTCAACTTTGTGAAAGCGACTGCTCTTTGGCCGTGCAACAGTATCACTCCCGGGTGAGACGGCACGGTGTTTGGGCGACAGTTGGGTCTCCATAGTGCGGGTCAAAGGTACTGAAGAGTCACCATTGTCACTAAGAGGTCCACATGGCGTGATGTTGCGAGCTCCACATGGAGAACACCCTCTCCTCTGTGAGGACCAAATCACTGTGGAAACCAACTTTGCCTCACTGTGGATACCAGATCTGTCTCACTGTGCAGACCAAGTCTGCCTCACTGTGGAGACCAGGTCTGTCTGTCTGTCTCACTGTGCAGACCCAGTCTGCCTCACTGTGCACTGTTGTTGGGTCCTGACGCCGCACGTGGCCGACAAGACGTCGGAGCTACAGGAGGAAACGCAACGTCCCAAACCCTATGGAGTGATGTCACCTTGTGGGATCCCAATACTACAGAGCTGTACAGTAGATAAGGTGGGTGTGAAATATAACACATCCATTCTGCATTTTTTTAAGATAGGAAAACGATGCATTTATAAAACCCACTACCTAAGTAGACTTGCTATAAAACATATATTTATTACATTTGTCATTTTTTTAACATCTATAAATGCTTTAACATAAAGTGCTATGTGCTTTCTTATACATATGCATCAGATATGAGACATGAATACACATCAGTTCTGCAGTCTATCGTTTGATTGTCTATGGAAAGGACACTATAATGCTTGGTAATGATGCATTTGCATAGCTTCAGTTAAAACAAAAATCACAGTTCTAAAATGTCTGTGGAGGTGTCATTACACCGAAATATGAATAAATATCTCTATAAAAGTGCGCTTTGGAGTTGTGCGTTTCCATTCGTGTGCATTTGGTCGTTAGGCTTTAACATATGGACGGCTCATCCACAGCCTGTGCTCCTTCTGTCACAGCCTTCACACACTTCGCCATTGTCTGAGAGGCTCTGCTTATAGGATCTGTGGGTAACAAATGTAAAGGAATACATTATGACGTGGAGTTCCTAGAATTAATTTAACGATAGTATAATAACTATAGTATGATAACGTATAACTTAACACAACCACTGATCAAGAATGTTTAATTTAGCAGATTTAGCGTAGCGTAACAAGTGGCTGGTAATAAGGCTGTTTTGGTATTATTGGCGTGATTTGTGCCTGGACCACACACACATACATGTGTACTTGACAACACAAATACAACAAAAACTCTCAGGGCCAAGAAACTCTGCTTATGATCCAGTTTAGTACGGCCTCTAGTTAGACCTTTAACAACCAGTCCATGAAGTGTCAAGAAAAAATACTATTTGCTTTAATACTTAAAAAAAAAAGATTGTCAATACTTTCAATAATCACTTGTAACATATTATAACATTAATTTGAATAAGTCATTTGAAAATACAATTTGCTTCAATAATTAGTTGTAACATGTTTTAGTCTGGGTTAATGCTGGGTTAATGATTGATATGTATATGTAATATATTTTAATAAGGGCTGGAAGGGCTATAACAGCATGCTATGGGTTTCTCTAAACCCAGCCATTAGAATGAGTTCTAACACATCTTGAGTATGAGTATGAGTTCTAACACATCTCGAGGCGGGAGGGCATAGAGAACATCAGCCTCAGACGCTCACCTGTCATATAGAAGTCCTTCACTGTGAGCAGAGGAGGGGAGAGAGGCTCAGTAAGGACGGCCTGGTCCACTCCCTGTAAAGACAAGACGGCGTCACGCCGCGGAAAGACACAAAAACGTGACAGTTTCAACATCAGATCTGCCCTGACGCTATAGCCACAACAATGCCCTGCTCATAACAATGTCATGTTCACCAATGTCACGGCGTGTGGGTACAAAACCATGCCTGACCTTGCACAGCTCATAGGCCTGCTCGAAATAGTTGGCCTCCTGGATGTCATCGCAGCGCACCAGATTTGGGGCACATTCTTCCAATCTGCCCCGCACTTCCTCTAGGGTGTCGTAGGGCAGAGTCACCCCGGCCAGCTTCGCGGTGACCCGGCAGACACAAAGCGTTAGCCTCACATTCTCACACCCCGGCGCCGAATGTAACATAAATGCTCCTTGGTGGGCAGCTCGCCTCGGAGATGGCCCGAATGATCCTCCAGTCCTCCCTGGCCACGCCCGGAGGAGTCACAGCCACCTGGGTCCGCTGGGCGCGGCCCTCCGTGTTCACGTACGTGCTACATTTCTCTGTGTACGCCGCTCCGGGAAGTATGACGTCGGCCATTGGTGCGCCCGCGTCGCCATGGTGACCTGGAAGGTGATGAAACGGTGTTCCATATGCGCACTCACATGTAAATGTAAATATTTGCTGTACGAAAGGGATGCATGGATTATAATCAGAGCACATGCTGTGCAGAGCTCGTGCATCGGAACGCATCAACATTTTTTGTCGGTGATATGCCGCCATTTTGAGGGAACTCAAGAGAGTTGTAATAAAGTATTAAATAAATGTAAATATACCAAGCCAATCAAATCTTTCTTTTGCCTAATCTCGCATGACAAACACTGGCAGGTTCAAACATCACAATGTCACCACATAATGACATATCATGTCAGGAATAATTACTAACCAATGACCAAGACACTGCCAGGTCATTTCAGTCTGACGTGACAGACAATGCACAGGCCCCATTGGCCCTTCATGTTAGGCTTTTGACCAGCGCGGTATGGTGCATTTCATTGAAAGCTAGATTCAATTTTCGACATAAGTGGTGCATGCATTACTATGCTGACGCAGAGTGGGAAGTAGATGACTAGAAAGTACTTCAAACTATTCCCATGTAATCAATACACTTTGTTGCAAGATGCAAGTTGACATTTGCTGCTGGTTTGTAAGTATCAGCTCTTAATGAAAAATCATGTTGGAAGACTCCGGAAACCGCTGCTGTTGAAATGCCTGCAAGGGATGTTTGTCTGTTGCTTTATTACAATGGACTTTAACAATCAACCAGCCAAGAATCTACCAACCAACTAGACCCACTGTTTAGTTTGATACAGCGGGGACACCAATCCACCAGCCCACGCTCAAAGCAGCACGTCTTCCACTGGCTGATTCCACAAAATGGTACAAATGGTTGCCGAAGAGAAACAAACAAAGGTCTTTACTCTGGGAAAACAGAAGTGCTGACCTTGATAAATGATCAGGCAGTCATCCGGGAGGTCTTGTCGGGTGATACAGCCCATATCAGCACCGAGCAGGAACAGAACTTTAGGCGGGTTCTTCCTTATGGCCTCTACTCCTGGCTTGTATCCAAGATCAAGTGCAGCCACTTGACTAGCCACCCTGCAGAGTCAACAGACGCAGCAGCCTGAGAACGCAATTAGCTAAGTGTGGCCAGAACCTATAAATCTCACGTCGCTAAGACAATGACCTGTGAAGCACATTGAGAACCTTCCAGCTTCCATCCACTTCACTGGTGCGCCGAGCATTCTGGGAAATGGTGGCCACAGCCGCCATGACAGCGGCCCCGTCTGCTCTCTGGAGAGCACCACTGCCTACAATGACCACCGGGTGCTTGGCTTCAGCTAATACCTGGCGGCGAGAAGGAAAACACGGCACACAGCCACAACTACGGTATTCAATGCAACAACAACAAAAGCGGAATGGAAGTGGTCCAACGTGCCGTAATAGATCTACTCACCTGGGAGAAAGGGTGCGCTCCTGCCGCTATTTCCTGAAGGACTCTGGCAGAGTCTCCGAGGTGCTCGTAGGTGTAGGTGAGGTCCACCTTCCTTCCAACCAGCGCGACCTGAAGCTCGTTATGAAGCCAACTGAAACACACAGAGCCAACTTGGAAATGAAATGGCGGACGTTACCACTGATGGGAAAAAAACAAACAAACAAACAAAACACATCCACAGAAGGATGACGCTGGCCAACGTGGAAGGTGAGGCAGACTGCTGACGTTCTCCCTGACACGCGTGTCATCGGACGCCCACCCGGCGACGTTTACCTCTTCCTGATGCGCGCGTTGACCAGCGCGGCCTCATAGCGGGGGTTGCAGCCCACCAGCAGCAGCAGGTCCGCCTCCTCGATGCCAGCGATGCCGGTGTTCAGCAGATAGTTGGAGCGCAGGTCAGACCTGTCGAGGCGGAGGCGTCGTCACAACAGGGCGGCGTGGAGCGAGCGAGCGAGCGAGCGAGGCCGGCCGGCCGCCGCAGCCATTCCCCCCCCCCCCTCACCTTCACGCCACACACTCACCCAGCTCCAGCCATGGGAAACACCTCCTCGGTGCACAAGGTATCGCTGTTCAAGCGGTTCAGCAAGTCCTTGAGGGCCACCAGCGCCTCAGCATCCACCAGTCCTCCCACCATGGCTGCTATGTCGTCGCCTTGAGCCCCTTGCAGCTGATGAACGGGAACATTAAAGGGATACGCCCGGGTGTCTGTAAATGGCCGCTGCTTCATGATCACCGCGCAGAAAACCCGTTTTGAATAGGCGACTATTTGGAACACATTGTAGCATAGTTTAAAGTGTATTTCCCACAGAGGTGGGAAATACACTTTACACTGACCTTACTACTGTAAGGTCAATGGGAGCGGCTAAGGCATAGCAAATGCACGCACAATGATGAATGTCTGGCAAACTGCTGTTGAAAATGCAGATTTTGACAGGGTACCATATAGACACACACTGTGGGAGCTGTGTGGCCAATTTGTTTAACCAGGAGTTTCATTCCTGTCCATCTCTGTGTCCTTGTAGTCACTGCTTGAGCGTTCATATGAACGCGCACAATCTCAGTAAGTCCTGCTTTGAACTGGTTCATCTTGAAATAACTAGATAAATAGTGTACATATTTTACAGATACCAAATAGTTTAGGCGATCGAAGCCCAATGCTCCGCTTCCTTTTGGTCGCAAACCGGCCGTTCTCCATGCGGACGCACCGTCTTCGATTTCGTTCATAAGTAAATCGGAGACTTCAGACAAAAGGTGTGATAGCAACGGAAGCAACGCAGAGCCATGAGCAGGCGGAGGAACACCCGGGCCACATTAATCACGTACTGTTCCTGCAACCCGAGTCAGCACATCCTCCCAGGATGTGGCCACCAGCTGGCCCGCCCGGTTCCTCACCATCGGCTGAGTAAGCCTCTGTCGCTTCAGGCCGTCGTACGCAAACCTGCGCCGAGGTGAGAGGAACGGACGCGCTCAGCACTTATTCACACTGCGGCCGCCGAGGCAGAGCATGTGGCGGCGTCACGGCGCGCCCGTACTTTCATCCGGGCGGTCACCTGGTCTTGTCGGAGATCCACTCCTCGTTGACGTCCTCGTGCAGCCGCGGCAGCACCCTCAACACCTCGCCGCCGCGGGTACTCACCACGATGTTGCTGCCCACCGCGTCCAGCACGTCGATGGACTCCGTCGCCCTGCGCGAGGCGGCGAGGCGTGGCGAGACGGCCGATGAGAGACGGGGGACAGACGAGAGGCAGAGGTTAGACTCCCGGCCGGAGGGCTTCTGGGTTCCGGCCCCCATCGTCAATGGGAGCGGTGTGAGGAGCTAATAGAACGGTGGGATCAAATCTCTCACGCGGGCGGTTCTGAGCTGCACGCCAGCCTGACAGCGGTCCAACTCACCTGGTCTCCCAGGGGCGAGCGGTGAACGCATACGGCTTGGATGTCAAAGCCCCGACCGGGCAAAGGTCAATCACGTTCCCTGACAGCTCAGACATGAACATCTTCTCCATGTAGGTCCCGATCTGGAGGTCATTCCCCCGGCCGGTGGTTCCCAGGTCCTCCACCCCGGCAATCTCACTGGCAAAGCTTGAGAAAGAGGAAGAGGAAAACTATGAGACACAGTCCTTGGCGTCACGCATCCGCTCGGGTGCCTAATTTTCTCTCTCTATTTGGGTGCCTAATTCTTGGCCAGCCGATTGTTTGAAATCCATTGTAATCAATCTCCAAACAGACGTCCCACACACTGGCATGTTAACGGGAGCCAAGCTGTAACAGAGTGTGTATATTTGGCTAAAGATTGGTTTCAAGAGCAAAAACTACCAAGCCAGGCCTCCAGCATAATGTTTTCATCACAGCAGAGACTTTCCAGCAGGGGCTTCCCCTAACCCTGGCAGCAGACCTGGGACCGGCGAAGAGCCTTCCTGGGACTCACCGCACACAGCGCGTGCAGTGGATGCACCGCGTCATGATGGTTTTGATGAGCGGGCCAATGTTCTTGTCTTCCACGGCTCTCTTCCCTTCGGTGAAGCGGCTTCGGTCGCTGCCAAACTGCATAGACTGGTCCTGCGGAGCGGATGTGAGGGGCGAATGAGCCTGGAGCGCATCATGAAGTCATGTGTCCCGTGTGTAAAGCTCATTGTACCTGCAGGTCACACTCTCCCCCCTGGTCACAGATTGGACAGTCCAGTGGGTGGTTTGCCAGGAGGAACTCCATGACACCCTCCCTGTAAATGAAAAAGATATATTTTTGTGATGGCGGTGATTGGGAGCAGAGTGTTCATGAAGTGATTTCCAAATGATGGGAATTGATTATTGATTATCCTCCTGTTTAGGGGTCTACTTATAAACAAAGCCAATTTGAGACAACAATCTAACTAATGTAACAACACACCTTTAATAAAAGGTGGCCAGTCTACACCAGGACTACATGGCCAGTCACCGACAGTACCTTGCCCTTCTTGTTTTGTCAGAGTTAGTGAGAATGTTCCAGCCCTTCATCACAGGCATGGCGCATGCAGCCACCGGCTGGAATATAAACACTCCATTACTTTCTTTAGGCAGGCCTCGCTCTACCCTACACCCATGAGTTAGGTAGTGGATGATTTAATGCCCCCTCAGCCCCGATCAGCACCAGGTCAGACCTTTGGAACCCTCTCGATCTCCACCAGACACATTCGGCAGTTTCCAGCCACGGACAGGCGCTCGTGGTAACAGAAGCGAGGGATCTGTATTCCAACCTTCTCGCACGCCTGGAATGTAAAGTTCACCGCAGGTGTGAGTCAGGAAGTCAGTGATATGCGCGGGCTCGGGGTTGGAAGGAGAGTCACAGTGAAATAGGACTGACCTGCATGACGGTGGTGCCCGGTTCAACCATGACAGGGTTGCCGTCCACGAAGACTTCCACCATTTTGCTGGCCGTTGCTGTAGCTGCAGTCCGGACTGCAACACACATAGAAATCCTTGTTAGCGGTCCTACTTTTGAAGAAAATTATTTTGTGGTTGAAAACGACAAAATAAATGTGGTACTATTCTTGAACCCATATGATGACAAACACAAGCTTGATCATTCCTGAGAGAATCCAAGTGTCAGATTTACTCTAAGTGTTACTGACACTGAGTAATACCAGCTCAGCTACAGAGGAAATTTAAATTCTATCCTCGTCTAAAAAAAGGTAGTTTTTTGAGTGTCCCTGTGGCCTGTGGCTGTGTGTAGTGCGGCCTGGAAACTCAACAGGGCACAGCCAGAGGCCTTACAGGGGCCATGTGTATACCAAGTATTACCAAATACATGGAAAAAAACAAAAATGAATATTCAGCAGTGTTTTTGTAGGGAAATACCCAGGCAAAAGGGCCATTTGGAAGCCACATAAACCAAATAACTTTATTGCAAATAGTATTTAATTTTTACATGTGTACAATTGTCTCTCTCTCGACCTCTGCTCCGTTCTACTGGTTACAGAGTAGGGCCCTGTATGACGTCACGGTTCGTCTCATTACAAGCGATCGACCAGACAACGATTTGGATAACTTACGCAGCGTCAACAAACAGCGTTCTATTGATGATTTCCCGAGTTTGGGTGCTTAAATGATGGCTTGGATTTTATTTGCTGCACTCTTTGCTTTGTCTGGATACAAAGATTGCCATGCTGCGCGTTGTTTTCCAACTTCCAGCAACATAGAAAGTATGTACCTCGCGTCTCTTTTTTCTGCACAGCACTCTGCACACGAGCTGCGTTCCCTCCCTTTGCTGCGATCGAATCAGGGTGCTCTCTCGTTTCAAACAATTAATAACATGATCGGATTTATTGATGACACTTAATGACAAATGAACAAAACTACTTGAAGAACAGCCCGCCCGCGGGCCGTTGCGGGCCGTTATGGTGAGAAACTATGTTGTGTTTATGAATCAATTAATAAATAATCAAGTTATTGATAAACCATCATTATTATTAATTATTATTAAGACCACCGGTAATTCAACATGGATTTTGTGGATCACATTCATCCAACAGCCAGAGAAGAAAGCATGCCCAATGCATGGCAATTCTATTATCGGCCGATAATCCATCAAAGGAATTAGGGAATCACGTGAACCAGATCACTCCTACAAGTCTGTCCAACCGAGTGCTGCACTTTGTTTGGGCAATGTTGGTTGGTTGTGATGAGTGAAACCATGTGTGGCGGTGATGAGGATGATGAGGATTACCGTGTTTAGGGACGACCACGCCTCGTTTGGTGAGGAAGACTCCGAGGAGAGCTCGACTCCCCGCAGGCCAGCGCAGCATGCTGGAAGACATAACGTTGCGTTGGAACATGCCACAACCTATGTCTAAGTAAATAACAGCTTACGTGCCATGACGAACTCTGAGCACCATGATATTAACATACCATAATAACACCATAACAATACACAGAATTGTAACAACCTCGTTCCGACGTTCTTACGTCACATGGGAACGCCTGGAACGAGATGCTTCAAATTAGCGTTATTGGCGTGCCAGGGGCGGGACGGGAGTTTAAACGGGTTAGGGGCGTGGCGAGAGAGGGGGCGGGACTTTCGACAGAGGGATATCCGTTTCCGTTACATGTTTGGGATACTGCTTTGTCAAATCATTTCTTAAAGTTCCATGTGAGTTCTCCTCATCGTTGTCATTCCAGTCATGCTCTTCTCCCTACTGTTAACTGGCGTAAACATCTTACAGGATGTACGAGACCGGAAATTGCGTCACGGTAGACCGGGATATCGCTACAATGCAGGATCCTCTCCATCATGCTTTCCATGCCTACTAGGGTAACGGACGGAGAATACCCGGCACTGTCCATTGGTCAGACCGTTACAATACATTGATACATTCAATCAATAGTATCGATTTACCTGGGGATGGTCTTCATAACATACCAAATAAGTGATAACGCATCAAGAAACTTTACATAATGTAATATAAAACATTGTGATCAGCTCACATCAGCTCACATACCTAACTGCGTCACAGGTAGGCTAATAATCACAGTAGCCTACAGTGTATACTATTAACAATAACATTGATAATATTCCGCATGCACATCATTTCGTTATGAAGCAGAGGTCCTAGTATTTTACAGTATTCAAATACGTAAAGAAGAATAAGAAAATAAAGTATGATCGCGCATTTGTAGTAAGCCGACTAAATCGGCTTCTTCTTCTTCTTTAAATACATGCATCCATTTCCAAACTTAGTCTGCTAGTGAATGTTCACCAAACATTCATTAACGAGGTACAGCAACTAACTGGTGATTTACCTTAAGAATAATATCTTCACCCTCCAAAGATGTGGCGCTGTGCACGCAGATGTCTCTCTCTTTTCCTACGTCACGAATGAGGCAATACCATCCCATGATCCCAACATCGGTTATGTGTAGGCTATATATATTTTTTTATTTTTTATTTTGTATGATTATTATTCTTTTATGTTGTTTTTGGCCTTCCTTACACGGATAAATTCCATAATGTTGAACAAACTATGTAGGCCTACATGGAAATATATCGTTAAATTGTAATCCAAGCACAGAACGTTTCCTGGAGTCCATGTCGGTAATGTTTTATCTTTTTTCCAAATCATTATCTTTTGCATTAAATGCAAACAATTTGATGTCTGTTTACATTAATACATTTTGATATTTAGACCTACACTTAGGGCATTTAGCAGATGTTTTTTTTTTCCAAAGCGACTTACAAAAAGTACATGTGTTAGAAGAAGGTGAAAAATTCCATTGCTGTTAATACAGAAGGAATGTCACCAGAACAAGTTTCAAGCATTTCAATTGGTAGATCAACCATTGCTAGTAAATAACATCTCTGGCTAAGTGCCAGGTTAGAAAGAGCGATTATAAAGTGCCAAGACGTACAGAG
>JAOPUI010000078.1:405997-416002 GCA_027123135.1 Urophycis floridana | reverse complement strand
CGGGTGCTCCCTCCTGTCACCATGGTGACCAGGGCCTGCTGCTCCCTCCTGTCACCAGGGTGACCAGGGCCTGCTGCTCCCTCCTGTCACCATGGTGACCAGGGCCTGGTTCTCCCTGCAGTTTGTCCTGTCACCATGGTGACCAGGGCCTGGTTCTCCCTGCAGTTTGTCCTGTTACCTTGGTGACCAGGGCCTGGTTCTCCCTGCAGTTTGTCCTGTCACCATGGTGACCAGGGCCTGGTTAGGGTACATCCTGACGAATTAGGAGAGGAGCAAGATGAGTATACTTCTGAGGGTCGCCACTGGCAGATGACTGAAAGCATCAATATTCATAATTGATATCCAAACCAAATCCAGTGGGAAAAAAAGAAAAGCTGAATTTGCTCTCATGGGGCAAGCGGCCTTCAAATACCACCAAGCCCCCACCCACAGCACCCAGCCAGCGGGTGGGAGGGTTTGTGATATCAGTGACACAAGTCCACCATTGCTCATTGAATTTGGATGTTCCGATAGAATTGCCATTACAGCCAATGATGTGTTGTACTATAATAGTTTTTCACTGTCATGCTATCGTCATTTAGATTAGAGTATTTGATGTTCAATGAATGCATCGTATCATCTACTGCAGAACTCATTCATTGGTATTTATTAAAAGGTCACTGTGTTGGGAGTCAACAGAGTCATAAAAATGTGGTTGAAGAAGCAAAAAACGAATCCAGCTGTTTCCTTGGAAACCTGCTGACGCTACAGTAGTTTTGGAACCTACCCGACTGTACCAGCCAGCCAGATGTTCGGTAGCTGTGGCAATGGTGGCGTAGAGTGAGAGCCCAGTCGCCTGTCCCTGAAACTGAGACACCAACATCTGGGAGTCTGTGATCACTTGAGTTGATCTGAAGAAGGCCTTTGTGTTTTGTCCCAGTGAGTGTCAGATGTCAGTGAAAACAGGAGGCCTCAGAGTGGAAGACACTAGGGCTCAGGTGGCATCGCAAGTCTGTTAACCCTGTTCCTGGGATGGGTTTGACTTTGTAAGATGTGAACATAGTCTATTGCAGAATCTTTATAGCTTTATCTCCTTGCTGCTGCATCAGGCCTTTATTAAAAAAAAGATATGCTTTGTGTATTGTGTCATTTTGACGCGTACACCACTGTTGATAGTCATTGACTGTCACACTTAATAATACTATGTGGAATGAAAATGATTGATGACTACATTCACAGCGTCACATGCTATGTTTGACTGCTTGAGTGTCTAGAATTGGATTTGTGTATCGTCTATCTTCTTAATATAATTTCACTGCTTCTGCTACTTCATCTAAGCAGGCAAACAACAACAACACATGGCGCCATTTCCAACATGGCATGACTGAATCTGCTGATCAAACCATTTCTATGGTATTATATCCTGACAGCTTGCCTCTCCGTTAGCCGCCACTTTGCTTGTCAAACATGCAAACTTTTAGCTTGTTCACATGCTAACTCTTTATTGCTACAATGTACACTTATATGGATGCATGCATTGAATGTGGGACATTTAAAACATTTAATAAGTAACTTGCTAGTCAGCATTGTCCTTTGGCAGTAAAGATTGAACGTGTAGCTGGCGAGCCTTCTTAAAGGCGTTGTCGCAGACTGTCCCAGAGACGAATGGGAATCAGGACAGGGAGGGGCTGCGGACAAGGCGAGGGACAGACACACACACAAGCCACCCTGTGCACACTCAGCCTGCGTGCCCACATACATACACTCATGGTTGCACACACACACACACACACACACCTTTAGTACAAGAACTGGAGGTTGACAGTTTTGCACACTCCTCCCCGCCCACAGGCCAACAATCACTTATTTTGATTGTTTGCAGCCAAAGCACTCAGCAGAATATCAATGTGGGTCTCCCTTCCAGTCTCCCTCTCTGTCCCTCTCAAGTACACATCTTAATTCATTCTTGGTAAGATATGTGCATGGACATCGGACAAACTTCAGTGAAACCAATAAACTGTCTGTCAAACCTCCACTCCACAGCATAGACACATGCACAACACACAAACACATATACTTTCCATGGAGTTATTGCATTATTTACCTACTAGATTTATATTGCAAGTGCCTCAAGGTACATTTTCATCAGTGTCAGCAACTGTGTTATGTCACTCGCATGGGTGCCTCTTGGTTAGGGAGACCTGAGTCATTGGCTGAATAAGAATCATGTCTCAGCTTTATATGTCCATCCACACAGCCATTTTCCCTTCACCCATCGACCTACCCACATATCCATCTATCTATCCACCCACCCATGTCTGTAAGGAGGAGAAGTCCATGGCCAGGTCCCACTTCCCTCTACAGGCCATACACTGGGCCCAATTAATATCGTATTAGTATGATGAGGTAACACAGATAAAAGTGAGTACTAACCAGACTAGGTTACACCCACAATGTGTTCTACCACGGCATCTTTCTTCAGCATCATAGAAGCACAACACATGGATGAGCGTCAAAGTCCACAGACCTTCTCACTGCTTCCTGCTGCTTCCAGTCTCACTGAAATGTTCAGCAACAACCAACTGATTCAGCATTCTGCTTACTAGACTTACTAGACTGCAAATGCCGTGTCGCCCAATAACACCTTTCCAGATGTCACTGTCCTTTCCCACCCTTGCATTAAAATCACCCAGCAACAGGATCTTGTCGTTTTTGGGGACTTTGCAGAGGGCCTCATCCAGCATCTCATAGAAGCAGTCCTTCACATTCTCTTCAGATGGTAGGGTGGGTGCATAAGCACTGAAGAGTGTGGCGTATTGCTTCCCAGAGAGTGGGATGCGGATTGACATAAGCCTTTCACTAATGCCAATTGGGGTCTCAGTGAGGCTTGGCAGGAGGCAGCTCTTGATGGCCAGGCCAACACCGTGCAGATGTTGTCCTCCTGTGGGGTAACCTTTCCAGAAAAAGGTGTAGCCCTCCCCCTCTTCCTTAAGTGAGCCTTCATCCAGGAGTCTGGTCTCACTTAAAGCTGCAATGTCGATGTTATATCGCTTCAGCTCTGCCGCGATCAGGGCAGTCCTTCGACCCGGCCTGTTGGTATTGTGGCTCGAGTCTAAGAGGGTTCTGATGTTCCATGTCACGATGCGTAGAGGTTTACTATATAATCTTCGTATATAATCGACTATATAATTTCAGACCACAGAGTGGAATATCCCGATAGGAGCGGTAACCTATCCAGGAGAGTCTGTGTGGGCATTGTTTAGGTCACCTTTTCTAGACCCTTCCCCAATTGGGGTGAGCAGTGTGGTCCTTAAAAGGGCTGCTCAGACACACAGGGGTCTATGGGGGCGACCATAATAGCCCTGTGCCGCTACTGTGCAGGGACCAAGCTAGGAGCTTCCGGATCATTCAGTCCTGCCCCCGTCACCAGGTACCCCAACGCCAGTAGACTTTGCGGGGGCCACTTAACAAGTAGCAGATACCTGCGCACTGATGTTATTTAGAGTGATGTAGGGGATGCGCCTGCTCCAACACCACTGCTTCACTGTGAGAGGACGTATGCCGGTGGCAAAGAGAGAATCCAGGACGACCAGCCCCTCACAGCTGCAGGAGGCTGCCGGGACTCCAGTAAATCGGAGAGCCGCCTATTGTGCGCCGCCAACACATCCACCTTCATCCGCCTTCCCAGCCGTTTTGATCCTCCATCCTCCGCCTTGTCCGCCGTTGAGGTGTTCACTATTTACCCATAGCTGGGGTTATTTACCCATAACTGGGACAGTGGTTGGCGGGCAGCAGGGCATGTCTCCACACACCGGTGGGCCTGCATGCCGCGTCTCTGGGGCCCACTGCTGCTCCGAGCTCCCGCACAACTTAGCCTGGGACCGCAAGGTACCAGTTACCGTGTGTGGCCTCGAGGAGGCGAGTACGAGAACTTGGCAATGGAGAGGCTATGTACCGGCTGAGGAGGCTTACGCACTCGGCTCCTCTTTTCACCCAAGGGGCTAGCCGGTGGCAGTAGCTGAAAGCAGAAGGTAGCAAGCAGAAGCGACATGCAGCATGCACTAACTACAAGCACTACTACTACTCCATCACTACTGCACTGAACGCATCCAGTGCCCACGTGTACGTGTGTGTGTGTACACGTGTACACACGTGTACACACACACACACACACACACACACACAGACACACACACACACACACACACAGACACACACACAAACACACACACACACACTGACAGGACCCTTCACACACACATGGGTTGACTGTGTACACCTGTGCAAATCAATCAATGGTTGTCAATACATGCTAGTGTTGACATATGTAATGCAAAGCCAGTCAGCAGAGGCAGTGGTGAAGTCCATCTGCAGAGATGTTGTCCCACCATTTGGGTTTCCACACAGGATCAGCTCAGGCAATTGCTCTTGTTTTGTTAACCAGATTGACAAAAACAAAACAACTCCTCATCACCAACAAACACCACAAAGACTGTGTTTACAATCCATAGTGAGGGAACAGTAGAAAGTGCCAATGGCACTTTGAAGGCCCAAATCACAAAGATCTGATCACAGCAAAATCAGTTGGGTTGATCTTTGGTTGCCCAAATACTTGCCCTGATGGGAATGCACATGCAGACAAACCACATGACACATTTGACACAACATCAAATGGGAACAGGAAGTCCTATGCCAGGGCCATATGTCAGAGAACCCTACCCCTCCCCTCGGGCAAAGTCAACAACAGATATTTCACTCTGTCAGACGCGTGTCTGCCCTGCACCAAGCTATTTTCGAACAGGTTGAAGCAGCTGTGAAGCCCAACGAACTGGTCCAGGGAGGCACCAACCTGACACCACTTGGTGACATATGTGAGAGTGCACAGAAGTGGAGAAGAGAAGGACCTCTCCAAATAGGATGTGACATAGGATGTTAGATGATGGAGGTATTCGAGGATGTAGAAAAAAGGCTGAATCTATATTTGTTGTACCAACAAATATAGATTACAATAAGCAAGTATAAGACAGACATCTGTATTTTAACATGCTCCATAATCATTCCGATTCCCAAGAAACGATCCATCTCAGCTCGTGAGTCTGGGGAAAGTCACACCCAGCAATGTGTGCTCTGCCCTCTGCTCTTCTCCTTCGGCACAAAGGACTGCACCAAAGGACACCCGTCTGTCAGACTCCTGAACTTTGCAGATGCCGGTCATGGACTTCGTCCTGATGGTGACGAGGCCTGTACAGTCTTCCCTCTGGTCCCCTCTGGTGCAGTCAAAACAACCTGGAGCAGAACATACAGCTAAGAACTGTGGAGATGACACTGGGCTTCAAAGGGAGGCCCCCACCACCACCACCACCACCACCACCTCCACCATCCTAAACAGCACTGAGTCTGCTGTGGACTCCTTCAGGTCCTGGGAGCCATAATCTCCCAGGACCTAAAGTGGACGTCCATTGACACACAACATAGAGGTTGAATTTACCAGCTCAGGAAGTTCAAACTGCTGCAGGAGCTGCTGATACAGTTCTACACTGTATCCAGCCTGTTCTCTGCACTTCCATCACTGTCTGGTTTGGTTCACCCATCAGGACAGGAGCAGACTGCAATGGTCAGTCAGGACTGCAGAAAAAATCATCTGTGCCAACCTGCCCTCCATTCAGAACTTGGTGGAGTCAGTCTTGGTCTAGAGTCATAAAATGTGCTGGAAACATCACTGCAGAACCATCACACCCTGGACACAGCCTGTAACAACTCCTCCCCTCTGGTAAATAAATAAATACATTTTATTTCTAATGCTCTTTTCATCTAAAAAAGATCTCAAAGTGCTACAAGGTTAAAAAGTTAAAAGCAAGGTGAAGAAAACAGAAGCATGGTAAAATTAAGTCTTGCATAGATGTTTAATATGGTCATTGAAGGTCAGGTGGGGGTCGAACCGAACTCCCAGGTTTGTTGCTGAGGAGGACATGAGGAATGTTCTGTCCATCAAAAGTCAGTTGGGTTATGGATGAGTGGACCTGATGAGGGGTACCAATGAGGAGTGCTTCCGTTTTTTTACTGTTCAGCTGGAGGGAGTTGCTGCTCATCCATGCCTTGAATTCCTCAAGGCAGGGGGTGAGAGATGACAGGGCTGTGGAGGTGAGTGGGGCCGTTTTAATGTAAAGTTGTGTATCGTCAGCATAACAATGGAAGGACAGTCCGTGTTTGCTGATGACATGACCGAGGGGAAGCATATAAATGGTGAAAAGGATGAGGCCAAGGACTGACCCCTTGGGAACGCCACAGGTGACATGGAGCGGCCTGGATACACATCCTCCAAGTGAGACATGTTCAGTCCTATCTGACTTTAACCATTGCAGTGCGTGGTCTGTCAGTCTAGCTGTGTTATGGAGACGCTCGAGGAGGATGGTGTTGTCCACGGTATCGAAGGCCGATGTCAGGTCCAGGAGGATGAGGAGTGATGGTGACCCTGAATCAGCAGTCATCAAAATGTCGTTTGTCACCCTGAGCAGGGCTGTGTCGGTGCTGTGGGCTGAACGAAAGCCTGACTGAAATTTTTCAAACAGATTGTTATGTGTAAGGTGGTCGTGAAGCTGTGTAGCAACTGTTTTCTCAAGTACCTTGGATAGAAAGGGGAGATTTGAAATAGGCCTATAGTTTGCAAGATTGTCCGAGTCCAGGGAGGGTTTCTTTAGGAGGGGACAAATGACCGCAGCTTTGAGAGCATGTGGAATATGACCAGTTTGAAGTGAAAGGTTAACAATCTGAGTGGTGATTGTGCTGAGGATGGAGTTGTGTGATTTAAGCAGAGTAGAAGGGAAGGGGTCTAAGCAACAGGTGGTCGGCTTCATTCCTCTGATGGTTTTCTCAATGTGACTCTGCTGGACCTCAGAGAAGCAAGGAAGGGATAGCAGACTCTCTACCTGGAGGTTGGAAGCAGGGGGTGAGGGAGAGGAGGAGCTGGGAGACCGGATGTTGTTGACTTTAGATCTAAAAAAGTCAATGAAACTGTTGCATCGCTCAACTGTAGCTTTGGTCAGTGAGGGTGATTGTGACTTCAGCAAGTAATTTATTGTGGAAAAGAGTTTTTTAGAGTTTCCAGTGTGCCTATTGATGAGGTTGGCATAGAATGTCGACCGAGCATCTTTCAGGGCTTGGCAATAGGCTTTTTGATGCTCAAGGAAGGCCAGTTTGTGGACAGTGAGCCCAGTGTGTCTGAGTTGACATTCCAGTGCACGGCCAGCTGTTTTAAGTGTTCGTAGTTCCTGTGTGTACCAGGGGGCAGAGCGTTCAAACGTGACTTCCCGCGTCTTAACAGGAGCATGAAGGTCCAGAACACTGCTCAGAGAGGTGTTATAGCGGTCCACTAGCTCGTCCACAGTTTCAGGGGCTGAGCCCGTGATATGCTGGAGGTCTGTGGCCATGTCCACGGAGAATCCCTACTACGCCAGTGTTCTGATGACGTCGACAGAGTGCGACGCGATCAGCTGGGGACCAGATGGAAGGAACCGTAGCAGGACAGTGCTGGGAGTAGACAAACTTTTTACGGGCACTCCGATGGACATACCGGGGTCGGCGTAAAAGTCTGTGCGGTCTGATAGCTGCAATGCATGTTGGAGTAGTGAAGTTATTAAGACTAAGCAGCTGCGAAGCGGAGTATTTCAGCATCAAGCCTGGAGCCGGTGAGGATAGCCGGTTGAATGGAAGCATTGAGGCTAGCCGGGATTGATGTGTTCTCTGGAGGGGGTGTGGGTGAGCAGTCGGGCAGCGGGGTTTTGAACAAATTGCTGTTTTTAAAGAACAGTGATACTCGACAACCAACTGTCCTGCACTGCAAACATCACTGCAGTGACCTGCTCCTGTAGATTTGCTCTCTACAACATCCACATGATCTGGCTTTTCCTCACAAGGGAAGCAACACATCTCCTGACCCAATGCCCTCGACCAAGACCAGCAGGTCCCTGTGAGGGCAGTGTTTCCCTGGTATGAAGAGAAGCTCAGTCTTGCGAGATTGAGCTTGACGTGATGCACAGCATCTAGCATTACTAATTACTAACAACTACTAATGTTTTGCACATCATAATTCATAATGTATCTTGAATGTAAACACCAGTTTTTGAAGGAGCACATTTACATTTTCAATACGTTTACTTTGAATGTAAATAAGGTGCCAGAGTGCATAAAAAGGCATCACATAGAGTTTGTATATAAAAAACAACACGCCCCTCATCTTCAACGTCAATTTTGTCACTGTAATCTAGAGAAAACCCTGCTAATTGGTCAACCAACATGTAGAAATTTACTCTGCTCCTAACTCAAGTTGGGTTCTTTTGACCCAAAAAATAAACATAAAGCACATGACTAAGAATGTGTCTGTGTGTGTGTACCTCATGCTCGCTGACGGTGCCTACAGATCCAGTCCTGCGGTGTTGATGCCGGGAGGAGGAGTGGCCTCTCATGGGGGCAGACCAACTGGTTGAGGAGGTGGAGCCTAGTGAGTGGGAGGAGCTTTGCCTGGCTGCTTCGTCCATACTCTGAGAGGCCTGAGAAACAGAATAATATGGAATTTTTATTTGGAATTATAATAAAATTGTTCCATCTGGCATTTGTATTTAAAATTATTAATTCAAATTACTATTTAAAATTATAATTTGGAATCACATTTATGGAATTATGGAAACTGGACGGGTTGGTAACTAGGACACAAGGAGAGGTGAAAGGAGAGGTGACTAAGACCCTAGCAGAGACAACAAGGAGATGTTAGACACACCTTCTCGAGTTGGGCAGTAATGTCATCCAGGCTGAAGTTGGAGGCCAGGGGGGGTCTCCAGTGATGCAGGGTGGCTGTGGGAGCACGCACGCTGCTGGCCGGAGACACGCGGGTGCTGCTGCTGCTGCTGCCCCCCTCGCCCCCCTCGCCCCCCTCGCCCCCCTCCACTGCTGGAGTGGCACGAGGAGTGCAGCCTGCAGGGGGCTTCTGGCGGCCCTGCAGACACAAAGGAACAGCCAGTGGTGGTGGTTGTTTGTCTAACTCTATGTTTACAAGCAAAGGGAAACCCGGTTAGCAGGGTAACCGAGTTAGGGATTATTTTCCATTCCATTACTTTATTTAACATTACCACGGATGACGTGCAGGAAATAATAGGGCCCTAATCAATCAACGTTTTAGAGAAACTGTGGGATTCATCACATTCATTTGTTCTTGGCTTGAAAATGTACACGCATTGTCAGGAAACGTACGCAGAAAGCTGAATTACATTCAGGATCTTTGTTATTTTCTTTTTCACAGTTGTAGCCATCAAATGTCGTTTTTTGTTGAACAAGGAGCCATTAATGTGTGGGAAATGTAGCCAAATGTAGCCACAAATGTTTACGCATCTTTTGATAATTGAGTTTGTTGTATGTATGAGCAAAGGACAAAAAATATCAGATAAACATTGCAAACATGACCAGCTCTGGACTGATTCAACATTTTCAACCATCGTAGGAGCAATAGTCTGCAATTACCCTCTGACAAAGAATTCAGTCCTGAAAAAACTTGCCAATGATTCTGGCGAAGGATTTTCTCATTCATTATTCCATTCCATCAACAATTTGATCATTTATTTCCACTTTGTCAAACTTCATACATCTTCTGAGGCTTATTTATGGGCGTAAATACATGTTGATGAGCTAAGCTGGGGCACAAGCGGGAGGATAAAGCAGGGCCATGATGTCATGGTACACAGGGCAGAGAGTCAGCCTAAAGCTAGATACTTTTTGCTTACATGAAGCAGATATTGATAAATCATGCTACCCCCATGCAGCAGCAGGAAGATGATATTGGCTTCTCGCATAGGGACCATCAATCGGACAAGTTTCAAATTGATTGTCATATTCTAGATGACAACATACATCATTACCAGCAGTGACATTCTTGTCGCTCAAGTGAACTCAACTTTGCATAATTTACATTTACATTTAGGGCATTTAGCAGACACTTTTATCCAAAGCGACTTACAAAGAGTACATTTGTCATAAGAA
>JAOPUI010000078.1:389663-403967 GCA_027123135.1 Urophycis floridana | reverse complement strand
CTGTGATGGTTTTCATACCACTCCACACATCCCTTGTGTTGTTTTTCTGGAGCTTCTTCTCCAGCTTCCTCCTGTATTTGTCTTTTGCCTCCTTAATTTTAACCTTAAACCTTCCTGATGGCAATGGTTGGCCTTGAGCCCAGGATCTTCTAGCTCCCCACAGCTAGAAGTTCAGAGGTCACGGAGCAGGAAGGTCACTGAGCCACCGAGTAACCAAACATGGCAAATTATATCAAAGAGACAGCTTATTCACAACAGCCTTTTGACCATTGTGTGTGTATGTGTTTGCTTTTTTGTACATGAGATTTTTTTTGTTCTTTGAAGAATCTACATCAGTCTTCCTGGTCCAGCGTGTTCCTTGACACCAGTTCTAGAAACAAAAAATCCCTATCATCTTTGGGTACAACACGAAGAGCAAGGAGCAATATGGCATCATGATGTACCACAAAAACCGACTCATCAAGGCTTATCTTCGTGTTGGCTGTCAGCTGAATGTCAGTGTTTTTCTGTGTAATATTTTAAAACAGGCCTTTTTAATTCCTTGTATTATGCTACTTTGGTTTGTTGTCTTTATGTTGGTGTATGTTCTCCTAACAGGCTACCAACAGACAAGGTATCGGAGTCATTGGGGTGATTGAGTGTAATTTTCTGGAACCGATTCACAAGAAACAGGACTTTGACTACACAGACAACTACAGGTAAGACCTGTACTGTAATGGGGATAAAGTCACTCCAAATCAGGAATTTGTTTTTGACAGTTATCATACAGTGTTTTGTGTGGCTTAGTTATTTACTGTCAATGACAGTGTGACGGAGTGCCGTCACAACGGTTGACCATGCGCTCTGACTGCCATGCCAACGAGCCTGGCTCTTTGGTGTTGCGGTCAAAGTGCTGGTTTGGTGCCCTGGAGACCCGAGTTCGAGACCGGGTGGGGTGACTGCCTTGTCCCTTCGCTACAGACAGTAAACAATATTGACTGCCTGCTTATCAGTCAGATGGTCACTTTGTAGTCGTAATGTGTTTGTGAGTACAAAGTGAAAGTTCTTCCAGGGAAATCAAACAATTCAATCACTTTTTTTGCTACAAACATGTATGCACATTTGCATGTGAAACATTTAAAACAAATGATCAGTACAGCTACGAGCAGTGAATTCAGGAGTCAATAAGGAGCTGGAAGAGGTTAGGATCTGGTTCAAAAGTACCTCCATGTAGACCACGGATATCAGGGTTTGAGTCCAGAACCTCTTATCAACCATCCTAACCACTGCACCGTCCTTCTTATCAAGACAGAAGTCTGACCCTTTGTTCGTTCTACAGGAATGCGATCAGAAATGTGGCAACCAAGTTAGAAGAATACTGTAAAGAAATGCGGTTCAAGAGAAAGAAAAACAACCCCAGCAATGACATGCTCATTGAGGAAACAGAGTGAGTACTCACAATGTTTTGAGTGCTTTAGTTGTCCTCAGTATAGTCCAAGTTACCCGGATGAATTGCTGCAGCTAAATGCATCCGTTGTTGACTACATCAACTGTTTGAACTTCATGAATTCACTGCAGCCCTACACTGTGATGCGTTGCTGTGATTGGAGTGGTTGTGTGTTCTTGTGTTCTACAGAAAACGGCCGGACCAGAACTGGGTCCAGTGTGACGGGTGTCAGCAGTGGCGCAGACTGCCGGACGGAATCGACCCGGAGACCCTTCCTGAAGAGTGGTTCTGCTCCATGAACCCCGACCCTCAGTTCAGGTCTGGATAGCTGAAAGGTTCTGGGTTTGATCCCCGATGTCGACACACTGCCTGTAGGCCAACTTGGCCAAGAGGCCTTCGGGCATCAAGAGGCCGTAATGCTAATCTGTATCAAGTCCTCTGATTTATTCTGGCTACAAACATCTCCTGAAATACGAGCATCATGTTCATGAGCATCATGAGCAGCACGTTCTTGAAATTAAAGGTGTAGTTTAAATCCATCATCCGCTACCACAATGCATGTAGCTAACTGTTGTACCTGTTCATTTATTTGGTGATTAGCTGTTTATGTTCAAATACATCTTTATTGATCCAAGAAGAATATTAGTGTATTGAATGATGAAGCCAGACTGAGGACATGATCATCGGTGCAACATTAATATTGTTGTACATTCATATCTCATGTCCTTCAGGCTGTGTGAGACGGAGGAGGAGCCCGAGGACTCTGACTCTGAGCAGCCCACATACCCCAAGACCTACAAAATACAGTAGGCTCACTTTTTAGCATCACTTCTTTCCTTCTTTTCTCAGTCAAAATCAAAGGTTATCAGTACTGGCTCCATCCAGAATAGTACAGGTCAGCTGGACATGGTCTTACAGTGACATACAGAAAACCACATTTTCTGACCTTGGCATTTCTGACCCTTGTATTGTTTGTGTTACCAGCGAGAGGGAGGAGAAAAAGAAACAAGACAAGATGAAAGAATTAAAGAAAGAGGTAAAGAAAATGTCTTCCGATATAAATAATGTTAAACTGTATGTACTACGAATTGTAGATAAAATAGGAATTAAAATGCTTCCTTATATTTTGTACCGTTGTCATCATAATGATGAATGTTTCTTACATACTAATGTCGTAAAAGTACTTCATGTACATGACATATGGGTTTTGAGAAAAGTGGAATATCCTGTTGCAGCTGAAAGGCAACAAGATATTTCCCTTCAATTTGAGACCCTCAGAAGAGCCTCAGTCCTACCTGACATTTACACAAATACAAATGATAATGAATGTATTGTATTGCATATTTAGTAATCATTTAATAAATAAATAAACATTTGAATACTTCTTCTGCGATAACTCTAACTATAACTAACTCTAACTATAACTCTGAGTACTAAAGCCATCTTGTGATCCACCAGGCCTCCTCCATGAACACACCACAGACACCAGAACAAGGCTCTTCTGGTAAAATGGCTCTCTGTGTTATCTTGGTGCTGAACACTCTATTTTTACCTCACCTGTTTCCTTCACTTTCTGTTCCTTGTTGAGTTTGTGAGTTACATTTGTACAACATTGAAGACACTGTTTCTCCAGCCAGCAGTGTGGCTCCTGGTGACCTTGTGATAACTGAAGTGTTCTCTCTGTCAAAAAGCCCCTCAAGGTACGACTGCCTTCACCCCCGGCCTTTCTTTCACTTCATCGTCTTTGCAGACATGATCCTGTCCGTTGACATGTTGATGTTTTTCATTTATTTGTGACCCGCAGGATGAAGCGCCGGCAGCCTCTGACTCCACAGAGCCAATCCAAGCGACCCACGGCGAGTAGTGTGAGGAGAACATTGGACACTTACTTGAGCAGCTTCACGTCTCCACTGACCCCTGTCCCTCGCGATGATGTAAACCACGACCTACGGGAGGGCAGTCATGCTCCTGTACTGAAGGAGCCCACCATCTGTACGGCCAGCGGCAGCCCTGCGTCCTTGGAGGTGAGGTCTACAGGAAATGATGCCACCGAGATGAGGGACACAACCACCGAGACCCAAGGACCACAGGTGAAGGAGGAGGAGGAGATGGATGTCAGCACAGCGGCTAACGATGGAGCTACAGTGAAAAAGGAGGGAAGCCTTGACATCAACCAGGCCCAGGAACAGCAAGACCAGCTCATGGAGCTCCTGCACGCTGTGTCCAGCGAGAGAGACTCCTTCAAAGAGATGATTAACGAGCTCCAAGCTCAACTGATGGAGGAAAAGCAGCGGCCAGACAGTCAGGCACATTACAAATTGTATGAGCAAGCCGAGAAGAAGGCAGAGGAACTGAGCAGAGAAAATGAGGCCTTACTGCAGGCCCAGGCCAAAGTTCTTCAACAAAACCAGGAACAGGCGAAGCAAATTGAAGTCCTGACGAATAGATTGGACCAAGGCTGCCACAAGTTGGAGGAACTGCGCTTGAAGGTAGATGCTAGTTTGATTTAGTAAGGTCGCTGGTCACTTGCCTTTTCTTAAGCTTTCAGTTTTGTCGTGAGTCTTTCATTAAATTAGATAATAAATTACTTGAGGTGAGGGAAATACTTTTGTTGATGAAACCATCAAGGAGTTTCACACAAATACAACTAACATGACTTGTTAGTTGTTAGAAAATCAAACAACATGTCCTTCTCCAATAGATGAACCAGTTGGAGGAGGAGAAAGCCAGCATTTCTGCTGAGTATGAAAAGATCAAGTCAAGGTGAGTCTCTCTTTCTCTCTCTCTCTCTCTCTCTCTCAGTATAAACTGCATACAATTAAAATGGTACACAATGTTTCATTATATTTCTGTCTCTTGTCAACTCTGGAACAGTCAAACACAGCTCAAAAACAAAGTGGCCAACCTTTTCAACGGGATTTGAACTATGAGAGCGACGTCATTGTGGAGCTACTGGAACAGGTCCTCAGTCACAACGTTCCTACTTCCAGTACCAATGACCCATGTTGGTGACTAGGATTGTGGATGCACAGAGAATGTGTTGTTTAATTATTTTAATGCTAATGTTTTTCATAACTTTTTCATGTTTTGATAATTTGGTGTTTTTAGTTTTAGTGTTGGTCAGTTATTTTTTCGGATTCTGTGCTGACTGTTCACAGCAATGATCTCAGAATGTTCTTTAGTTTAATAGGTCAGGTTTGCGGGTCTTCTATTGATTCTAAAGCTCAGCAGACCTCATGGTTTGTTCTGTCTCGTAAGTGCTGTTTTCAGTGTTTTTTTTTTGTTTTTTTAATGGAATGTAAGGCAAACTTAACTTGTTCAGATAATATATAATTACATTATGAAAAAATATTATGAATGTTAAGGTACATATTGTTGGGAATGCTTATGACTGTGTGGAGGTCTCATTATTAATTGTTCATTAAAAATGATCTCAAGTTTTGCTCCAATCGGTAACACTTCATAATGAGTACACACTAGCATTAGTAAATCATGAATAAATACTGAATTCATCATTTTGAACGAATGAATACTCATTAGTATGTAGTTTATTAACACGGTTATAAATGGTTTACTCATCATTGATAAGCACAGTAGTATGTAGTTTATAAACAGTTATAAATGTTTTACTCCTCATTGATAAGCACAGTAGTTATGGATTAGTAAATACTGAATTCATCCTTTCATGTCCTGATGGCATATTCTGCATTTGACTTCATTTTAGCAGGTTCCTCTTCTGAAGCCACTATCAGTGGCCGAGCGTTCTGGGTTTGCATGTACTGGATGATAAGGGAACAATGAACGGGACAGGAGACAAGATAGCGTGTTCAGCAGCAACTCTGCTTCACTTTATTCCTCCCGACCGAGAGGCAACACACAATCAACCTCTGCGGTAAAACCCTGATTCGGCAACTCAGAGGGACGCACCTCCTTTTTCACACAAACACAGAACAGTCTGTTAAACACAGCACCCCCTCAATAAGAAACACCCATGTTTCTCCAACAAACAAACAAAAAAACAGGTACAAAACAAAACAACCCGTAAAAAAACATGGGGAGAATAACCCCACAAATTTGTATTACCCGTAATCCCAACAGGATCATAATATAGTCAACACCTTGAGGCTATACACATAAAACCTAGCCTGAATACAAAATTGTTTTGTTTTGTTTTTAAACCAGCAAGCTTTCACTTCATTGCCCAACCCAGAACACAGTAACTTCAAAACATGACAAATGAGCAAATGGGGCGGAGGGCGCACCACTCGCCGACTGCGAGACTGTCCGGCCCTGAGCTCCGGCGAGTTCCCACACAGTCCATTATCCAACTCATCAGCCTGAGGCTGATCCCTGCTTTGTGGGAGCCGGTGAATTGGTGAAGACTCGACCACAAGAGGAGACCTAACGGCAACAGGAGTGGCAGGAACAGTCTGTGCAGGCAATGGCAGAGTGTACGGTTTCAGTCTGTCATGATGAGCCACCTGAGCCCGCTCCATCGGGTTGAGAGCGTTGATGATGCGATGTGTTAGTGCAGCCTCTCCACCAGAAACCAGCAGTTGCACGACCGTGGGGACGGTGACAGCTACTATCGTCATCGTAGAGTTTCTGTCTTTCCCGAGCCTCCAAAGAGTTAAGCCTGACTGTGCTGAAGGCTGACTCCAGCCGCTGTGCAATGGTGGATGCATAATCCATCTGGGATCCAGTGCCCCGGGAGTCCAGAGCACTAGCAGGCACCAGCATGTCAGCAGGGACCCGGGCCTCACATCCGTGCATGAGGTAGAAGGGGGTGAACCGGGTGCTGGCATGTTTAGAGGTGTTGTATGCAAAGGCGACTTGCTTCACATCAGAGTCCCATTCAACTCCATGAGAGAGCAACATCTTAGCTAGCTGATCAGTTAAAGTCCGGTTGTGACGCTCCACCATACCATCAGATTTGGGATTATAGGCGGTGGTGCAGGTTTTCTTAATCCCCAGCCACTGACAGAGGCTCTCAATCACCTCTGCTTCAAACTGCCAGCTCTGGTCACTATTCAGGATTTCGGGGACACCATGCACCAACACATAATCCTCAAAAAGGCAGCGTGCGACTGAGTGTGCTGTCTGATTCGGTAAAGCAGTGCAACAAACTTAGTGAAGTAGTCCTCTACAACTAAGATGTACCTGTTCCCCCGAGATGTCATGGGTAGCTCCAGGATGTCTGCCGCCACCCGCTGCAGAGTAAGGCCAACTTGGGACCCCCCCATAGGAGCTCTCGGCCCTGGGACTGGGCTCCTGCGAGTCTGACAGGCCCTGCATTGCTCACACCACTGTCTTATGTCCTTCAACATGAAGGGCCAGTAGCAGGATTGCCTGGCCTTTTCTCAGACAAGTGTGTGGGTGTGCGGCAGCTGGCCCCCCATGCAGCTGTCGAAGGAGCTCCGGTACCATGGCTGCAGGAACAACAGCCTGAATCCGCTTCTCCCCCGTGGTTTCAGGCAACACCGTGCGGCACAGCAGCCCCTCAATCACAGACAGACGGTGAAACTCAGTCCATAGCTTCCTCAAGCTGGCAGAGGAATACCTGGGGAGTCTAAGAGGCCGCCGCACCATGCCCTGCTCCAACCAAGTCAACACCGTATGAATGTCAGGGTCTTCACGCTGTAATGACTGCAATTCAGCTCCACTACCACAGAGTGAATAGACAGGAACTGGCTCTATATGTGCCCCGTCTGCAGGCGGAGAGTGGTCAGACGCCTCCACTGAGGCCACCATGTAAACTCCAGCTGCAGGAGCATTCGGCTCGACAGGGTCTGGGGACACGGGTCAGTGGGACAGAGCATCAGCATTTTTGTGGCGGGAGCCATCCTTGTGGACCATGACCCAGTCAAACGGGTCCAACTCCAGCACCCACCTACTCCTCCGTCCAGTAGGGGCATTATCAATAGCCATACACCTGAGGCCCAGCAGAGAGCAATGGTCAGTGATGATGGAGAATGTAGATAGTCCCACATAGTGTTTGAACTCACGCACTGCCCACACCACAGCCCATAGTTCCCTGCCAAAGGTGGACCATCTTTTCTGTGTGTGTGAGGGCCTGGCTGGCATAGGCAATCACCTTCTCACAACCCTCTTCATCCTGGGCCAGCATTGCTCCCACAGAGTCCTGAGAGGCGTCGGTGTACACCTTGAAAAGAAGTGCGAAGTTAGGTAGCGTAACCACCGGAGAGGACGTAAGCACTTGCTTGAAGTAGGTGAATGCTGCCTCACACTCAGCTGACCACTCAAAGGGCACATTCTTCTCTGCCAGCCGGTTCAGTGGTGCAGTGTGTTGGGAGAAATCATGCAGGGTGCGGGGGGTTGGCAAAGTTCTCACCTTACCAGTGTTCCGTGGGTCTGGCTGGAGACCATCCCTGGACACCGAACACGATATGGACCCTGGCAAAGTGGCATTTCCTGGGATTCAACTTCAGGTCCGCCAGCTGGATCCGAGAAAGGACTTCATCCAAATGAAGGAGATGGTCTGTGAATGTACGGCTGTAAACCAGTATATCATCCAAATATACCATACAAATGTGCCACGGCAGGCCCCTCAGAATGAGCTCCATCATGCGTTGAAACGTGGCTGGAGAATTTGTCAGACCCATAGGCATAGCCCGCCACTGATACAGGCCCCGGCCGGTCGTGAAAGCTGTCTTCTCGTGATCCTCCTCAGCCACTTCCACCTGCCAGTAGCCGTTCGAAAAGTAAAGCATGCTGAACCAGGCCGAGCCAGCTACAGCATCCAGGCTATCATCCACTTGCGGGAGGGGGTGTGAGTCTTTGATCGTCACTGCATTCAGACGACGATAATCAATGCAGAACCAGTAAACCAGTATTTATTCATGCCTTAATAATGCTTAAGAGTGTCTTCCAGATGGTAGCAGGGTGAAGAGTGCGTATGCCGGGTGGCCAGGGTCCCTAGTGATTTTATGGGCCTTCCTCAGGCATCGGGTGAGGTAGCTGTTGTCTGGGGTGGGCAGCACCCTGCCCATTATGGTCTAGGTGTTTTTTACCACCCTTTGTAGGGCCTTGTGGTCCTGGACGGAGCAGCTGCCGTACCAAAACGTGATGCAGCCAGAGAGAATGCTCTCGATGGTGCATCTTTAGAAGTTTCTGAGGAACGAATCAGATAATTGCGCCAGTTGGGGTCCTCCCCAACTCTGCATTTTTTTTGTTTGTTTTTTTTTTGTTACGTCTTTTTATTTTCATTATCTTTTAATGTAATCAATGCTCTTACACATACAACAGACACACTCTGCTAGACATACGATCAAACTTTTTCAACTCGCAACCTGGAAGTTTACCGACAGACTCTTCTTTGTGTGGACTTACCTTACCGTGTCTGCCTGGGATACCTGGGCAGAAGCGCCGCCAAAGAAAAGGAGGGGAAACGTCTGGTCCTGGTCAGGCTGAGAAGCAGACAACACCGTCCTCCGCTCCCCAGTGGTCTCTTAGTCTCTTATGTCCAGTCTTTGGATAATAAGATGGATGAACTCAGGATCAGACTGGCCTTCCAGCGGGACATCAAGAGCTGTTAAGTTGTTGTTTTCACAGAGATGTGGCTGGATCCCTTGGTCACTGACTTGGCCATCCTACCTGGGGACCTCTCCATTCATCACCGATTGAGTCATCATCAATGGAGTCGGGAAAAGGCAAGGAAGGTGGTGTGTGTATCAATAATCAATGGTGTGTAAATGTACATATGACATCTACGGGGTGCTCTCTGGATATTGAACACCACATGAGCAACAAAGCCAACCTGAGCCATTTTACCCTCGTTAATACCAAATGCATAAAGTGCTAAAATCACCAGCATGGTAAATAAATGTAAGCAAATAAATAGAACTATCAGCATGTGAGTACTGTGCAAGTGGACCTGAGTTTTCACACATTTTGTGTAATAATTTTAAAGTATGGCTTACTATTTAGAATAGAATAGAATATAAATACTTTATTGATCCTAAACTGGGAAATGACAACATAGCAGCAGCATTGGAATACAAGAATGAATGCAATGTAGAAATAAAAAGTGTATGTATGTATAAAATATATAAATATTAAAAATATAAACTAAATATAAACTAATTTTAGTCATTTTAGTCATTTTAATTTATTTAACAAAGATGTTCTTTTTATGTAAAATATTATTCATAATTACAGTCTTCATATAGATTAGATTCTATGATTAGGCAATGGGCGCATGCGCACGCTGCGACCGGCAGAGAGTGAGAGTCTGGCACTTTGTTGGTTTGTTTTTAGTGTTTTAAACGTGTGTCTTGTGCGTCTTTAACGCGTAGTTGGAAGAGATCGAAAAGTGCACTGTGCTGATGATTGAAGCGTTATGGATCTATTCCGTGTTGAAGGCTTACTGTTGCTTTTGCTGGTATTCCTGGTTTACCTGGATATCAGCTCGGCCTGCCCAGCCAGGAGGCAATACAGCAGAAACGAGATTTTGCAACTTAACATCGGTAGCACTGTTGGTGTGTTTGACATTTCGTCACAGTTCCCGGAGATAATCAGAAGACGCTCAAACAAAAGTTATGGAGGAGCAAAGGAAAAGGGGAGGAAGAAAAGAGGAAAGCGAGGGGGAGTCCGACTTTGGCTGAAGAGGACATGGCCTAATTGACTTCCACTACCTTCGATCATCCTGGGAAACGTCAGATCCCTCAGAAATAAAATGGACAAACTCCAGGGGAACGTCCACTTTTTCAAGGACTTTAAAGACTGCTGTCTGATGGCATTTACGGAGACTTGGCTCAGTGAAAGCGACCCGGACTCTGACCTACTGATCAGTGGTTTTGGAGTACCGCATCGCCTGGATCGAAACAGAGAGGTGACGGGGAGAACTCAGGGAGGAGGGGTGTGTTTATATGTCAATCAAAGATACTGCACCTCAGTGACAGTGAGAGAGCGTATCTGCACACCTGATGTTGAACTTCTTGCAGTGTCACTACGCCCCTTCTACCTACCTCGTGAGTTCCACCAGCTGTTTATTGCGATTGCATATATCCATCCGAAAGCTCACGCCCCCTCTGACTGTAAAACTGTCTCTGATGTTGTGCACAAACTACAGTCTATCTCCCCGGACGCTCCATTATTCGTGCTTGGAGACTTTAACCACGTTTCTCTTAAAAAGTCTCTTCCGAACCTGTATCAATATGTCACCTGCGCTACGAGACGGGATAAAATCCTTGATCTTTGTTATGGATCAGCTAAAAATGCCTACAAATCACTTCCCTTACCTCCCATGGGCCACGGAGATCACAATTGTGTGCACCTCCTGCCCACCTACAAAACTGTCTTGAAGAGGGAGAAAGTTACATCTAAGGAAATCAAAATATGGACTGAGGACTCTGTTCAGTGTCTGCAGGAGTGTTTTGAATGTACTAACTGGAATGTATTTGTAGATGCATGTGGTGGAGACCTTGATGAGCTTACTGACGTAACATGTTCCTATGCTGCATTCTGCAAAGACATGATAATACCATGCAAGAAAGTAAAAATCTACCCTGGGTGACTAAATCTGTTAAAGCTAGCTAGCATTCAGAAAAAAAACTGGCTTTCAAGCAAGGATCTGCATCTGAAATACAATGAGCTACTAAAAATATGAAAATTTAAATATTAAGAGCAAAACAGAACTATAGGGACAAACTACAAAACAGCATGGCTGCAAACAAGCTGGGTTCAGCATGGTCGTGCGTGAAAAGTATTGCAGGTATTAATAAGTGTGACATAAATAATGGTAACAACGCCACTTTAGAGGGCTTTGACTCAGATTATGAATTTGCAAATGCACTTAATAGTTTTTACTCCCGTTTTGATACAGCAGACTTTAATAGAGAAACACAGGAGCTTAGACACAAATTAATGGACCAAGACCATTTTCAGTTAAGAGAAGCAGATATTGTAAAGGCTTTCTCGTGCATAAAAGTAAATAAGAGCCAGGGACTTGATGACATTTGTGGACGCCTGCTTAAAACATGCTCTTAGGAATTGGCTCCAATATTCCATCATATATTTAACAAGTCTCTGCAAACACAGCATGTGCCTAAATGTTGGAAAGATGCTGTAGTAGTCCCAATTCCCAAATCCAACTGCCCTAAAGTGTTGAATGATTTTAGACCTATTGCCCTGACATCCACTGTAATGAAAACCTTTGAAAAATTAGTTAAAACTGAAATTATGAAAAGGACAGAGTCCGATATGGATACCCTGCAGTTTGCCTATAGGCCACACAGAGGAGTTGAGGATGCTACAGCTACCCTTTCTAACATGATTTTTAAACACCTAGAAGGCAGGGACACACATGTTCGACTCTTGTTTATTGATTTTATGTCTGCTTTTAATTCAATCCAACCACATGTCTTGGTGGCTTGTGGAGCAATTCAATTTAAGTAACAACCTTGTGGGTTGGATTTTAAATTTTTTAACCAACCGAACACAGAGAGTACGAGTCAAAGGCATCCTATCTGACCAGACCTGCAGCTCCACTGGGTCTCCACAGGGGTGTGTACTGTCTCCTCTCTTGTTCATTTTATACACAAATATGTGTCGCAGCAATAGAGCAGACAGATCTATTATAAAATATGCTGACGACACTGTAATTGTAAGCCTACTACATGGGAAAGAAGCAAGCCATGGTCCAATAGTTGCTGAGTTCACAGACTGGTGTGACAAGTCATATCTGCAGCTGAATATTACTAAAACCAAAGACATGGCGATTGACTTCAGAAAACACCCCCAGGCACAGATGCCTACAGACATAAAAGGTCAGATAGTGGAGACAGTGGACAAGTACAAATACCTTGGCACCATTATTGACAACAAGCTCACATTTGAGGCAAATTGTGAAGCTGTCTTTAAAAAGGCCAACCAGCACCTGTACTTTATGAGGAAACTGTCCTATCTACACATAGACCGAACCCTACTGACTCTTTTTTACCGTGCTTTTATTGAATCTATTTTATCCTTTTGTTTGGTGTGCTGGTTTAGCAATCTGTCTCTTAAAAATAAAAACTCCCTCAAACAAATAGTCAGGTGGTCTAGCAGGCTGATTGGTGAGCCACAACTTAACCCTGAAGCTCTCTACACTAGGCAGTTGCAGAGGATAGCTGGTTCCATTCTGCGAGATGGCTCCCACCCACTACACAAACAATTTCAGCTTCTCCCATCTGGCCGCAGATACAAATTGCCTACATGTAAAACGAAGCGATTTAGAGAAAGCTTTGTTCCCTCTGCCATCAGGGAAGTAAATAAAACAGACCATTTACTAAGGCCATGACAGTTGCTTTTTAATTATCCATCCTTACCATCATAAAATTTCTATCTACTTATTTATTCGATTGACTTTTTATCTATGGCATTCAATGGGATGCAGTGGTGCACTTTGAGTATTTTTTTTTTTGCTTAATGGTTACTGTGTCTTTCATCTGTCTGTTGTGTTCTTAATGTCTGTATGCTGTGTGTTTTGTGCTGAGACATCTCACTCGACTGCACACCAAATCTACCTCTTGGTATAAATAAAGTATCAAATCAAAATCAAAATCAAATCAAATCAAATGAAGATCTGCTGACTAGATGCCAAGAAGACAGCATGGATAGTATTATAACAAAGAGGTGCTGGAACTGGATTGGACATGTTCTGAGAAGAGAGCAAGACAGCATCGCAAGAATAGCCCTTCGCTGGACACCTGAAGGAAGAAGAAAGAGAGGACGACCCCAGAACACCTGGCGGCGCACAGTAGAAGAGGAAATGAAACCTATGATTCTGACATGGGAAGGTGTCCGGAAAACAGCCCAGAACCGACCAGAGTGAGAACCTTTGTTGCTGCCCGACTTGCCAGGAGGCAAAAAGGGCAGAAAGTAAATAAGTAACTGTAACCCACCTGGCTTCCTGACCTTGCTGTTTTTAAATAGTGCAGTTCTCTGGCCAACCAGAGGGTGGCGCGTCCGCTATGAGTATAGCTCTTAGCCTGTGTTCACTCTCTTTCGACAAAAGATATTGCCAAGAGCACACAGCTCTCCAACTGAGAACTCCCGGGTGATACATTGTTTGACGATTCAGCTTGAATGGAGAGCCTCTCAGGCCTTAGCTCCGATTGGTTTTTTTACCCAGACCGAGTCGTTCGGGACCTGAACCTGATGTTCAGTGGCGAGCCAGTTTAAAGTGAAGGTGACTGTGGAGGAACCAGCAACGCGGTGTGGCCAGCCGCAGGATCCCTCTGCAGAGCACAGCATTGTCGATTCCCTCTTCAGTCACAAACAGATAAGATTGACACTCAAAAACCTACCCGGGTAGTTCGAACACACACACTCATACACAAGACACCTTTGCTCTTTCCGTAAGGGAGCAATGCACATTGGACATTGAACCTTTTATTTTTTGAGGAAACCTCCAAAGGGGACAATTTTATTTCAAGTTTATTTATTTATTTTGGGCCCATTTATTGTGCATTTGTGCGCACTAGGAAGCCGGCTTAGGTAGGCAGGGTCTGTAATTTAATGTTTATCATTTTGTACAATACATCTCAATTCAAAACCATCCAGTTGTGTGTGTGTGGTATCTCGGCTGACACAGGCTTTCAGGCTCTGCAGTCGTTCTTAGATCTTACTGATACTAGCTTAATATTAAAATATCAATATACTTACCTGTGGTAACCGTTACATAAGCAGATGCTCCACACTACAAAAATTTGAGGTCAACCGAGGCATTCCACAGCATCTTTGAAGATGCCCAAAAAACAGCCAATGTTGACCTGGTTCAGGCACCGGCTCTACCCCCCTCAGACACTCTGATTGCAACACGCATCTCAGAATGCTTGGCAGACATCAGCTCTTGGACAACTGTGCATCAACTCAAG
>JAOPUI010000078.1:281674-294262 GCA_027123135.1 Urophycis floridana | reverse complement strand
TGTACATCATGCAAACGTGTACTGGTACACCAGGCTAACCATGTGTATACTGTACTGGTACACCAGGCTAACCATGTGTGTACTGTAGTGTACATCATGTTAACGTGTACTGGTACATCATGCTAACGTGTACTGGTACACCAGGCTAACCATGTGTATACTGTACTGTACATCATGCAAACGTGTACTGGTACACCAGGCTAACCATGTGTATACTGTACTGGTACACCAGGCTAACCATGTATGTACTGTAGTGTACATCATGCTAACATGTACTGGTACACCATGCTAACGTGGACTGGTACACCATGCTAACGTGTACTGGTACACCAGGCTAACCATGTGAACTGGTACACCATGCTAACCATGTGAACTGGTACACCATGCTAACCATGTGTGTACTGTACTGGTACACCAGGCTAACCATGTGTATACTGTAGTGTACATCATGCTAACGTGTACTGGTACACCAGGCTAACCATGTGTGTACTGTAGTGTACATCATGCTAACGTGTACTGGTACACCATGCAAACGTGTACTGGTACACCAGGCTAACCAAGTCCGGACAATCTGCAAGACGTGAGGTCCTGGAGCTGTCTCCCCCCACCCTGCCCCAACACTTGTATACTGAATACTACTCTGGCTGTCTCTCTCTATTCTGCCTCCCATGTCCCCCCTTGTCCTGTGCCCCCCCCTGGTGTCCTCTGTAATGCATGGCCTGAGTATGGTTAGGATAACCCAGGGTAGGATAACATAACCCTCCTCCCTCTCCTCCACGCCAACGCCCCAACCTTTACACTCACTTCCAGGTCGCTGACGGAGCATGAGCATACACACACACACACAGATATCACATACATACATGCTATCACACATCCACGTACACACACACACACAGTGATATATACACCCAGATATCACATTCATACATGCTTACACACACACACACACACACAGTGTGTGTGAGGAGAATGTGCACCTGCAGTCCGGCGACCTGTGTGAAGACTTTGTGTAGTAGAGTTTGTGTATTTTCTGTGTTCGCGCCAACGGTTCCATTTCTTTTGGCCCCAGGGTTGTTTTTAAATGTTTAGCCACCAGGTTTATTCCTCCTCGTTTTTAAATTAGACTTTTGTTTTTAAATCAGTTCTTTTGTTTTTGATATCACCGGGTAAATTGCTGGGCGTTTCCCTGTTGGGACAGATATACGCCATTGATCCACTGTTGTGTACTTTATGGAAGTACACAAACACACATCTCCGTACACACACACACACTTTATGTATTACTTTTCCATATGTATAAAAGTATATAAGATATATGTATATTAACTTCAGTGGTTAAGACATCACGTGTGGTCAGCTCACTGCAACACAGCGGCAATATTTGCTGCTGCTGAAGACAACAGGAGGAGACCGGCTGTTTTCTAGTTATGTCCTGTATGCTGGAGTGTGTTCAGATTCCAGGGGTGTCCCTCACCGTTCCCTTCGTTGTCTCCGAGTCGGACTGGTTATTTAAGTTGTGTCCCCCCCCCCCCCCGCACTGACGCCGGGCCGGGGGACAGAACCGGGCCTCTCGCTGTCGGAGCAGAGCGGGCAGAACAAACCAGGCATGTTCTCCGCCTGTCGGTGCCCCAGAACTCTGTCTTTGATGGTGGCTTTCCGGTGCAACAAACACTTCCTGTTTGGGAGGCTCGGACACAGACGTCTCCGTTAGTGTCTAAAGCCCTCACCACGTGTCTGCTAGTGTGAGAAGAAGATGAGACTCACACGCACACACACACACACAACACACACACACACACACACACACACACACACACACAGTCGAGTTTCTAGACCTTCAGTAGAAATGCTCCTCAGTGCGCCTCACCCAAGTCCTGACTTTTATTTTTCTTCTTCTGTTGTTCTTCCCGTGTGGTGTCCATGGTGTACACAAGCAGACCCATGTACCGTTGAGCAGAAACCACCACCAGAAGTGTGTGTGTGTGTGATGGTGTCGAGTGGAAAACGGACACGCACAAAAAAAAAAAGAATCAGGGGGACCGTGTGCTCCTGGACGTGGTAGACGGAGAGGAGCTGCACCTGAGCTGCACCTGAGCAGCAGAGGGCCACCACCCCACCGTCCCCAGAGCTAGCCGTGTATAGTGGAACTATAGTTTGGAGTGCCTTTGCTTTCACACACCTTCGCCTTGCCCACCACCCGCAACCCCACCCAGCCTCCCGCGTCGTGACTCCCTTTGGGTGCCCTCATGTGTTCACCTGTCCCGCTGCACCCCTTCTGAATGTTCCCAACCCCTTCAACACACAGGTGCGCACACACACACACACACACACACACACACTCCTCGGAGACCTTAACTAATAATGTGGATCCTCAGTCATGTTGCGGGACACCGTGCAGACGTTGACACGAGACATCACACACGAGGATGCCCTGTGTCCTCTTGTGTCCTTAATCACAGTTCCGGATCTCGAGGTTCTGTTCACGTTCAGGACATCTGGTGGGTCGCGGGGCCGTGGGGCGGAGCCACCTCGTACAGAACTGTTCTTTCTGTATAGTTTATTTTTTTGTTGTTGTTGGTACTAAAAGCCGAACTATTATGTAAATGTTAGGAGACACTTTCCTAGGCAATAAGTTACCATTCTGTTGTTTCTCTTCCTCTATATATATCTCTTTCTCCCTCGCTGGATGTTATGTTGTTACATTGTCCTCCCCTCTGTAATGCTGAGGGCCAGGGGCTGGTATTCAGTAGCACCTAAACAGGATCCATCCATGTAGCCATTTTATTTTTGTGTCCCGCTTCCTGCATCCTCAGATGTCTTGTTGCCCCGCCCCCACCCCCCAGGCCTGTGAGCCCGGTGACCCCCATGACCCCCAGACTCCAGTCTGACAACACAAACACGTTGAAGCAAAAGGTTACCAAAAAACAGACAAACAAGGGTAGTGGAGTGTGTGTGTGTACGTGTGTGTGTGTGTGTACGTGTGTGTGTGTGTGTGTGTGTGTGTGTGTGTGGGTGCTCGTGCACGTGTGTGTGTACGTGTGCGTGTGTGTGCGTATAAGAGACACTATTGCATTACACACTTGTGGCAGAAGAATATGCTAAGTTGGGTTTTAGAAAAGAAAACGTTTAAAACATCCTGTATAACAGAACTACTACTACTTGAATGCCTCCGTTTGTGACTGAAATTTTTATTTCATTTTGTTTTTATTTTTTGTTTTGTTCTGTGAAGGTATGCTATATGTGCGCCTCTGTAAATATTCCCTCTGCGTGCTCTGAGGAATAGTTCCCTGGTACTGTAATTTGCATTAAATAAAGAGTAGGTTAGCCTGGAAATGATAACGCAGTTGAATACTGTGCCTCTTTTGTCTATTTTCATACTGTTGTGTCTTGAAACGACCACAAGAGGGCAGTACCCGTTAAGAATGTGGATTTTAACCAGACAGACTTTCAGTTCCTGCGCTGATGATGATCAATTGACAGACATTGACTACACCACAGTTACAAGACTCTCAGAATGACTGATGCTGAAATTTCTGTTGGTTTGACTCACATTTATACACACAGCGTGGGCCCTGGAGATGATGCCTCTGTAGAGCTCATGGAAATAACCTTTGTTGATCTTCAAACTGCTTGTACCAACACACAATCCTGAGTCCAGCCTCTCTCAAGCCCGTTTCCCACCCACGCCGTTCCAGGACCCCCGCAGAGCCCCTCCTCCCCTGGAGCATGGTTCTGCTGGGGGTTCTCTGCGATGGACCCAGAATGCTGGTCAGGGGGTTCGTCTACACCACCTCCCAACAGAAGCGGCCCAAGGTCGGGTCAGAGGTCCTGGATCTGCAGGACCTGCTGGCCGTGGTGTGTGAGCCGGCTGTGGTGTGACCCAGCTGTGGTGTGAGCCGGCGTTCTGCTGTGAAGGAGACGCATGAGGTGTAAATAACAAGTGTAACACTTAGTATCGCATCAAGAAACCTGTTAGTATCGCACCTGAAACCTGTTGCGTCTCAATGGAAGAGGTCATGCAGATGCCAGGTTCCTGCCTTTGCAGTATTATCTCTATATGTATTCACCCACACAGAGAACAGCCCTGCAGGCCCCCGGCCCTGGAGCAGGAGGACGATGTGTGCAAGCCCACGGCCACAGGGAGAAGAGGCAGGCCGCCAGGCAGGAGAGCTGCAGCCCAGGCTGCTCCGGCCTCCCGGAGCCCCGCTGAGCTTCTCCGCCTGACTCGGCCCCGGGCCCAAGGTGTGAAGCCCCATGGAGGACATCGGAGGAATGGAATGCGATGTCGTCGCATAACATTTAGAGAATCCCAGTGCCTTGAGTCAGCTGTGAGGGTGTGACTGACCAGGTCACCTCTGCTGTGACGTCCTACCGTGACCTCATCCAGACGTTCCGAAAGGAGGGCAGCTACTTGGAGAACCCGCTGATGTTCTGGATCATGTGATCAGGCCCGCGATATGAGGAGGAACCCACTGATGGAACCAATGATGAGTAGACACTGTTCTTCAAGACACTATAGTAGAACATTTCTGTCCATGTAGATGTGTTGTATGTTCTGTGTAAGAACACGTGTATGTGCTGGGTATGTTCTGTGTGAAACTACACCAAAAGCAACATGCGTAGAACATGTATATCGTTTGGACTATTAAAATCTAATATAGAATCTAATATAGTAAACAAATATAGTAAACAAACTCAAACAAAATCTTATATTCAGTGGTGTTGTTTATTCAGTATTGCGCTTTGAATTTGACCAAAATAAATAGTTAATCAGTTCAACAGTTTGATCAAAACAACTACTAAAGGAATGTTGGATCTCCTGTAGGACTACATTGCTCAGGACAGGAGTAGGTCTGCTGATGTTCTTCACTATTCAAGGACTGTCAGGGGATTCACGCCCCTGCCGGTTCCTGGGTCCGATGGGGGTCCCAGAGCCTGATCCTGGACTTTGGACTGGGGCTGGATCTGGAGAGCCCCCCGGGGAACCTGCTGCGCCGTGGATGATTTGCTGGGCTGCCCGCAGGTGTCTTCGCTGTCTGTCCCGCACTGCAGAGACGAGCACAGGGGGAGAGTGAAGACGGGAGCATGTTCCCACATGATGTGGTCTTCAGTACCACCATCACATCTCAGAGACGAGCACAGGGGGAGAGTGAAGACTGGAGCATGTTCCCACATGATGTGGTCTTCAGTACCACCATCACATCTCTCAGCAGACTCGTGTTGTCCTCCTCGCCAGGAGGGGTGCTGTAGGCTCCTCCTCAAGGCTCCTTCCCTCAGTATGAGAGGTCTTGTGGTGAGAGGGTGTCTTTAAGGATGAGCCTGACTGATTAAGGGCTATAAACATCTAAATGTACAAACCAGAGTCACTGGTATGCTTCTGACGAGCGGTACCAGGCCACGCTGGCACGCTGAAAGACAAGCCTGTGGCGCTGGGCTTCTGGTCATAAGAACTGAGCCTCTGTGTGTTTCTCCCCAAACCTTTTTGTCTGACGCTGATCCGTCGCACTTCTGGGATCAGGAAGCTGTACACCAACTCTGACACAATCTCTTCAGACTGAAGCTGGGTGCGGCTGACAGACACACACACACACACACACACACTTTACATTTATTACTATGCATTTTTTGACACTGCTCAGGAATCAGATTTTGGATTAATTACTAATAATTACTCATTTGTAATATTAATTAAGATTACTGATCTAAAATCTGACAAGCAATTATCTGGGCAATGTTGTTGCTCGCTGGAGGATTCCTTTCAGGGTCTGAAAGGAATCGGCAGACAGACGGACAGACAGACAGACAGACAGAGAGACAGACAGGCAGGCAGACAGGTGTACCTCTGCTCCACAGCATATGAGATGTCGTTGACCTCCCTGGCCATCCTCTGGACCTCCTCCCTGGCCTGCTGCCCGGCCGTCTCCTCCACAGAGGCCAGGATGATGTCCTCCAGGTACAGCTCCACTGTGGCCTGGTGCACCTGCACCACCTGCAGACAGGATGCACCGTCACCCTGAGACCTGCACCACCTGCAGACAGGCTGCACTGTGTGAGACCTGCACCACCTGCAGACAGGCTGCGCTGTGTGAGACCTGCACCACCTGCAGACAGGCACCACTATGCTGGACGTCTGGCAACGACGTTTGCTCACCTGCCGGAAGATTTCATCGTGCTCCCTGCGCCTCCTCTCCTCCAGCTGCCTCCTCCCGCTCTCCTCCGCCTCGCGCAGCCGCCGCTCCCTCTCAGCCAGCAGCGCCACGGCGTGGACCCTGCGCTCCTCCTGGAGACGGGTCAGCTCCTTGGACAGGGTGTCCAGCAGGTCCACCAGCTGGCCGCCCAGCACGCCGTCCCGCTGCGCCTGCTCCTCTGCAGCCTGGACGCAGCGTTCAGGAGTCACTCACCGCAGGTCTTCATGTCAACACGTCTGCTACGTCCCGCCTAGAACCAGGTCACCATGGTGACGGGCCCACGGCCCGGGAGCTCCTGGAGGTCTTCTGAATGTCAGCAGCCGGGAGTCGGGGGAGATACTGTCTTTACCACTGGGGAAAGTGTCGCTTATCACCAAAGGTGTCACCAAAGAGACCAAAAGGTGTGTGTGTGCTCGGGCATTGTGCGTGGATATGTAGTTATGTATATATTAGTATGAGATTTCCGTCTGGCCTTGTGTCTCTCCAGGTTCCTCTGGTTCTCCTGGCTGAGCAAAAGGTCGTTCTCTGCCTTCAGAAGCTCCTCCCCCTCTCGTAGGAGGGCGTGGCTCATCCTCAGCTCCTGGATCAGCGCCAAGTGCCTCTCCTTACCCGCAAACATCTGGACAATCCACCGGGAGACCCAGAGGGAAATAGGAAACCACTACTGTAGAGTAGGCAGCAATGACTCAGGTGTGGGAAGTCTCAGTAAATGTGCACACACAGACAGACAGACAGACAGACAGACCTGGTACTGGATGCTTCTTCCTCTCACTAGTCTCTGTAAGTTAATGGTCGCCAGCTCTTTCTCCTCTTCCCCCTGGTGGAGGGCAAAGGAATTAACTAAAAGGACACAATATTATTGCACAGCTGTGTAAAGACCAGTGTGATGATGGAGGCCGCCAGTCATCCCCCTGCATCTCAACCCTTAGTGAACATGACCTCTGACCTCTGGCGGCTCGTCCACGCAGGGTGTGGGTGGGCGTGGGGCGGCAGGCTTCTCCTTCTTCACCAGGAAACGTAAAGGCTTCCTGTGCTCTGCGTGACCCTTGTCCTCCTTCAAGGCCTGCAGGGGGAGGACGTCCAGCGAGTCAGGACCTGCTGCTCTCACCTGAAAGGTCCCGAGCTCCAACCCAAAGCCCACCTGGTGCATCTGCATCAGCTCCATCTCCCTGCGCTCGGCGCGCCCCACAAAGCCCCTGCTGGCTCTGGGTCCGGGCCCGGCCGCCGTGGGCTCCAGGACGCAGGGCGGGAGGGACGCCTCCAGCTCCAGCAACCCTGAGGTCCAGAGGGAGGAGAGCTGAGACCCTCAGGACAAGGATTCACTGGCTTCCCTCTCAGGGTCTCCATCGGCGACCGCAGGGCGAGCCAAACCTTGGTAGGTGTTCAGGAAGCGGCTGCGCGCCGCGGCGGAGGTCAGGCCGCTGTGGCGCTCGGGGACAGAGCCGCTCCGTGCGAGGGGGGCGTACGTCTCCGAGGAGTGGTCCGTCAGCTCTCTGACCACGTCTCGCCGCTCGGACCTCCCCTCCACGTTCACACGCTTCACCATCAGCTTCCTCAGCGCTAAGGAAACAGCACAGGAGGGGATGAAGACGGCCGGAGCCTTAAACAGCCGTGTGATCCTGCTCCACAGCCGGGCGTCTCTCACACATGACGTAGTTCTCCTGGATCCTGCGCAGCGCCATCTCCCTGGCTCTCTGCTGCTGGGCAAAGTTGTGGTCCAGCCGCTGTGCGGTGGCCCGGGTCTGGGCCCGTTCTCTCTGGGAGAGCAGGTCCCTCAGCACGGCCAGACGGGCCTCCTGTAGCCTGGAGCAGCAACACGGTCGCAAGACGAGTTTACGACAGATTAATATTTGAGTGTGGCTAATACTACTAGTAGTATTAGCCACACTCAAATATTAATCAGTACTGTACTACCAGCAGGTTAGAGATGAGGACCAAACAGCCTGTCTGTGTGTGTCAGGTTCATTAGTTCTGCTGTAGTGCAACAAACACAAGCCAATTTTAGATAGACAATGTGCCACATAACCGCCCAGGTAAAGGCTGCAATCTGCTGACTTGTCTGAGAACTGAAGGTGTAATGTTCCTTCTGTTCTAAAAGGGTGTAATGTTCCTTCTGTTCTAACAAGGGTGTAATGTTCCTTTTGTTCTAAAAGGGTGTAATGTTGCTTCTGTTCTAACAAGGGTGTAATGTTCCTTCTGTTCTAAAAGGGTGTAATGTTCCTTCTGTTCTAACAAGGGTGTAATGTTCCTTCTGTTCTAACAAGGGTGTAATGTTCCTTCTGTTCTAAAAGGGTGTAATGTTCCTTCTGTTCTAAAAGGGTGTAATGTTCCTTCTGTTCTCAGCCCTGGAACTGGTTTGGTTCTGTGGTGCTGCTCGTAGAAGGGATCTGGTGACAGGAGTGAAGCAGCACCAACCCCAGGGCTTGGGAGTGGCTCACTTGTGGATCTCTCCTTCTCTGAAGGCCCACTCCCTGGTCTCCATGGCCTCCATCATGCTCCTCCTCCTGTCCAGCTGGCTCAGGTCATCCAGCGGGGGCAGGCTGACCTCCCACTCCCTCCTGGCTCGTGCTCGCTCAATCATCTCCACCTCCGCCAGGCCTGCGGAGAGACCTCCACCTGCAGGAAGCCACAGGGGTGGAGGTGGTACCACAGATACTTCATGCTGCTTCCAACCACAGCCAAGCCACAGCAAAAGTAGATTGCCGTGATATCTTCTTGTTTCTTCCTCCTGATATCAATCACACACTCTGCTAGTGGCTCTTGTTACATTATATTCCTATGTAGCAGAGCGTTTTTGGAAAAAGCCCCCTGCGTTTTTTAAAACGCCTTTGTCAGCGCTTTTTTCTCCCGCACCGAGCGTTAAAAAAAAAGTTGAAGAAACTTCAACTTTCAGGAGAAAAGCGGCCATCAGGCGTTTTTTTGACAACTGACCAATCACAAAGCACAGACACTTGTCGTCACCAAGGAAACTCATCTTCCAGCAACTGTTAAAACAAGAAACAATGATGGACAAATCCCACACGAAAGTGCCAGTGGAGCGACTGATCGTATTAATAACTGAACGTGTTGAACTATATGACATGTCAAACAGAGGACGATGTAGCCAAAGATCCTCAACCGTCTCTGATGTAGCTACTAGTAATGTCGAGTTGCTAAGCGATAAAAAAAAAAAAAAACACTCTCTGCGTTCTTTTGAAGAAGCGCTGCAAAACACAGAAAAAACGCTCGGCTCAACTTTTCCCTGTACAAACAAAACGCTTGGTGTGAACACCCCCTAAAGGTGTGCGGTTGCACATATCCACATCTTGCTGATTATAATTAGCAATATGCAGAATGCTAATAACATGGGGAGGGACAAGGCGACAGGCGAGGAGACGAAGGTCCTGTTTCTGTTTGAACAAACAGAAACCTCCCAGCCCGTCATGAGGGCCAGAGATGTCTGGTTGGCGGGTTAGGCGAAGTACATAACAAAAAATATTTTTTAAGTGAATTTGGGCCAGTAGCTTTTTAACCAATCAAATTAAAACTACATACAGGTTGTTGAATATGGATCGCTATGTCATTTAGAGCAGGCGATGACCTTCTGGCCTGACGTCCGCAGCGCCTCGCAGCGCCTGCACACCTCACAACACCTGGCAGGCGGCGGGTGGAAGATTGGTCCAAAAGGTTCAGAAGGATGAAGGGTTTTGTGACGTGGTTGTGGATGAAATCACAGCCCATCCATGCATCCCTAGTGAGGACCTGTTGGATGTTTTGTCCCCCAGAGCGTGAAGGTTCTGCTTCTCCTACCCCATGTCAGCGAGGCCAGGAGCAGAAGCTCTGGGTGGGCCGTCCCGGGCCGCACCACGTACTGCGGGCTGTAGGGGTCAGTCTGGGCTTCACTGTCTCTGTAGTCCGTCTGGATGGCCACAGTGCGATGGTACACCCCAGGCCCGGCCCTCCGCTCCCCCCCGGCTCCTGGAGAGCCCAACCTGACAACAGAAGTGAAGTCTCTCTCAGGGCGCTGGGGACACGCCAGGCCGGCTGCTGGGGGTCAGGGTCAGGGGTCAGGGGTCAGGGGTCGGGGGTCTGACTTACGAGAGCGGGGCAAAGACCAGGTCAGTGGGCGGGTGCTGGTCAGGAGGGATGTTGGGTCTGCAGGGAGAATGGCACACATGGCAGGAAACAAATAGTCATCATCTCTTCTCATGAACGTGTTCAGCAAAAAAGGAGTTGAAATCACAGCCTTCATTCTCTAACCCTAATCCATCAAGAAAGAAGGACATTAGATTTATGACATTACATTTAATTACATTACATTCAAGATTCTTGAATCTTGAATCTTAAATGACAGTACATTTAGACGTGAGTTCTAAATCGAAGTTCTGTAAAGGTTATTTTATTGTTACGAGTGTCATCAACACGTAGCACGTGGGTCATTTAAATAAGGAGGGTACGGGATGTGAGCCGCTTTTGTTGAAACAAACCGCTTGAAGAATTTCCATCTGTCGGCAGGATTGACGTCACACTGCTTGTCTCTGAAGCCCGACGTGGTGTTCGGTATGACTCTATCGCAAGAGAACGACGGAAATGTGAACAGAGCTCTGTATAAACCGCCATACCACATGTCTCGTGTAGTGGTGTGCTCTGTGTTACCCCGCCAGCCCCAGCGCGTGTCTGCAGGGCTCCGTGTGGCCGCGCCACCGCCTGTCGATGAAGGCGGGCGGAGGGTAGGTGGTGTTCGGGTGGAGACCGCAGCGCGGGGGGCCCGGCAGGGTGCTGAACATGGACTCGAAGTCCACCACCCTCCTCTAGACAAGACCGAGAGGGATGGCGTGAAGGTGCTTTCAGAAGTCTGAAGACCACCTTGTCTTTAGTGAGTCAGGATTAAATCACATGCACTTGGTTTCCCAGTGATCTCTTGGTGTCCCAGTGATCTCCACGGACGTACCAGTCGGCCCACGGACGCACGGGCTCGTAGCCCGGAGCGGGCGTGGTCCGCCTCGCTGGACAGTGCGTGCAGCGGGTCTGCGGGGGGCAGGCGTCAGTACTGAAGGGAGGACGGACACGACCACAGCATCACTCGCATACACACCGTGTCAGTAATCAAACTTACCGTCTAGGTAGCCATACTTACCATATAAGTAGTCATATACGCGTTGACGTCTGAAGCCTTTCGCTTCTTTGTGCTTATTCAACGGCGTACGAGTCACAGACAAACTCATTGTCGGTGCTTTTGGTCGAAATGTCTGACGTTAAGTCTATACGAGCTGTTCGTTGTCTTGGCTGTGTCCAGGAGGAGGTTGTGTTGCGGTAACTATGGGGACCGGTAACCATGGGACCGGGCGCCTGGTTCGGAGCCCGCGTGCAGTGCGCGTTAGTTCCGCTAGGGGCAGAAGAGCAGGGTGGTTAGATGGTGATGTTTGGATGGAGAACGGTGGCCTTCTGATGCAGATGCAAGCGGAGTATTTCAGCTCTCCAACAAGGTCACAAACATACAATGTAACTTTATTGCAATGTTGACCACCATTTGTTACATTTTGATACAGTGGTTGTTAGAAAAACATTATCTAGCAATGGTAAGGTTAGGTTGATCTGTTGATCTGAAGAAGGACATAGTGAAGATTGTATTCCTCTTGGCGACTTCAAGTCTGGCTCTCTGGAACTTGGAGACATAACATGGGACACTCCTGTCATGCGGTTCTGGTTTGGGACTTGTATATAATACACTGTGTCTCTGGGAGCAGGGGGGGAAGCAACTGAGGAAGATTCACGCACAAATCTCTTGCTCTATGAAATCCTCTGCTTCTCCTCGTAGGCCTACGAGACCAATAAACAACTTCAGTTTAAACTACATAGAGTTCCTGGCACTTCTTGTTCTTCGGCATCAACAACAATCTCCTCACTATCAGTGGTCAATAACAACTATCTCTCTGCATAGTGGACAGCAATGACATCAACGGGAAATGTTGAGCTTGCAGTTATCAAAAGGAAACACCATTCTCTCTCTCTTACCAACAGAGGGTCATGATTGACGTTGGCGTTCTAAAACGGCTCAGAACGTCTCTGGTTCCCAGATTACTGACAAGAAGAAGGGAAAAAACTGCAACAGTTTTCGCAATTCTGTGAGCAATGAGTAACTCTATGAACAGCACACCAGTTCAGGACCAGTGGATCAGACAATGTGACTCTGGGATGGTGCAGACCAGAACACCCTCACGGTCATGCTTCTGAAACCACAATATCTGTATGTATATATATATATAATCTATCTCAGATAGACATTAAAGTATGTCTGTCTGTCTGTCTCTTTTTACTAGTTCTGATTAAGATTCAAGATCCAAGTATCTTTATTGTCAAGTGTGCTACATGGCAGGCATATAGCACAGATGAAATTGCAGTCCTCTCAGACCTGCGG
>JAOPUI010000078.1:233008-249783 GCA_027123135.1 Urophycis floridana | reverse complement strand
TGTCCTTGTCGTTCAGGTGGAGTCAGTGTGTCCTTGGTTCAGGTGGAGTCAGTGTGTCCTTGTCGTTCAGGTGGAGTCAGTGTGTCCTTGGTTCAGGTGGAGTCAGTGTGTCCTTGTCGTTCAGGTGGAGTCAGTGTGTCCTTGGTTCAGGTGGAGTCAGTGTGTCCTTGTCGTTCAGGTGGAGTTGGTGGAGAACCGAACGCGGCAGATCGATTGGCACTCGGAGCTCCTCCATTCCTCTCAGGAGAGTCAGGACAGCCAGGCCGCGGTGCCGGTCTCGGTGACCGCCGCCGCCGCCTCCGTCATGGCGGCGGCGGTGACGCCGGGGAAGGCGGGGCACCACGACAAGCGGCGGGAGGAGGCGGCGCCCGGCTCGGGGGCCGTGGACAAGTCGGGGGGCAAGCGGTCGAGGCGGCAGAAGAACGGGGAGAACCGCGACAGCTACGGCGGCGCCGAGCACGGCGAGGAGGCGGGCCCGGGGGCGTCCAGGGAGAAGAGGGCCAAGACGTCCTCCAAGAAGAAGAAGCGGTCCAAGGGGAAGTCCGAGCGAGAGGTCTCTCCCCCGGACCTCCCCATCGACCCGGACGAGCCCACCTACTGCCTGTGTGAGCAGGTGTCCTACGGGGAGATGATCGGCTGCGACAACGATGAGTGTCCCATCGAGTGGTTCCACTTCTCCTGCGTGGGCCTCCATCACAAGCCCAAGGGCAAGTGGTTCTGCCCCAAGTGCAGGGGGGAGAACGAGAAGACCATGGACAAGGCTCTGGAGAGGGCTAAGAAGGAGCGGTCCTACAACAGGTAGCGGGCTGCCGTATGAATGCTGTTTATGTACAATAAATCTTTGTGTCCGTTTGTATTTTTGTATCAACTCGGTATGGACGCTGTTGGAAGAACAAGGACTCTTGTAAGAACCTATTTTTATGAATGCTACATAGCTATGAAAAAGATAGTGCTACTTTCTGGTGGTTTGTATTTGTGAAGTAGGCATTATGTAATGCAGCCTGCATGTTCTGATCCTCCGTTTACATCATATACCGTGGTTCCTCTGTTGTATCATGCATGCAACATCCTTGTTCTTAAATAAAATACTTCAACTCTAGTGGGCCCTCCTGTGTGTTGAATGCCATGGTAAGCTCATGGCTGGTGGTCTACTCATGGAGAGCATCACAGCAGACCATGTGGCCCAGCAGGATCTCTCAACAGCTTCACCATTCACTAGTTTGGCTTTGAGACCAAATTGGATGCTGATCCGCCATCAAAATGGAGTCTGTAAAAAACAGAACAACTTGAGAGTGAATTTGCCTTTTTATTTACAAGTGCTGAAAAAACTGAAATGAGGGAGAAGATGACCTGGTATACATGGAGTCAGACGTGGTCATATCTACACAGTACTGACACCTGGACCCTCCGCCATGCAGGTAACAAAGCTCACAACACAGCAAACACTCCAACATGTGGCTCATTGATTGTGTCCCAATATTCTCTGTTCTTTCCTGGTGAACCAACAGGCCCAGAGAAGCTGCTTGGGGATAAAATAACGACAGACAAAAAACTACAAAAGTTACCATATTGTCCACACATCCTTCAGAACCTTTTACATGATGAGTTAGAAGAGACTTATTACAGCAAAATAGCACACAGGCATTTTTGGCAGGGGGCCCAAAACAGTCCTTAGTGACAGAAGATTTCCAAAGGCAAACTGTGGGACAAGACTCCTCCGACACGAGTCGGGAGGGCCAGATAAAAACAAAAAGGGTCCGTGTTGGAGACAGAAGGGGGTAGAAACGGGAGGTGATGGTAAAGTGCATAAAAGCTTCAAATCAAAAAAGGTGTCAGGGGGTCCACTAAAACTTGCAGCACACACACAGCTCCGGCCCCTGGGGCAGCCCACCCCTGGGGCAGCCCACCCCTGGGGCAGCCCACCCCTGGTGCAGCCCACCCCTGGGGCAGCCCACCCCTGGTGCAGCCCGGTCAGCTGTCCCTCCAGCTCTGTTCCACGATGGCAGACACACGCTTCTCGTACTCCCGCTTGTTCTCCTGGTACAGCTGGGCGGCCTGGCTGTTGGCCGGGCTGTTGGGGTTGGGCTCGTCCAGCAGCGACTGAAGGGACGAGAACACAGGCTGGGGGTCACTGGGGGGTCACTGCTTGGCCGCCAAGCAACGCCACTCGTCCTCCTCACACATGACTCCTCACACATGACTCCTCACACATGACTCGTCACACATGACTCCTCATACATGACTTATACATGACTCCTCACACATGACTCGTCACACATGACTCCTCATACATGACTTGTCACACATGACTCCTCATACATGACTCGTCACACATGACTCGTCACACATGACTTATACATGACTCGTCACACATGACTTATCACACATGACTCATTCGACTGCCTCGTACCTGAATAGAAGTTAGGATAGACGATACATCATAAGTAGGACTCCAGCGATTCTGTAGGATGTCCAAGCATATACTGCCATCTGCATACACTGGAACATAACATTGGCTCAGGTTAAACATTCATGACCAGGACATTCAATATGAGGCCCAGGAGGGGCTGCCCTTCCTACCGTTTGGGTGGAACATCTTTGAAACAAAGCGCACAGTAGGGGGTTTGTTCGGGTATTCTTCTGTAAACTCAACGGTCAGCTTAAACGTACCTGAGGGGAGAAATGGAGAACAGATGGTGATTCAGAGACTGCTGCAGCACGTTGTATTCAGTCTACAAACTAAGGGCTGTTTACTGATGTATTAAAGATGTTACACATTAATGCAACTCTTAAAGCAATGAGGATTAACATCACAGGTCAAGGGCTGGTGCCCTTCCTACAGTGTTGTGTGCAGACTCACCGTCCTCAAAGGGTGTTCCCTCTGGCCTGGGAAACACAAAGATTTAATGTGGTTTCATTTTTATTTCAGGAATTTTGTTTCACTTTAGCAAGTACAACTACATTCAATTCCTGTTTTGTAGCTTTGTAACTTTGTGACCGCCGTACCCAAATATGACTGCATTCCACACCATGATGTTGTTCTCAGAAGGGGCTCCGCTCACGCCGGCTGGGGGGTCCTCTTGTAGACTAGCGAGGACGCAAACACTGGTGATTAGGGTTTAGACTCCCCAGGTGACCATAAGTCCCCACGGGGATTCACTCATCACGACCCGACGAGTCCCTCCAAACACACAGTGGTGAGGTTTCATTGTACAGGACAGTGTAGCATTTGAGTGGAGTCATCGTTTTACTCACATCCTAGTTAGGTAGGCCTACTACTAGTTCCATGCTTCCATTTAGACTTCTATGTAAGTGCTGACTAAAGGAAGCTGGCAGCAATGTAAACCTCATTAAAGCGGCTTCTAGTTTTCAACATGGATCACTCAGAGGAACTAACACACCTCTCGTTGTTTCATATACTAATGGATACCCTCAGTATAAAGTTAACGTGTTGGAACAGATCACAAGAGGAGTTAGCAGACGCCTCGATCGGAACCTCTTCAGGTCCACAGCCCCGTCGGGCCGAGCGGCTCCACAACAGACGGACGCGGAGCTCCAGCTCCACTTTGGAGAGCGAGTTAAACCGCAGACCAGTCGGCCAAGCCGCTAGCTAGTTAGCTCCCAACAGAACCCTCGGCCGTGGAGCCGGACCTAGTGAGGGTACCCGCGGGGCTCAGTCTAAAGCGACCCGGTGGGACGTACACCACACGACGCCTCCACTCGAAGTTGACCGTGTCGGTGGTGGTGGGAGATGAAATGTTGACGCTGGAAGAGTTCGGTCCGCGTTAGCTCCGTTAGCCTAGCCACTAGCTCCGTTAGCCTAGCCACTAGCTGGTTTGACACATCACAGCACCGAGTCTTACCGTTTAAAGTCCCTCATCAGCCGTCTTCTTGCTGGAGTCGACATTATTATAGAGGCGTGTTCAACGTATACCCGACACTCACTATCTCAACGGACGCTCTATTATCAAACACTGGAGTATAGAAATATAAATATATATGTATAAACCTATATTTTACAACATTACAGGGGCTGTAACCTGAGCTAGCCCAGTAGTTAGCGTCGTTCTGAGCGCCGAGGCCCGACGGGCTAGCTAGGTGAACCCGACCACACCACCTCTCCAGGGGGGTACAAGTTATGGTATTTATTAGCTATAGAGAATGTGGCCTTCAGATCCACCACCGACAAAGGTGACGTCCTCTAATAACAGTGTTTTAAGAACCATACACGATTAATTTACCGAACTCTTTTGACGAATTTGTGTAGTTCATAGCGCTATGTATTCTCCCCTACAAGTGCAATTTGGAATGTACCGGGAGGAGTGGCTCCACTGACGTGGATCTCGTAGACTGCAGGATGTTATCAAGGTCGACAGGTGATCACCAGCCTAACTTATTAACTACAGTCAAATGTATATATTAACATTACAATGTCACCAGCGAGCTGCGCTTTGAAAACGTAAGAAACGTTACACATTTGAGAAATAAACTGGTTCCCCAAAAGATTGAAGGTTTAGTTTCACAAACCCTTTATTTGTATATTAATGAGCATCATGGGATTGATCCAATCAAATTTGTATCAAGAAATCTGAAAAAGACGCAAGTCCTTAATTAAACACACAGGATTATCCAGGCATTGGTTAAATACATTGGTGCGGATTTGTTCAACAAAAAGTTAATAAAATGTATCTTAAAAAAACAAAGCTCAACATAATAACTATTGTGTAATGAAACTAATTGTATTTGTTCTAATAATGAAAACCTTAACACACGTAGAAATAACAAAATATATACATTGAAAACAGCAAATTCAGTAAATACAAGCCATCCCTTTCATGTATTGTATTATGTACATTTCTTTGAACAATCAAAGTGACCCCCTGGGTGTCAGTAAGGTGAAGACCCCTGACCCTGCTGAGCTAGACGACCCCTGACCCTCACGAGCCCTGGTACAGCAGCATGCTGCTGAAGCACGCCTGGTCATAAAACTGCTCTGCCCTCACAGACTTGAGGTGCTCCATCTGACTGTCTGCGTGGGGGGCCGTCTCAGGCCAGTCCCTGTAGGCAACATGGTGGCGACTGAGGCTGGGGGGTCCGCCCCCGTGAGGGGCCTCCTGCTGGCTGTGGCCCCTGGAGGAACTATCCCCACAGTGTGTTTCACCTGCCGCCAGAGATGAGACAAAACCAACATATACCAGGCGTTTTCACGTCACGTAATGTGTACAAGTCAGTCAGAACACAATGCAACAAGGTCAGCTGTAGTGGCAAAAGAGTCCATTTCAGGGGACGGACTGAGTGTTGCACAACAAAATGCTTCAAAGCTGTGGAGGATCCACATGTTATGTAACATGTAACACATAACAGGTGACCTCCATACTGCCTGATCAGCCTGTTTGACACACTGCCCCAATTCAAGGGTGTTCCACTGAGTCAAAGAGCACTATGTCAAACCCTACGTCTGCTACAGCGTTGCAGACCAAAGTCAGGATCTGAGTTCCTCTTGCATACGAGAACTCCGCTCGCTTCGGTTGGACATCCAGAAAACACTATAAAACACCAGGAGACCAAGCATAACATTAACCCAAATGTCTTCATTACCTCAAGGTATAATTGAGATAATCAATGTTGCTATACTTCACTATTCTGTCATTCATGAAATGATGTGCCATCCTGTGTAACTGACCCTGTTGGAGGACAGGAGAGGTCACTACTACTGCTCTCTACCATCACACAGCAGACACACACTGAAGGGTTTCCACATCCCCAGGCTGAGGAGATGCAGTGAAGCTCTTGTATGTATAATTACATTCATTGTAAGAAAATGCGTTGGCGTACAGAAACACTCAGTGAACAAACAGAAGGAAAGGCTTTGCCAGGCTCACCATTCTAACACCAAAGGACTAAGGCACTAACAATGTGGCCAAACTATTTCTCCCTTTCAGATGTTTATCAAACTAAATGTAAGGTGTGTATCCATGACCGGGCCTTGTATGTTTATCAGGACCTTAAATCATCACTGGTAAATTATGTTCCTATATAATTGAGCAAGAAAACAAAATTCAGTTGCATATAAAAATCTTGTATAACTTGCCTTGACAAAAACTTCAAACAAACAAACACACCTAACAAACTTTAAAGGAGAAGTATACACCACCAATCTTAGGAAAATGACCCGATACAATTCTATGCAACACAACCAACACAGGTCCATATGGACTCCACACACAGGATGTCACAGCTGGACGGTACCAGCGCCCTCTGCCCAGACCCGGCCGGCCGGTCGGCGGCCCCTTAGAGGTACGCATAGGAGTTGGTGCAGCGACAGGGGATCTGCATGGAGGCCACGGTGATGATCTCAAGCTCTTTAGGCGCAGGGCCAAAGCTGTCCGCTGTGGGCGGGTCCTCACTCTGCTCCATGCCTGGAGCAAACTCACTCAGCCCAAGCGGAAAGGGTCCTGGCCCACCTGAGGTCGTGGTGGATTCCTCCATCATGCTTTCCATGTGGACCTCTCCAGCGCCACCCGGTGGCCCGATTCCATTCAGCAGTCCTGGTGGATCGCCGAAGCCTGAGTGAGTTCAATCAGGGTTCATGCTGTCATTATATTATCACCAATCGGCTGTTTTCATTTCCCAGATTAATTTGGATAATTATGAATCTATGATGTATCGAACATCTGTGTCCACAACTGTATACAACAGTAACCAAGACAGTGTTGACCTGCACTGTCCTGTTGATCCTTCCTCACACGCCCCACCCCACCTTACAGCCCACCGTGTGGCCCCACCCCACTGTACAGCCCACCGTGTGGCCCCACCCCACCTTACAGCCCACCGTGTGGCCCCACCCCACCTTACAGCCCACCGTGTGGCCCCACCTCGCCTGGCTGTAAAACCCACCGATGGTTCTTGGCTTCTTCAACTGATTGGCTTCCATTCCATCAAAGGAGCGTTTTCGGTTCGGTGGTCCACTGAGGAAGCCCCTCCCCTGGGCAGTGGGGTAGGGCTGGACCCCGTTCAGGGCGGTACCATTTAGGCAGAACCCTGACAGCTGACTCTGGGCCGGAGCCAGGTTCCGCTGGAGGTTCTGGGCATTGAAGAGGACCTCAGCGCACTCCCGGAAACCCTGGGCGTGGGCCAGGTCAGCGGCGGTCAGCCCATTGGCATTCCTCAGGCTGTACGACAACAAAGGGCTGTGTCAGGGACCCCCCGGGGACACTGGGGACAACAGCAACACCACGCACTCACACACACGCACACACACGTTTGTCCATACACACACTCACACACACACGTTTGTCCATACACACACTCACAGGCACACACATATACAAATTGCCTGCACTGTGCTACCCTCGTCATCTTTATGGCTGATGACGTATGATCCTATTGGAATCATATTCATATTCCATAACATGGCTAAAAATACTACTTCAACATGGCCTGAATAAGGGGAAAATATCTGCTGCAAAAGGATATGATTAAGACCTATAACAATGCAAATGAATTCAAGACTGAGACAATGTAGTTGATTGGCTGATGATCTTCCAGTTATAGTCAGCATGTTAACCGCTGGGACTTCAGCTGGTTCAGCTCAGCCTGGTCATCAAGGAGAGAGGCCAGGGCGTCAAGAGATGGTGGTCTTCACCGCAGACACAAATTCTTCAAGAGCTCTGGATTTAACCTTCTGGTTAAATCCAGAAGGTCAAGTAAACTGATCTTCAACAGAGAAGAAGAAGAAGAAGAAAAAGAATGACTCTTTTTACAGGATCAATGAGTCCAAACAGGAAACAGACATCACAGAGCATGTCAGTCTTCCACACTTGTGAAACGTCATCCAGGGTTCAGAGAGCTGGACCACCAGGCTGGGGCCCAAGGCATGTCCTCATACTACATCCTTTGGGATTCCATTAGCGTCAAGTGGTAGAATGAGAGAAGCATCCAGAATGTTTAGAACGAAGCATGGAGAAAGCCTTCAAACTTCAAGTCTGGGACACCAGGAAGCTGGTTGGGTTTCCATCTGTCTACATGTATGAATAACTATCATCAGCCTCAGATCAACAGCTCAGTCACGTGGTGAGTCACTGGGCAGTAGGAGCCAACAGTGGACGTAATCATATCCAATTGCAGCAGGTATGTTGTGATCTATGTGTGGGATTGTGAACAAGCAAACAATGCAGTGATTCAACATGCTCGCCCAGTCCTCTGTGGGTTTACTAGTGATGGAAACAATGTCATTGGTGGATGATATTCATACATTAACTAATTATATACTAAATTATATACATTTGGGAAAATGGGATGCAGTGGTTTCTTATTTATGGCATACAAGCAATCTAAACTATAACAAGGCTCAATGGATGGTCTTTTGCTAAACCATTTAGAACTATATATCCAATAGCCAAGTTTAAATACACTACGTTGTTTGTTTGGACGCAAAGGTCACAGGATTCTGGTGCAATAGCTGCAGAGTTCTCAAGAACAAAAGTGGGTCTTTGTGTAAATAATGTGGTCCTTCAGAGCCATGAGTGAAGGCTTTCTGTGTGGAACAGAGGGTAGAATACATAGCACACCTCCCTCTAGTCAGGTGCAGGTAGCAAGGCCCTATTCCAAACCTCCTCTGAGAACATGTGTGTAATCATTACATATTGTCCATACTGCTATAAGAACTCATGTATGAGTTGGGAGTTAGAGATAGTACCTAGCAAAAGGAAGTCTAGGAAGTTAAGTGACATTGTCTTTCATACACGAGCAACACATGTTATTTCACTGCATTGCATTGTTTGCTTCTTCAAATATAAAATAGAAATAATGAACTGCTCCTTCTCTCCTCCTAACCAGGTGTGTCAATTAAGTTTGGGAAATAGTGCACATGACAAACATTTTCTGTAGAATTTGAAATAAAATGAAAACACATGAACCTGTATAGACATTGCCTGTGCCCTTCAAATTAACGCTTCCTAAGCCCCTGGCTTCCCTTTGTATGATGTGGTTGGTGACATGGCCTCACTGGAGAGCGTCTCTTCTCTCTCTAGGTGACCTGCACAACAATGACTCTTAGGGGCCTTTGCTTTTTCTGTGCCAAACTATTTTATGACCATTCAGCACAAAGAAGTTTTCCGCTACGGGTCTATGGTTCTGCCATGATTAACGGCAAGTCCAGTTCAGAGAAAAGCTCTGTGACAAAAATGCTTGCGATGGGTGTTTGCAAAAGAATCCCAACATAAGGTTCTGGCCCTGTCTGCAGCACTGGGCAGCCACCTGGGGCCCACCTGGGGCCCACCTGGGGCCCACCTGGGGCCCACCTGGGGCCCACCTGGGGCCAGGCCTCCTGGGCTGAGGGGCCCACCTTACACCAGGCCTCCGAAGGCCTTACTCTGGTGCCCTTTGGATGGCACCAGCAAATGCAAAAGTGAAAAAATGTCTGCATGATTGTAGGCAACCACAAAATGTATGAGAGTTTAAACTAGAACAACCAAATTACAATTAGTCCAATTTTGAGACATAGCTTGCTAGCTGCATCTGTTCAACTAATCTGACGTATCTCTTTTAATGCTCTCCAAGGTGTTTTTTTCTACTTTGAGCATTTTCATTATTGTAAGATTGTATGCAAGAGAAGGTAAAAGGTTAAAACGCTTGAATTTCAGATTGTAGACTAGCGTAGCTAAAATAAATGATATACCTTCACTACATGATTACATGAGATTTGATATATATAAGATATTAGATCTCACTACATGATACACAACTAGCCAAAAGATGATCCATACTTGTGCTCACTAGTGAGGCCAATCACCAACACACACCAGTGGTCCCATAGTGACCCCCCCCCCCCCGTTTTGGTGGGATAATGAACAAGGAAGCGTTAATTCTTTGTAAGTGCTTTGCTGTTTGATCCTAAAACAATCAGCTCCTCTTCACTAACCTCCCAGAGACCTATGATCATGCTACATGTTGACATGGGACTCACATGGTTAAACCTGTCCTCACAAAGGGGTCCTATGGTTAGTTAAAAAATAAAGAAAACTGAATACAGAAACAATTCTGAATAGCAAAGCATGCAAGTCTAAAAAAAACGTACATATTCATTTGTTTTACGTTTTGATTTATAAGTCCTAGCATTAAAACCAATCACCGCAAGAAATACCTCAACAGTTTGGCAGAGTGTAGGGAGGAAGCGATAGTGAGAACACTCAAAGCCACAACAGTGCAGCTATCCCAGGGAACGGGGCAGACCCAGCAGTGTCTATTCTCCCCCTTTCAAGGATTACTTGAAAAAACCAAGTCATTTCCAATTCAATGGCTGCAAAACATTAAAACGTATGGTTCTGTTCCGTTAACAGTACAGAATTTATTTCTTACTTATTGTCACTTTCAGGAAAAGAAAGGTGACAAAAGATCAGAAGTCAAAACAGACTGAATGATATCATTGGGTTAATGTTGTGACAGACAGATAAAACAGTTTGAATAGGCTCAATAATCTGCATGATAAACTGACAGTGTAAAACCATTGCAACAAGATGATGTGTTAGCAGTATACAGTGAATATTTATCTAATGGTGCAGTGGGCAACACCTTCACCAAGCTCTCCACCTGTTCTACTCTAAACAGCAGCCTCTATACGGCTAACCCAGCAGGAGGCTCATGACAAATCTAAAACTCTTTGTGTTATATACTAGTTATATACCGAGGTTTCTTTAAGTTATATACTGAGGTTATATACTAGTTATATACTGAGGTTATATACTAGTTATATACTGAGGTTATATACTAGTTATATACTGAGGTTTCTTAGGTTTGATGAAGCACGATTCTAATGTTTGATCTGAAATTCCAGGTTTCATTTGCAGCACAAATGGCTTTCTTTAAATGTGATAAAATAAAGTGTATATTATGGATGAATTTGTCAACAGTGGTGAAGTTTACAGTGCATTAGGAAGTATTCAGACCAATCTTCCATATCTCATTCTTTAGATGTTTCCAGAACTTGATTGGGGTTTAATTGGGGTCATTTTCAGTTGATGTGATGAGGTTTTCTGGGGTACATTTCTTTGGGGGTCCAAAAGACCAAAGCAGCCTCCATTAAGGGAATGTAGGAACACCCGGAGCTGGAAGACCAGCTGACTTGGGCCACGGTCTGCCAAAGGACTAAGAACCAAGAATGAAGGTTTCTTCACAAGGAGGTTCTTTTCAGCATGGTCTTTACTCACCACCTGGCCATTAAGCACCCATGTAGCGAGGGATGCCAGGTTCAGACTGGGGGATATTTTTCAACGGCAGGTTCTGCAGGACAAGTCAGGATACAGTGAAAGATCCACTGAGAAATGGCAGAGTGGAAAACCTGATCCAAGGCGAGCAGGACCTCAGAGTTGGGAGACGTTTCTCCTCAACAAGACCCTGGGTAAACACAGGGGCTTGTTGAGGAGACGTTTCTCCTCAACAAGACCCTGGGTAAACACAGGGTCTTGTTGGAGACGTTTCAAGACCCTGGGTGAACACAGGGTCTTGTTGAGGAGACGTTTCTCCTCAACAAGACCCTGGGTAAACACAGGGGCTTGTTGGAGACGTTTCTCCTCAACAAGACCCTGGGTAAACACAGGCGCACTGCCAAGGAAACTAAGCATGCAGTGGCCTCGGGTGGCTGCACATCTGTCGGGCTCAGCTCACGCCAACACCTCTGGAAATGTTAATCAGTTGCTGTGTGCTCCCAACCTGCCCTGTGGGGAGAAGGGCAGCAGAGCAGTTCTCCAGATATATTGGTCATGCTTGTAGTAACATACTCAAGAACCCTGATGGCTGTAATCACTGCACAAAGTTACATAGTAAAGAAGGATTTTTATATGAATGTGCTTTCTGTTTTAAAGGAAAATGCCACTGTTTGTCCATACTGAAGTACGTTCTTCCCTGATCTTAGACAGTATGATACATACCTCTCTCACTTTCGTGCACGATCGCTCTGGCGCGCAGCCCTACTTTGATAGCATGTAGCTTAGCCCAGTATATTCCTTTAAATACATGAGTAGTTACATGACCCAAATATGGTTACACAAAATGAAACATGGCAATTTTCTCAGCGGATAAAAAGATATCATGTATGGCGAAATAATACCTGGGAGCACTCCTACGTCGGCGCAGTAATATCATCACTCCTAAAAGATCCTCTCCTCCTCCCCCTGTTACTTCCATCAATAGAACCAACGTGACCTGCACGCCATCGCCTGCACTACCTGTAGTAGTAGAAGGAAAAAGTCACGTTGGTTCTATTGACGGAAAACGTGGAAGTGCTTGGTCGCTTCTAACTTCACCCCGTTTGGATCCTAAGGTCACTCGATCGCTCTGCGCACCAGAGCGATGAAGTGCACGCACGAAGGTGAGAGAGGTATGTATCAACTCATCTAAGATCAGGGAAGAACGTAGTTCAGTGTGGACAAACGGTGACGTTTTCCTTTCAATGCATTACAAGTTTAATAAACATGTTTTCCCATTTTCATTCCTTTTCATTGTGGGGAAGAACATGTAGAATGATTCGAGTCATGTGTTCATAAGGCTGTAAGTTGGCTCAAAAAGTGAACGTCTGAATACTTCCTGAATGCACTGTATGTTGGCTCTGGGTGCATTTAGCTCTTCAGTCAACCGTAGTGGAAATCATGCTTAATCTAGTAGTGGAAGAAGTAGAATGTATGTCCGTATACATTTGATTTCCAGTTTCTAGATAGATGTGGTTAAATTGGGCCAACATGAACATTTGGAGGATAATCCAAAATAATATGTTAATAAATAAATAATATGATAGCTACTTCATAATATACATACTATGCATAAGCGTGTAACATTTATGGGGTATGTTTAAGTCTTTCTGGAATTTCAAATCAAATATTTTCATCACTTGTGACTTGACTTCTGATATTTATGTGGAATAATGTAACACAAGGAATTGCTTCCTTTGAGTGGGAAATTATTGATGTTAGCGACATCTCATGGGCCATCAAATGTTAAAAACTCAATAAATAGTGGATAATTAGCCTAAATAATGATGGTACTGTATGGTTCTGAATGAAACAAACTGTTTCTTTGGTCAAACCACACAGGAAGCTGAGGACTTACTTTGCTGACCTACAGGAGCATTTCCTACCATCTGAGATCTGGTTTCAAATGTGTTCTTTGTCTTACCATTTTTGATCAAATGATATGATTAATTATAATGAAAGTGACCAGAACTGTATTCTGCTGCAGTCCTTTTGGTCTACGTGGTTAATGATTAATTATAATGAAAGTGACCAGAACTGTATTCTGCTTCAGTCCTGCACGTTTCGCCTGTACAAAGCTAAACTTGTGTTCACCTTGGAGCTTTGAGTGAACGTTCTCTCTGCAGCTCACGCTGGCATCCAGTGATCTGATCACAAGTGGAGGGAGGATGGAGGATGGAGGGAGGGTGGAGGATGGAGGATGGAGGGAGGGTGGAGGATGGAGGATGGAGGGAGGATGGAGGATGGAGGGAGGGTGGAGGATGGAGGGAGAGTGGAGGATGGAGGGAGAGTGGAGGATGGAGGATGGATGATGGAGGGAGGATGGAGGATGAAGGATGGAGGGAGGATGGAGGATGGAGGATGGAGGGAGGATGGAGGATGGAGGGAGGATGGAGGATGGAGGATGGAGGGAGGATGGAGGAGGGAGGATGGAGGATGGAGGGAGGATGGAGGATGGAGGGCTCCACATCAGCTCAACCATCAGGTTGCTTCTTCAGAGGCCCGATCTCACTCTGCTCTGATGCCAATGAACGCCTTGCATCACTTCTGTTTGTGAAGCCCAAAGGGCTTTAATTTTATTTAAAACGTCGGGGGGGGGCGGGGGGCACAGTGCACCTGGCGAGGGGCTCACCTGAGTGGAGCACCAGGGGCTCTCTGAGGAGGCTGGTTGTAGCTTCCATAGAGGAGGACTTCTGAACACCAAGGGTTTACTGTCGACTCCCTGAGTTAATATTTGTTTGTTTGGTATCAAATCACACAGAGCTTTTTTTTGCGTATTTCATATTTAAGTTGCCTCAAGGTCAGCTAATTTAAAAACACTAAAATGTAGTGTCTTGAAGAATCTGAGAATTGTGTAAATCTGATGAGCTGTCATTACCTTATTTTACTCCTTTCGGTATATTGTGCAGATAGGTATAAATATGTATATATACTGCATGTATTAATATACTATATATTTTCTTTTTCTTGCTGCTGTAACAGAGGAACTTCCATTTGGGGATTGATAAAATGTTATCTTGTGTACATTAGTGTTGAGGTTCAAGTGAAAGTACATTTACAGAAGACATCTTAAACTTGTCATGAGCCTCTTTCCCACCTAGTTTGGCTTTACTTTCCTGCTGGTAGGGAGCCTCCTTACTTTGGGAATATAAGCTAAAAAAAGGACATGAGGTAAGAAACAATTCTACAGTCTGTAGGGGGAAAAACAGTAATTATATCATTATGACATCATTGCACACAGAAGCTGATGACCAAATGCACATCCTGTCATCCAAGCATCAGGCAGGCAGCCAGAGGGAAACACACCTGAATGTAACCTGCTGAGGAACCTGCTGAGGAACCTACTGAGGAACCTACTGAGGAACCAACATGTTCCTACAAAGAGCGCTGCTCGCCAGCCTGGTGCTTTGAGTGGTCACTGACCTCCGGCGCTGCGCGGGGAAGCCACTCATGTTGACCATTATGACAGAAAGCAAAGTGCTCTGCAGTTAATGAGCCTGCTTGTACATGTAGGACGTGCTGATGTGTTTCCTCCATATCCACTATGACCTCCAGTCAGTTAAATAGTAGTCAACAGGCCTGGCAGTATGAGGGCAGCCTGGTCCTTTATCAAGTGAGCTACACTGTTGCCCTCTGGGTCTTTGTGATGGAGTAGTACGCTGTCAGCATGAAACAGCTCATTGCACAAATAAAGTTTGGAATAGAGTGTGTGTAAATATAATGCTCAAGTATCGATATTTTAGCAAACAATTCATCTTAAACATACTTAATGTCATCAATGCTGACTGATTTGTCACAGCAGGTGGTACAGTCACAATACTAATTCATAATAATTTGCTTTTAGCAACAAGTCAGAGCAAACTGGTTTGGTTTTGTTTTTTTCAGCTTACGCCTCTGATAACAAAAGATCTGAGATACTTGTTTTGAAGACATTAGCATTCTTTCATTAACTATTACAATGTCAAGTCAGGGTGTGTGCATTCAGGCGCCACTGAAACACTGGCTCACACATTCAGGTGCAAAGGTGTGTTGCAAGGTGTGACAGCTGGCTGAATTCAGAGCTGCATGAAGGATCAGTAAAGCAGCCAGGGCCTCTTAGAGAGTGTGGCTATGATAGGTCTCTAGTGGCATGCCTAGTTAGCCACCTCAATATCATAAGTCTAAAGCTAAAGCTACCTACACTGTGGCTAATGAATGTAATTGTGTAACAAAAGCTTTTATTTGATGCAACAGAAAGGCAGCGTTCACACTGACAGCACAATCCAGACAATAAGATGTGCACTTGGTCTTCAGGTTCAGTTACCTAATACTGAACCAAACAAAGGGTTAAGCAATAAAACCACATTCTGGATTTCATGCAACATGGCCTACTATGCTAAGATCAACATTCACATGACATTTGTCTCTGGAGTGTATAATGAAGCATGTCTTTTGAAATCATGTAGTTGAACAAAACCTGCATCAAAGGTTATGTACACCTTTGTGTATGTCAGACAAACATTTTCAGACTATAAATACAACAGTTGTACTGCAAAGTTATCAATCTATCTTTAAGAATCCAAATAAACAATGTGATGTGATTAAAGTGGTCATTATACACAGAGACAAGCTTGATGTGAATTGTTGCACTATTAAACAATTTTTATGATTTTTCTAAACATTTCCAGGGGAACACCACCAAAACATGTGATTGAGTTATATTTTTAGGTTGTTATCCTCGGACATGTTGAGGCCCAGCAGACATGTTGATGCTGTCTGCTTGTTGAGAGGATTATTGTTCTGATGTTATAATATATTAATGTCAAAAGATGACGCTTAAGAGTCAGATATAGAACAGTCTAGCCATGTTAAACCAGGTGTCTGCCACCAGTGGGACCATGTGACCATACAGAAGGTCATCAACAACGCAGTAAAGAGGTCAGGACCCATCACGGTGGAAACAGAACAACTCCATGGCCTGAGGGGTCAGACCTCCTGGCCTGGTGGTGGTCCCCTGCAGAAGCTCTAAGATATGGTGGTAGTAACAGAAGAGCAGGAGACAGAAGAGGGTTGTAATAGGACTTACTCAGCCTCCGCTCCCTGCATCAAGAGAGCCCTGACACACTCCAGGCTACCAGCTCGGGCAGCCTTGTGGACTGGGGCCTCCCCCACATAGTCCTGCAGGGAGAGAGCGGCACTCAGCTGGGCCTGCAGCACAGTGTGTTCACTCCCGTTTGAGTCAACACTACAGCAGGGACTCACACTGCCCAGACCAACCACAAGACATGAGGAGTGAAGGAGTGAAGACGTGAGGAGTGAAGACATGAGGAGTGAAGGAGTGAAGACATGAGGGGTGAAGGAGTGAAGACGAGGAGTGAAGGAGTAAAGACATGAGGAGTGAAGGAGTGAAGACATGAGGAATGAAGGAGTGAAGACGTGAGGAGTGAAGGAGTGAAGACGTGAGGAGTGAAGGAGTGAAGACATGAGGGGTGAAGGAGTGAAGACGTGAGGAGTGAAGGAGTGAAGACATGAGGAGTGAAGGAGTGAAGACAT
>JAOPUI010000078.1:181026-198833 GCA_027123135.1 Urophycis floridana | reverse complement strand
CCCGAAACACCCAATGAGATCAGGAACATCACTGATGATGTGCCCTAGCTTAGCATCAGAAGATGTATCATTACAACTGCCAAGAGTACTTATGCCCTGTCTATTTTGTGTCATCTACTTAAAGGCCCCCACTACACAAGCTGCTGGTTCCATTCATTTTCAAGTTCATGGAGTCTGGAGAATAGGCAACACAATCAGACCACATGATCTGACAGAGAGGCAGGAAAGCAGACAGACCAACTTCGGGGAACGAAGCTTTTCAAGGCTTCTTCTCAATAATTGGATTTAAAATGGAATTCACCCACCAGGGAAATTTTGGAATCTGTGCAAATGTTAAGAATGGCAAATGCTTTCAGAGTTGTACATAATTGACCTTCCCAGCAGTAGTTTGTCACATGGACGTTAACATCCAAAACAAACGATAACCAAGAGCTTTCGGTCACAGAACAGTGCCCTCAGGTCTTCCAGAGATCCACACAAATTGCAGTTTACTACACTAGAGTATTAAAAATATGTACAGTATATATTTAAATATAGTCTGAAAACATCAATTTAATTAGGTCTATCTTCTTACGGTAGTCTACATATTGTAACACATAATACTTTCTAGTGTTAAGTACTGTCTGAGAGCATTAATAGCGTCAAAATGCTATAAAACGTCCTTACTTATTGCAGGTATGACTACATGATTGTTGTTGAATCCAACATTTGAAACTATTAAAAATTGCTTCTTGATGAGATGGCTTTCTGAATGACATACTATACTATACTTCATCACTCTGTGATGATGATGAAGAGGAGGAGCAGAGATAGCAGCAGTGTCACAGTGAGTATCTAATGTGTCTGTAATTGTTGTTAATGTAAGCTACATATTTACTCAAACATAAAATGAAAGCCAATACTGTGAGAGTGACTATGGTTTGAAAGGCTCTTATTTGTATTCTCAACAGTGTATTGCGTTGAGCAATACAAGATGAACTCATTAGAATTAAGATAGGTGGGATTTCGGGGTGTTTGATTTTGACTGAACTCATATGTGTTGCCCTTGGTAAACCGTGACGAGGTAAACATGTTGGACACACAATTGAATGATATTCCATGCAGCGCATTGCGAGTCTTTCTCTTTACTCAAAGCTTTATTCTTCAGTGCATACAGAAGGTGGGTCATAATGCACGCATCACAGTGACAGAGTTGCTCCTGATGAGGACAATGAGCATGAGGTCGGTGTTGTCGTTGGTGATGTCATCGGCGGAGGACAGGCAGAACCCCCGACTTTCCCGGCCGACCGAACTTTCCAAGACGTGCCGGCATTTCCTTGTCACGTCGACACGCAGCCGTTGGCATTCCCCCTCTTTCTTTTGGTTAGTGTGTTGTTTTGCTTTGTGCTGTTTTCCGCCACCAAAACAAAAGTACTCTGAGAACCTGAAAACCCGAGGCCCCGCCCACATTCTGTATTCACCCAATCCGATGAGCGGAGCCGGAGCGGGTTATGAGGGAGGGAGGGAGGGGTGGAGGGGGGGGGCGAAAGAGAGAGAAAGAGATAGAGAGAGAGAGAAGAGAGAGAAAGAGAGCGAGAGAGAGAGAGAAGGGATGGATGGAAGATAGAGATAGAGGGAAGTGGGAAATCGAAGGTGGAGGCTAGAGAAGAGGGAAAAAGAAGGTGGGAGGAGAGAAATGAGGAAGAAGGAGCGGGAGAAGGAGGGCAGTGCGCAGGAGGCTCCTGGTCTGCTGCTCTAGTGCTGGATCCTCCTGATGGACTGGATCTGGGGGGTCTGGGCGTGGGAGCCGAACTGGCGGTAGCACTTGTACTCTCCTCCGTGGCAGTCGCACTCCATGATGTACTGGTGTCCGCGGTAGCCGGGGTACTGGTAGCACACGAAGCTGCGGGGCAGGAAGTGGACGCGTGAACGCCCAACGCACTCAGTAGGTCTACAGCGTCGGGATGCGCGGATGGTTTTGAATGATGACGCAAAGCATTCTTTTGAAATAGGCTAGATATCCATTTCTGACACAAAATGGTTTGATGTCATTTTAACAAAATTGATTTTTTTCAGTTTTTATGCCTATCCTACTGTCTACAATGTAGCACTGTATCTTTTATTCAGTATTTTATTCTGGTTCCATCCTTTTGTTTTTGTAAAGCACTTTGTAACCTGACATTTAAAAGGTGGTGTACAAATAAAGTCATTATTGTAATGTCATGATTTTACTAAATTAAATATGTGTATAGATATATTTATTTTATTATAGGTATTTTACTTTTTTACTTTTTTACTTACTTATATTTTTAATACTGTTTTTTTCTCTTGCACCAATTGCACCAAGTCGAATTCCTTGTAGGTGCAAACCTACTTGGCAATAAACTTGATTCTGATTCTGATTCTGATTCTGATTCTGATTCTTTAGTACAGTTGATCAGCATGGCAGGCCCTTTGTCTCTCTGTGAATGACCTCTCCAGTGAATGTCTAAGGAGGTCCTGGACAACATGGTCTCTGTAATGCATGTGGTCAAGCTTCAGGCAATGCGTTGGTCTGACTGCTCTCTGATGTCATTCACTTCACTTGACCTGAGGCCAGGGTTTCCATCCCAAGCTGAGGCCATTGACATGCTTTGTTTTAACAAGCATTTAGTGACTTGACAGCTTTCAGTCACAATCAAATGTGTGTCTGTGTGTGTGTGTTCGGTGGTGTGTGTGTGTGTGTGTGTGTGTGTGTGTGTGTGTGTGTGTGTGTGTCAACAGGGGGGAGACGAGGAGGAGGAGGAGGAGGTGGTGGTGGACAGAAGGGGGATGCGGTCGCAACTCAGAACCAACGTTGAGCAGGAAGATCTGGAGGGTGAGGGTCTTGTTCTGTGGTCCTGTGGTCACCAAACCACATTAAGGGGTAGTTCGGGCCTCATTTCCAAGTTATCCAGAGTTTATCATTGGAGATGTTTTCAACACATTTCATTCAGTCCTTCTAGTTACTGAGTTTGCTGGTGCTGGGCTAACGCAAGTCAAAGGTTTGGGCTAGTCTGCTAATGAAAACATACCCACTCCAGAGTACACACAAGGCAAATAAATTATAATACCAGACTATCAATGTGAATGTCTGTTGATAGAATATTGTTAGAAATAAAACCAACCTTGCATTGCATTGCATTTTGAGGGACTTGTGTCTCAGCAGCAGCGTTATACTTCCTGGTAGGAGGCTACGGCAGCAGTGGACTGATATCACCTAGGTTACCAGCAGAAACTAGTCCCTCAAAATGCGATGATCCATGCGATGCGAGGTTGTGTTACAATTTATTTGCCTCGGGTGTACTGTGGAACTGTTGAAAATGTCTCCAATAATAAATAACACACTGGCTAACTTGGAAATGAGGTCGTATGTCCACCCCCCCAAAAAAAACTACCCCTTTAAGATCAAGGCTGGCTGGGTCATGGTTTGAGTGTGCTCATAATTCACTAGGATGAATCAGTGAGCTAATAACATTCACCAGGATGAAACACAGTGAGCTAATAACATTCACCAGGATGAAACACAGTGAGCTAATAACATTCACCAGGATGAATCAATGAGCTAATAACATTCACCAGGATGAATCAGTGAGCTAATAACATTAACCAGGATGAATCAGTGAGCTAATAACATTCACCAGGATGAATCAGTGAGCTAATAACATTCACCAGGATGAATCAGTGAGCTAATAACATTCACAGGATGAATCAGGAAGGTCATGATGTTGACACTGCATGGCAACTATAATTTGATTGTAACGATAATAAATATGATACATTCTATTTTAAATTTAAATTGTGTTTTATTTTACACAAAGTATATCGTGCAAGCAGAACAGTGAGTTAAGACAAAGACACAAAAACCAAAGCACCATAAGCATCTAACAATCCTAATTCACAAAACTAAGTGGTCCAAGGTAAACTCTCTCCACTGTTCAACACGCAACATTGTTCAACACCACTGTTCAACACGCGCCACTGTTCAACACGCACCACTGTTCAACACGCACCACTGTTCAACACGCACCACTGTTCAACACGTACCACTGTTCAACACGTACCACTGTTCAACACGCACCACTGTTCAACACGCACCACTGTTCAACACGCACCACTGTTCAACAGATACCACTGTTCAACACGCACCACTGTTCAACACGCACCACTGTTCAACATGTACCACTGTTCAACACGCACCATTGTTCAACACGCACAGCACTTTCAGAGAGTTCAAGTTTACACAATGAAATAGGTCATCTCTATACAGGAACAACATGCTGGTTCAAACTGAAACAAAAGACAGTGCTGAGCAGAAGGACAAGAGAAAAAAGCAGCTCTAGTTTTACTAGTAGTGAGAAACACCTCAACCTTCATGGGAGAGTTAACACGAGACACACCTAAACCTCTAACGTCTGGAGAGTTAACACGAGACACACACGAGCACGCAGCTGTGAGAGTCACTTGGGATAATCATCAGACTATTTTTATTTTGATGAATGTGCAGGGAAAATAACTAATTTCCTGTCTGCCTCTGAGCCATCTTAAAAAAAACCCTGTTCCATTTCTGGCTTGCTAAATGAATCCGTTTCCATCATCCTGTGTGTTCCTCACACAGAAGCAACCCTGTAGACAGCATGCTGCTCAGATCAAACACTACACTGATAGAAGGTAGCAGTGTTTTGTATTATTGGTCTGTTTCATGCAGTTGGAAAGCCCCTCCAGAGAAACCAATTGAAGGAATTACCAAACCCAGATGCAGTGGGGCTGATGTCAAGGTCAGGCCAACAGTGCAAACACTGAGTAGCTTCAGTACAAATCCTGTCTACCAAAACAGACCTGTAAGCGTGCTGAAGCAGTGGCTTGACTGTGATTTCCATCAACATATATAGCCTATGTTAGTTAAAACAGAGGAATCATAGCAGATCTTCTTGTGAAGTCATACAATGACATTAAAAAGTGATATCAATGTATCTCCAATAAAAGCACATCATACTGGCTGACTGATTCAGAACCTCCTGAAGGACCAGCTCTCCATGAGAGCAGAGCACCACCGGTTTGAAGCCCACAGTGTATTGTGGTCTTCATCGCAGAGCATGCGGTGAAGCAGACAGAGCTAATGGATGCTCCACACAGCTCTGGTTACCACACCTGGAGCAGCAGTGGCCTGGGAGAGGGCTGTGCAGCCAGCTCTGAAACAGAGGAGGACAGGAGCCTGGCACAGTAACATCCCCCTTCACAGGAAACATGCTCTCATACATCACAACATCTCTGATGCATGACATTGAACAACACGGTGGCCTACACTTGACCTTCAGGGGAGGCTGATGCCTGTACAGCACACATGTGACATTGTGCAGTCACATCGCTCATGTTGTTCAGAACTATATACATGACCATCTTTAGCTTAGCACTCATAGAAATGTATGCATTATAGACCTCCCTACCTTGACCTGGAGATTTCATTTAGAGGAGTATTGGACACAAAGCAGAACGTTGTTCTTTATTCTGAACAACAAAGCCCACATTGTGAACACTAACAAGGTAGGTTAGCCCCTCATTCCTAAACTAGTAGAACATCTGAATGAAAGACCATGGTACTGCATTACAACGTGGATGATGGACAGGAAAAGGCATCAATGCTCTTCTCCTGATGGACGCCATCTCAGTCCACACAGTTCCTAAATATTCAGGCCAGGAGGATACAATATTCATTTTGCTGCAGGAGACAGGCGATGCATAACAATGAGCAGTGCTAATGAAATCAAGCATCAAGCTGAAATACATCCATATTAAAGCAGCCTGGTGTCGGGGCTTTCTGCATCCTTTGTTCTTTTCCCTCATTTCTTTCCCCGACCTTTCAGCATTTTCTCCTCCCTTCAGCAGAGAGTAATGATGGCACCTCACCGCCCCATTCTGGGCGTTTATGAGGCCTAATGTTTGTGATAAAAACATTAGAAAAAATACCTGGATGTCCTGCTAAATTAATAACATTTAATTAAAAATCTTTACACAGTACATTCATTACTGTGAAGTGAAACCTCAGTAATTAAAAAAGCCAAACCACCAAAGTGAACACAACAGCAGGCCTGAAAAAGCTGTGAAGGCTCCATCACTAGTGTTCCTCACAGCTCCAGAGGACTGCACCTAACTTACAGCAAGTCAAGTATCATTTTTAATGCCAAAAGGGTATGCTGCTAAACAGCCTCCGCCCATCTGTTTTATTTCATACGCAGGAAAATGGAGAATGCAGCTTGGCATGGATCCGTTTCCTACTGTGCCTCAGAAGAAGCCTACTGTGCATTTTAATGAAGGGCTTAATCCTGGCATATTGAGTTAAAATTAGTAGGACTATGCAGGATGAGAGGAACGCTCCACAGCAGTGTGGCAGAGGGAAGGGTCTCCAGCCAGTCACCACCAGGTCTGTGCATCAAGAAGATGACGTAGACATGCTGAATGGTGGACAACATACACCTCAAAATGGCCTCTTAACGGATTTGCTCCCAGGGAAAGATTTCAATGTATCTTGATACATTGTATCAAGATACAATTTTTATTCAATGATTTGAATGATTTGAAAAAGCCCGTCACTAGGTGCATTGTCTCAGAATGGAGGTGTGGCAGCAGAGTAAACACCACCACAAGGTGTTCTCTGGAAGGTCAGCACCTGGCAGGCAGAGGACCAGTTCCTGACCGAGCTGTCATCCCTCTTTCCTGACAAAGACTCCATCTGCCACCGAGCAGTTTGCAGCGTCTGCGGCGGAATATCAATGATTCCTGAGCATTCTGCGCGTGGCTCACCTTGGCGTCACCTCTGAGCTGTGTCTCCAGCGCTGTGACTCCCCCCCTCCACGCCCTCAGCCGGAGTAGGGGAGTCACGCCCCCCTCCTCCGAAGTAGGGAGTCACGCCCCCCCTCCTCCGACGTAGGGAGTCACGCCCCCCCTCCTCCAGCTGAAGGGAGTCACGCCCCCCCTCCTCCAGCTGAAGGGAGTCACGCCCCCCCTCCTCCGACGTAGGGGAGTCATGCCCCCCCTCCTCCGTCTGAGAGGAGTCACGCCCCTCCTCCATCTGAGGGGAGTCACGCCCCTCCTCTGGCTGAGGGGAGTCACGCCCCTCCTCCGTCTGAGAGGAGTCACGCCCCCCCTCCTCCGGCTGAGGGGAGTCACGCCCCTCCTCCGTCTGAGAGGAGTCACGCCCCCCCTCCTCCGTCTGAGGGGAGTCACGCCCCTCCTCCATCTGAGGGGGGTCACGGGGGGGTCACGTGGCTTCGCCACGAAAGAGCTTTGTTAGCGCGGATGCTATCTGGAACCTTTGGATGCTATCTGGGGTGCGTTCAGAGGCTGCAGCCTTGTGCGCCTCCTGGCTTCTCTGTCAAAGTGTTGCACACCAGGTTCATGACATTCAGGGGAGGCAAATGAACAACGCCAATGCTGCCAGGGATGCTGCCTGAAGGCTGTTCCTAGGGGACCTTCATTCTGTGGCTTACACTTTGTTCACTTTTGTAGAGTGAGAGGGGGTGACATTTCTGGCCTCTACTAAAGCTCTGATGCCAGCACTAAAGATGGAATTGCAGGCAGCTGGCCATGGCGGCCATGGCGGCCATAATACACAAAAAAAAATAAAAAATTCCCTCAACCATCTGCGAGCCGTCACCACAGAGCGGCCTGAACACAGCACTCCTAGAAGCTCCAGTTCCTTTGAAGAGAGCATGCCTTGGTGTATAACACATATAAACCCAATCTGAATTCCTCTGGTGTTTGCGTTGGCTACAAACCCAGCAGCTACTTGCCTTGATTTACGCCACAACACAAAACAGAAAGCAGCGGAGCACGCTGGAGCTTCCCTCCCGAGGAAGACCACGAGACAAGCACTGAAGACCTCAGAGATCCTCCCACATGACTGCACCTTGAATAACATCCAGTCATTGGTCACCACAGCAGGAAGGAGTCTGCCAATGAAGACCAAAGAGTTGTGCTTGTGTCGGCCTCCATCTCCACCATGCCGCTAGTTCCCTCTCATGTGTGATGAAGAATTGTCTAAAAAAATAGCTAATAAGTAGAGCAAGGCAGATGTTCACCAACCTAACGCTCAAAGGATCACTCAATACCAGCACTACTTCTGCTAATGAGGACGTCTGACTAATCAACAGTGGTTTGAATGTAGTGAACAAGACATGGTTGGTTAGGGTTTGGTTCAGAGCCGTGCTACATAGTACATCATGGTACGTTTTGTCTTCCACTCCCTGTCCTCCTGTCCTGAGCTGGGTTGGTGATGAGGTGCGGAGTAAAGCAAGGCTTCTGATGGCCAGCCTCCATGCTGCTTTAACTGGGGATCCCTGTGTCTTTTCCCTCCTGGCATTCAGGACGTTTTGAAGTCTAGCTTGTCTTCACAGGGACTGCGATAAACCATCTCCTGTCAGGGTCAGAACCATGAAGGTTTTCCCAGCAGTGGACAGGAGCCATTTGGGACCATGTTTACTCAAACTTGAGATCACATTTCACACGTGCAGTTGGGGAAATGGGAAGTAGAATCTCAACACAGCACATTACTCCACACCAACAGACACCTGGCCCAGCCTCCCAGTGGCCCAGCCTCCCAGTGGCCCAGCCTCCCCCTGGCCCAGCCTCCCCCTGGCCCAGCCTCCCCCCTGCCTCCCAGTGGCCCAGCCTCCCTGTGGCCCTCACGGCGGGCGGGGCCTGTGCTGAGCTGGCTGCAGTCGGCGTCCCGCTGGGTGGTTCAGAGGGCCAGGGAGAGCCGTCCAGGGGACACAACATGGCTCAGAGAGTCTGAGCCTCCAGAGAGCCTCCAGAGAGCATCCAGACTGAGAGCAGACGACTCCCATTACTTCTGTGTGGCTGCCAGTCGTTTCTTTCCAAATGTTTGGTTCTTTTTCAACTTAACACAATTTAAAACTTTGACATTCTAATTCTGTGATGGCTAATTAGACGTCCACTGACTGAAAGCAGTAAGAGTAACGCAGTGCAAACTAATGTCATTAAAGAGGACCTAGTGAAATCTTTATCCTAATTGGAAAGTTTTAATCCTGTACCTTAATAATAAAAGGAGTTGTGCTTTGTCCAGACTTTCCATTTTATGCTTTTCCAATTATCACAGCCAAGTGGATTTTTGTCAAACAAAGAGAAAAAAGAGGCAACACATTCTTACTGTGTGACGCTGTCCTCAGAGCTGCGACATCTCCGCTCTGCACCTGAAAGCCAAGACAACAACACAGTCAGCTTAATTGCTTGATTTTTATAGATTTATTCATTCAGCATAATTCCTATCTCAAAGCTCCATGAAAATGAAATAAAAATGCTAATCTTGAAGGGCGCGAGGCCCCGGGGGAAGATGACTTATCCATTCAAAACATCCACAGAACATCAAATTGCTGCGGCACAAAATCCTACAACACAACAAAGAGCAATTGAGCGTAGACATGGTGGATCTGGAGCCCTGGAATTGAGCGTAGACATGGTGGATCTGGAGCCCTGAAGTGGGCAGGAGGCTGGGGCCTTCAGGGTTTTCCAGGGGGACAATCAATGCCAAGCCATCAAAACCATGTCATGCGTGGGAGTAATTGTCCATTTCTGTGAGCAATTAGGACAATTAGTTATTCTGAATAACATTTAAAGTAAACAAAACAAAGGATGAGATTGTGGGACATGTCCAGTGACCGGGTGACCAAAGGGTCAGCCACTGTAGTCTAGAGTCAGAAATAACTTCCACTGCATAATAACCACTGCAAACATTTCTTGTATGCTGTGATACTGCTCTCCCACAATTCCATGTGGGCTGCTTTGTTTGGGATGTGAAGGGACAACAGGGGCAGCAGAGCAGTGTGCGGGACAGTCCACCCTCAGGGCCTCTAGGGCCATAGTCCTGGTGGGTGTCAGACCACCGGGCTGACCACAGGATACCCCTGGACATCGGCCCATATTGGAAAGGAGATAATCCAGAGTGAACTGACAGGCTGATAATGAGGCAGTGATAATGACACCTGGGATAAATAGTACAGGCAGTAAATATCTATCTGATTACAATAGCCATCCCTCGCCCTTTATGATCTTGTGGTTATGTACTGCAAAGAATAAACATAACTCCTTCAAGTCTTGCAGCAGCTTTAGGTCAGGCTGTTTGATTGGAGTTGCTGCAGTCAGGTGTGGACTCTATTAGGTTATGCAGATTGCCGTCTAGACTTTGTACTGGTAAAATAACAGGCCAATTCCTGGGGTTTGACAACATGCTTGTCTGAACCTCGTCTGAATAAAAACCATTGAACTTTGTTTTGCTTTCACTTGTTTCTGCCTGACGTACTGAGAATGAAATGACCGGCCCCCATGCTGTGGGAGCCCTGAAGGCTGCCCAACTGTGTGGCATGACGGGGCCCACTCTTATTCACTTTCAGCACAAGAAGATTTTCAGTGCATCACCACAATTAGACAAACAACAACCAGGGCAGAAAAGGAGTGATTCAACAGCCCAATCGAAGGTGCTGGTGCAGACCTGCTGCTCTCAGGACAGCAGCCCACCACAGCTCCTTCACAGCACCACACCAAGCCCTCTCAGCACCACACCAAGCCCTCTCTCTCAGCACCACACCAAGCCCTCTCAGCACCACACCAAGCCCTCTCAGCACCACGCCAAGCCCTCTCAGCACCACACCAAGCCCTCTCAGCACCACACCAAGCCCTCTCTCTCAGCACCACACCAAGCCCTCTCAGCACCACGCCAAGCCCTCTCAGCACCACGCCAAGCCCTCTCAGCACCACGCCAAGCCCTCTCAGCACCACGCCAAGCCCTCTCAACACCACGCCACCAAATCACAGAAGACCCGGACAGTCTGTTTTGGTGATTCTGTGATTTGAGTTTCAATCATTCCCATTGTGTGTGTATGTTTGTGTGTGTGTCTGTACACCTTCTTAATTTTTTGTTTTGTTAGTTTTTGAATGGACCATGTCCCAAAAATGTAGTATATTTTTTTGTAAGATAAGACTGCCTTGTTAGACCATGGAGACGTGTGTCCTTTGGTACTACGATGTTGTCTTACATTGATTCCAACATTCTTAGACATGTCCTTCAGGATGGGGAAAGAAAGGGCCCCTTCAGGCTCCATCAGTAAAAGTTTCCTGGCCCATCTTTGAGCTTGAGCACTGCTACTGGTTGCTTTCACAGGCTGCAGAGAAGGCTGTGTGCAAAGTAATGAGTAACACACAAGTTGAGTGTTGTCCAGGGAGGTCAACATGGTGTCCATCAGTCAGGGCACAGGGAGCATCTGAGCATCCAGACGTTGACCACAGACTCCAAACATGGTACACATACACAATCATGGAACAACAAAGACTTTAATGACCTATTTATTCAGTCATTTGTGAGATCCATGTAAGAAACCTTCCAAAGTCAGACAAAAAACCTAATCTAATAACCCCAAAAATGTGTGGAAAACAAAAAAACACTTTGTTATTCTAGCCAGTCTTCCATCCCATAAAAGAACATCAACATTGCTGTGTTCTGGAGGGGAAGAAAGCCCCAGTCAATTAGCTAATCTGGCCACTCTCAGTTGGCCCCGGTGCTGCCCCTAACATATTCAGAGATGGATTCCTTCTCCTCTGCTCCTTATCAGGCGCACAACGCTGCGGGACTATGAAATAGTCCAAAATGGATGGAGGGAACAACATGCCTAGCACAGCTAAAATGGCACTGGATTGCGGCAGCAGTGAGCAGATTTTAAATGCAAGTGGATCAATATAGAAGTGGTGGTGGTGGGGGTACGTGTGCGTGGGCTGGGCTATAATAACTTACAACGTCTTTACAAACCACTGGCCCGGGAACATACACCATGAAAGACTACAGCACCCCAACAGGTCCAACACAGGACAGAGTGGGTTCAACTGGAGCAGTAGTCACTCCCTCCCCCAGAGCTGGCCCAATCAGGAGGTGTCAACCCTGACCTACAAAGAGGGACTCCTGTCAGGCTCTGAATGTTCAGAAACATCCATCATAAGCAGGCTAAAGAGGACATTGAATTATACAGCATTAACCTCCGGGTTGGCCATATATTCACGCCTGTGTGGGGAGGGCCTTGAAAGCTGCTCTTTACTCCGAGCTCACGGCTAATTTGATGAACCTGCTCAGCCCCCGGCAGGGGCTGGCTGTCTTTGATTAATGAGCACAAGCTTTCACAACCTGCCAAGGATGGGAGACAAAGGAGAGACAACACGGAGCTCATGAGTGGTGGAATAAAGCCCTCCATCTTCAGACAGGAGGACTAGAGGGCCGGACGCCTCATGATGCTGCTTTAAACAGGGAACATGTGTGTTCCCTGTTTAAAGCAGCACCACATCGTCCATTTCTGAAAAGACAAATGGAGCTAATAATAAACTATTAGTCACCAAGGTCTGCTGGTGTTTCAAAGTGATGTTTTGAGCTCTTTAGCAACCTCACACAATGACCTGAGACTATTCTACATTGCTAAAAAGGAGGACACTGCTTCTTATCCCAAGCCAATGCCACGCTGATAGCTCTATGTAAATTCAGCATTAGAATAACAGTGCAGTATTAGAAGCTGGTTCCTGTGAGGCGCATCTCAAGGACGTGTTGTCTGAACAGATCCTCAGACCTTACTGTCTGCTTACTGCTGGATTCATTGTCAGTTACTCTGCATAACAAATCAAGGATGTGATGTGATGTGAGTCTTGCTTCTTGAGCTGCTGGAGCTGTTTAAAAGACGTAGCAGGAACCCTGTTCACGGCCGCTTCCTCATGCTGCTACCCAGGGGCCTGTGAGGGCTCACTATCAACCATCTGCAGCAATTCTCTTGTATGGCATCCCATTAATATCACCAGCCTGTGAATAACAGGCATATCAGATAGAATGTGTAGTCTGAAGTAGGACACTGGGAAGTAGGCCTACATAGGAAAGGCGTGAGAACACATATCCCTGTTTCTAAAAACCAATATCCACTCGTGTTGCATGACAAGAACATAGAAGTGTCATTTAAGTATTCCCTCTAAAACACCTCATGTATGTGTTTAATATTCTGAATATATTATATTATTACCATTTTTTACATTGCATTTTATTCTTTAATTCTTTGTATTGTTACTGTGTGTAATGCTGCTGCTACACTGTAATTTCCCAGCTTGTGATCAATAAAGTATAACTATCTATCTATTTATCTAGCTAATAGGCTAATTATGGCAGATATATTTGAGTCTTTCATGGCCAAACCCGTGTTGCTCCATCCAGTAGAGCCTGCTCCTCGGGCCTTCGTCGTCGTCGTCCTCCTCCTCCTCCTCATCGCGCCTTGTGTCCCCCTGCAGGAGTTTGAGATCGAGCTGGAGGGCTCCCAGTGCCTGAGGATCCTGTGCTACGAGACGTGCTACGACAAGAGCAAGCTCAACAAGGACGACAATGAGATCGTGGACAAGATCATGGGCAAGGGCCAGGTTCAGGTGAGTGAGCGAGCGAGAGAGAGAGAGAGAGAGAGAGAGTGTGAGAGAGAGGCCCATAAGCCTATACAGCTAAAACTGCTCCCCTGTGTGTATGTCACGGATCACACAGGAACCATCACAGAGGGACCCCCCCCCCCCACACACACACACACACACACACACACATGCGCGGCTTTGGGGCCTGGTGTGCCCCACAGCCGCGTCGTTACTCCCGTCTATGTTTAGCCAGCGTCTGCAGAAAGGCTTCTGTGTTATTTTCGGGGAGAATTTCCCGCACATGTGACTCATGGTAATTGCTCGCCCCGGAGAGCCCACACTGAGTGGTCTCCTTGTGGTGGCTTCTGACGGCGCGGCCGCGGCCGTCCGCGGGAGAAAGTTTTTTAGGGGCTTCCCGTTCCAATTTCTTACAGCGGGAGAGCGACGTTCCCCGCCACCAACCCCCCCCCCTGTAAAAAGTCCCGTTTTGGAGTCTTGTGATGGTGCCCGGTGCTCGCAGTGAAGACTGCGGTCCGGCTGGAAATAACACGGCCCTGCCTCCCCCCCCCCGGCGGCGGGGCGGGCGGGGGCGCCCGGGCCGCCCGCCCCCCCCCCCCCCCCCCCACCCTCTAGTGATGCCGTATCCTCTGAGAGTGATTCTTCCTGGTCACACGGTCACGCTGCACCTGCACCGCAGGGTCCGAACCCAAGAGTGTGCGAGTGACGAGGTCTGCCGGCGTGGATGCTGAGTCCCCCTCTGCCGCGGGGGGCCTTTTTAAAACGGGCCGAGACGGAGCAAAGGTCCAATCCCTCGGGGGGGCTGACCTCTTGGCTTGACCGCAGGGGCTGAGCGATGAAGCGTGACAACACGTTTTGTGCCCCGCGGCGCACAGACCACGGACGTCACCGCGGACACCTTTGAACCAGACGGATTGGCACCCATCAGAAACTTGGCCGTCGAGCTGTCAATGAGTAACGGGTTCAGGGCAGTCCAGGATTAAAGTCTGCCAATAAACCTGCCAGCTGTGTATATGTATTGTACGGTGGTACAATTCCTGGCCGGGACCTTAGCCGGGACCTTGTGGGAAATGATTCTGATTCTGATTCTGTGGGTTGGTCTTCGATGTGGAGAAGGGTGCTTCATTTACCCCACTTTTTTTCAATTTTTTTGAAAATCAATCTGTACCTAGAATCATTTTTTTACACTAACTAAATTAAACTTCCATGAGAAGTTCTATCAAAATTACGTTGATATCTAAGGGGTCCACGTCCACCGAGCCTCTTAAGTTTCCAACTAACAACGTCCATTAAGCTGGGCTGAAAATAACGTCAAAAATAATGGATCTAGCCCTATAATGTCAAAGAAAGTTGAATATAAATATGAACATTGCGCATCATTTGGTGCCAGTTGTGTGTCTCTATCTTTATTACTTCCTGAGATATGGCAGTAGTGTCAATTTTTGGGGGAAGACGCAATAAAAATGGCCTCCGTCGGGCATTTTCCATAATAACAGCATGAAAGGAAGCTATTAGTAAAATCTTAAATTATATTCACTGTCTACGGGATCTGTCAGTGGTTGCATAGGACAGTGCAACAGTTTCTGAGTTTCCATCAGCTTCTTCGGTGAAAGCAGCTTGCTGAGATGGAGTGAGCTTCATCCTCGTGGCTAGTGACACCAGTTTGGGACATTTCAGGATGCAATAAGGAATGAAAACTGACCTGCTGACGCCTTTGTGTGGTCGCTGTTTAGAAGGATGCTGGAAAGAGTCATCATCATCAGAATACTCACCACCTGAGCTGCTGCCGACTCCCTGAGATGTAGATGCCTGTTCCTCATACATGCATTTTCTCTCATTCTCCGACAACCGGGCATCCTTCCTCTAATCCTTTGCAGCAGTCATCTTGTCCAGAGCGCCAAAGGTTGCTTTCCGAATCGTTTTCATGGAGTGGATAAAGGTCAGATCTTCTTGGTTCTTCATGAGCTGGTCCACATTAGAAGGCCAGACATGGCAAACATCTCCTGAAGCTTGACCTGCATCTTCTGTAGCTTATCCTGTGAAGCTGGCAGCTCCCTCCGGTTCTTTGGAATGGCTCTTATCTTGGGAATCTCAGCTGACAAGAATTAATGACGGGCCGCACACATACAATAGGTTCCAAATTGTGAAAGAATTCCAAAGACATCAACAGCAGATATTTATTAAAATAATGCAACTTTATACATTAACATAAATAGAAAAACGAAAAAATGACAGGTAAACAGGTAAGCAGGTAAACACGGAACACCAACTAAAGGAGTGTGGACTGATAGACCAGACCATGCTATGGTATGACAAAGCTCCCATCCATTGTTGTTCCATCTTCACTTTTTTTGGAGCCATTGGCCAACTGCACTCATTCATGTTAGGAAGCCAGAAGTTTTTTGTTTTTTGAGAATGAAATGAAAGACATCATCTGGACAGGTTGCCCACGAGCCATACATGACTCTTAATGTCCGTATTTAACTAAGGTTGTGAATTAACCAACTTTAGTTCCCCTTTAGTTTCCAGTGCTTTGCTGCTTTTATTACAGTTGCTTTACGCCACACCCATTGTGTGGCGAACGCTTCTCATGTTCTTGTGATCAAAAACTCATCTTAAAGCTAGAGTAGGCAATTTTTTTTTTCCGTGAGGAGCCCATCCAATCATTTCATTCAGCTCAAATTAAAGTATTTGATGGCCTACTTGTCAGCAGACCTACCTACCTGCATGCACTGTGCACTCATTGCACATGACCAGTCTTCCACAAGGCTACGCAGAGCTATTGCTAAAGCTAGCTCATGTGTTTTGGGGGAGTGGCTTTGGTAGGAGGTTTTTTTTCAATTTTTATTTTTATTTTCTAAATTGGATACTTTGCAAACTAGCATACTCTGGCTAGTTTTTCCAATGTTGCCAACCCTAGCTTAAAGAGCAGCATTCTAAGAACATGGTGTTGGATAAGATGAACAGATTAACATAAATGAAAAAAATAATAATAAAAGCAAAATGCAGTTTCCCAAACCATGCTTTTTTATTATAGGATTTTGAGACAAAGGCAAGGCTTGAATCATTAGATGAAATATCCATACTTTAAATCACACAAGTGACAAGTACCTACTACTTCTGTATTGATTTCACCCCCCAAAAAGTTGTTTTGTATACTTTTTGCACGTTTAAATAAAATACACTCAAAAATGAAAATCATTTGCTTGGGTGTAATGATCGTTCAAATTGAGCCTGCGAGTGAACCTGTAATTAGATTCCAGTCACACACACACAGATTAATATGTGAACAAAGCTTCACCTATTCTCTCTCTCTCTCTCTCTCACACACACACACACACACACGCACGCCTATGTAGTCTGGACTTAAAACAACCCAACACTAAACCCTCACATCATTGGCCTGTCTTAAGGATGCTACAGTTGAACTGGTTTAAGCTTCATTCTTAAATAATAAATGCCTGTAGGGTAAGATGATAAAATAAGCAACACCATGAGAAAAGTGTCATCTTTCAAGCTACTCCCAACACCACAAATGGCAACAAAATAATACCAAGCCCCCGAATGGTCTTGTCGCTGAAAGTACCCAGACATATTTCTACACCGTTTAGTTACAACTGTGAGCTCGTAAAGAAGCATCCTCTTAGAAAAGGAGAAATTATTATTGTTCTGTTTTTTTTTCATTTTAAACAAACCTCACTTACAAAGATCTAAAAAATACCCTGAATGCTTAACCATAACTTGTTTTTTGGGGGGAAGGGACCGAGTTGCCAATTGTTAGCCAAGCTTGATTTAAACAACATTGTTGTAGCGTCGTGTTTCAATTCAAACAGTTTATTCAAAAGGTGGACAGTGGGTGGTGCACGACAGGACTTTGATAAACGTTCAAGGCATCTTCATTGATTAGGTCGCTGCAAAATAAATTCAACTGCCCTGCGGTCGTTTTTTTTTTTATTTTGTCCCTGAATACCTCAGGTGCTGAATCGCCATCTCTGCCACACCTGTACCTTGATCAGCGGCCCTCCGAAAACACACAACACAGACCATACCACACGCAAACAGGTTTCATGAACACTCTTGGCTGATCGCTGATTGTGTAGGGCGACTCACAATGTCGACACACACACACACGCAAACACGCGGACACACACACACACACGCACACACACACACACGCACACGCACGCACGCACGCACACACCAGAGGCAAAAAGGGTGTACAATCTGTACCTTTCCCGGAGACGTTCGCAAAATGCTTACATTCGATTAATAAATACCCCCGACAGCCTGTTCAAGTCGCGGTTCTGTCCGCAGAGCTGAAGGTCATACGGGCTCTGTGGACCGGACCCGCCAAAGCTCCCCCC
>JAOPUI010000078.1:40099-56947 GCA_027123135.1 Urophycis floridana | reverse complement strand
GAGGGACAGAGTTGAGGACTAGAGGGACAGAGTTGGGGACTAGAGGGACAGAGTTGAGGACTAGAGGGACAGAGTTGGGGACTAGAGGGACAGAGTTGAGGACTAGAGGGACAGAGTTGAGGACATTCTCCTGCGGAGGGTCGGTCAGGAGCTGCTTGCCTCTTGGAGTAGTTAACCTGCTAGTAACCTGCTGCAGCTTTGGGACTAAACTGAGTTACACTATTGTACAACTACACACACTGACCCGGTAGGTGGGGCCATGGCCTGGGAACAGCTGGCCTTTCCCTTCGTGTGTGTGTGTGTGTGTTGCTGTCTGCTAGTATAAATAATTGTTCAAATGATGAAAACTACATAACTAACACTGTTAACTGGTTTACAGCAACATGAAAAGAGAACTCATGTTTGCTCTTTTGATCTAGTAACATGGGCATAGTCCTGCTGTGGTCAAAGTACTAATCACAAGTACTGCATCACATCCTTTTGCACACACCTGCTGATAATATTTCAAGTACAAAAATGATTGTTTTTCCGTTTGCAGGTCAACTATTTATTTGAATTGGTTGTTAATTTGTTTCTCAGAGATGTCTTTACAGTCCGTTCAGTTAGAGATTTGTGAAAAGACAAACTGGTTAATCAAGTCATTCAGTGGCATTTAGGTTTTTGTGAAAACAACAAGATAGTTTGCTCTGACATTGCTAACACAGCAAACTCAGCAAAAAGTAATTCAGAAAATAAATACTAAGAATATTCTTTTGCAAATGATCAAAATGAAGTAAATAAATGCAGCCTGGAACACCACAAGGCATGGCCAAGACACTGGCTGCAGTCAAATAGTCATAAAAAGTACATCCTAAGTCCTTCCTAACCACTTATCCTTGACCTTGATGGAAGACATCATGAGGTCAAGGAAAGATGTGAAGAAGACTTCATCAGGATTCATAAGACAACCATAGTGCTAAGAGAATCCAGCTGCAGTACCGGCTGCGTCATGATCTGATGATATTATGGACTACTAAAAACACATCGCAGATACGGTGCTCGTGTGTTCTAACTGTATAGTTTCAAACAGGATGTATAAACTTGGACAAAATGGTGAAAAAAACATGAGAATGAGAATGTTCACGCCCCACTACTGTCCACTCATATTAATCAACATTTTAATTAGTTAGTATTATTGTCTGAAAATAATGATTTTTATACAATATTCTCCTTTCCTTTGGTAAAGGCCCAGTGCACCCTAAGCTAAATGAGAAAAGAAAGGAAGCATTGAAGCACCTTTCCTTACTTAGTATTCAAAAAATTGACCAGCTCTTACCATGGCAGCCACTTAGATATTTCAGCGTATTTCAGAAATAAATAAAAAACCATTAACTTCAATGTGCAATGAGCAGTATTCATCTAGTGGAATGGGCTTGGCAGAAATGGAATACAATACTTCTAGGCATGTGTTAATGAGTGTTTCTTCCCATGAAAATAAGAATCATTGTGTGTGAGCCCAGGCTAGCGCCGTAACTGTCTAAACAAACCACACAACCAAGGAACACAGAAGAGAGCAGCTGTCCAGAACTATGCACCATTCGGACATTTTCCATTTTAAGGACACTTTGACTTCTGCAGTTGAATCCCATCTTTGAGAGAGAAATCCGACTCTTTATAGCAACGTTTAAAATAGTGTCTTGATTTATTTTAGCATGCAAGCCGCTGTGGCGCCGTGATTACTTCACTTCCTTGACATCTGAGCAGCGGAGCCTGGTCACGTGATAGCCCACCTCCTCGAGTCAGGAACCAAAATAAAAGAAGCCTCTTTTTAAATAGTTCATGGCTGTACATGGGATTTGTGGGCGCTGCACTTGTAAATGACGTATTTCATAAGGTTAGGTTGTTGTTAGGTGTTTGGTTAGTGATTGGTAGTGTTTGGTTAGTGATTGGTTAAAGTTTGGTTAGTGATTGGTTAGTTTGGTTAGTGATTGGTTAGTGATTGATTGACACTAGTTTCACAAATCAGACTTAAAAGTCTAATGGCAGCTAGCTCCAATCAGAGCGACCAGGGCGTCTCACTTGGTTTCTCAGATGTTGCCAGAGGTGGGACAGTTAGCTGTCATTAGCGAACACAAAGCGGCCAGCGGTCATCAATAAGAGTCTGATAAGGTACACACTGGAGATTCTTGAGGTCGCTCCGTCACTTTCCTGGGTGCTGTGCTGTAGGCCCAGATGTTCTACTGTCGTGTTGGCTCCCAGATTAGGTTGACACTAAAATACTGTCTGATTGATTGATGGCAACATGCCCGGCATTCCTTCGTCACTAAAATAGTCTGCTTTTGGTAGCTCGGTTACAAATCAGTTTGACAGGGAAAACACCTACACGCACACATATTTGTATATATATTTAACATCTAACGATTTTAATACATAGTATATCTCTATATATTTTAAGATATATTCCATGCATGATATATTCCATTCCATTAATATATATTCCCCTGCTAATGAAAGGCTTTCATCTGTGGACCACAGGCTCACCTGTTTTACCTTAAGTTTAAGGGACTTAACAAATATTAATTTACATGAAAACTTAACAAGGACATGTTTTAGCCAGAACAGGACTTAACAGGACAGGACTTCCTGAAACATTTTAACTAGATGATCCGAATTTGCTCTGAGAACTCTAAGGACTTCCCACTTTTCTTCCCACATTTCAGTCATCCCACTGACCAATCACAGGGCTTGTACCATTCAGTCATCCCACTGACCAATCATAGGGCTTGTACCATTCAGTCACCCCACTGACCAATCATGCTTGAGACTTGTGCTTGAAACTTGTTCTGGTGACTTGCTAACTGTATTAACAACAATGAAGTGTTTCAGCTTCTTTTGACAAATGTACAAAAGCGCCTGCTAAATGCCCTAAATGTAAATGTAAATCATAGGGCTTGTACAATTCTGACCAATGAAAGGGTTTGTACCATTCAGTCATCCCACTGACCAATTGCACTATTGTACAAGTACCATTCATTCTTTGATGGTGACGGATGGTGCAATTTCCCTCAGGGATCATTAAAATATGTCTGTCTGTCTGGAGGTGGTGGTCAGTACTTTGATGGAGGGGGTGGTCAGTACTTTAATGCAGGTGGTGGTCAGTGCTTTAATGGAGGTGGTGGTCAGTACTTTGATGGAGGTGGTGGTCAGTACTTTGATGGAGGTGGTGGTCAGTACTTTGATGGAGGTGGTGGTCAGTGCTTTAATGGAGGTGGTGGTCAGTACTTTGATGGAGGTGGTGGTCAGTGCTTTAATGGAGGTGGTGGTCAGTACTGTGATTGTGGTCAGTATGTTGCTGGTGGTGGTCAGTACTTTAACAGAGGTGGTGGTCAGTACTGTGATGGTGGTGGTTGTCAGTACTTTGATCGAGGTGGTGGTCAGTACCGTGTTGAAGGGTGGTGGTGTGTGTGTGTGTATCTGAATATGTAGGATATTCTATCTTATCAGGAAGCCAAAGTCAACAACAAACTGAGATAGTCACAGTTACAGAGAGTGAGATAGTTACAGAGACAGTTACAGTAACAGAGAGTGAGATGGTTCAAGAGAGAAAGTGCAGAGAGAGTGAGCAAGATATGTTAAAGAGAGAGACACGAGAGCTAGAGAGAGCTCTTACTGTATAGCTTGGTGTTATTTTGGATAATGACCCCCTGCAGCGGGAGCTGGCACAATCATGTCCTTGTGATTCCCAGCCTCATTGTAATGGTAGCTGGCTAATGCTTTTTCCCTGCTCCATTAGGTCATGGAGGAGTCCAACGTGTGCTCCCTGCCTGGGGGACTTGCCAGTGTGAGGAATCACTTTGAAAGCCATGGCACTACATCATCATCATCATCCCACAATGTTACACAGGTGCACTTTCATCACCGAACCGTACAGGTAAAGAGACCACAGAGGTGTTTTCAAACTAACTGGATTGGATGTTAAAATGTTGGGAATGTCAGGAGCTAAGCCTTCTTGAAGGCTTAACTAAAGGATGCGAGTGCAGAGGCCTGGCATGGCTGTATGAACGTGTTAGGGTTGGGGTTCCTCACATGTGATGGTGTTTACAGGAAGTGTCCAACACTGAGGTGACGGTGATGGGCGGAGCTCGACAAGTCCTCCCTGGCACTCAGCAGCCGGACGTCCATCAGGAAGACATGGTAGGAAGAGTGTTACCACAGCATGTGACTCTAGTCAGCGTAAGACTCACAATGATACTGTAATGATAGAACTTATTAACACTGGTTGACAGTTTTCTTTTTTTTACTGATTACCAGGTGATTTCTGTTTTTCTTCATAGATAACACACAGTGCTAATCATATGGAATCCAGTTTTGATAACCATCAGGAAACAGGTAGGATACAGTGTGGTGTTGATTTAGGAATATGTTCCATCCAAACTGTAAGTCTGTGTTTATTACACACTGTATATCATCATATAAACTGTAAGTCAATGTGTATTACACACTGCATATCCTTCTTTTCTGGTGTAGAAGACTTTCCAAGGTTCACTACAAAAGAACTGAGAGATCACTTTGAGAAAACCATTGAGGAGGCTGCACCCAGCAAGCAAATGAAGGTCATACAACTTTGTCTAATTAAACATGATCATTTACTTTGTGGAAGATTCTGTCTGTATTTATTATGATCTCAAATATAATAATTTCTCATTTACCCTCTAATGAATCGCAGATAAATACCATTAAATACTTCCTGAGGTTGAACATATCCTCAGGCTAAAATGTGTTCTAAAGTTCAGAAAATCTATATGCACAATAAGTATATCTATTATCTATCTATTGTATTATTTGTATATATCTTTTGTATGTACCGATTGTATTGTATTGTAACGATTCCCATAAATATCCTGCTTGTTTCTCAAAAAGATTGGGCGTGACATCAATAGGTCAAAGTGGTCCTCACATGTGGCTCAGAAGGCTGTGGTGGAGGAGGTGAATCAGTTGTCAGCCAGGGAAGAACTCCAGCGAGAACAACCCCAGTCAAGCCTTTCCTTTGTTGATTATGAGGAGGACTTTCTACCGCCACCCCCTGAGGACTTGGACTATCTGCCACCCCCACCTCCAGACTTACTCCAGGATCTGGAGGATGACCCAGAGTGCTATCACTCCCCAGAACCGCAGCCCGCCATATCCTCCAAGCAACCACTTAACAGAGAGGCTTACTTCAAGCAGAGGAACATGTATGAGTTAAAACGCCTTTACAAACACATTAATCCCGAAGTGCGTAAGAATATTGAGAGAGAGTATTTCAGTGATAGCGAAATCCAGACCAACCAGTTGGAGAGCCAAGACCACATGTATGAGCAGGAGCTCAGTGGGAGTCCAGAAGAATATATTGAGTGGGATGAGGTGGGCCAAGGCGAGGTGCAGTCTAGGCGTTGGATGTTTGAAAACAAACCACTGGACACCATTAAAGATGAAACTCTGGATGAAGACTATAATAACAGGAGAATAAGCCAACACGAAATGATTGTGGGGAAGGATGTAAGACACACAGCTTGGATGTTTGAGACAAAGCCTATGGATGAGCTGGGTTCTAATGACGCTGACTCCACAGAGGTTAGAAATAAATGCAACATGTTGGATAAAGGTGAGGTCCGTGCTGCGGCCTGGTTGTTTGAAACCCAGCCAATGGAAAGTCTCAATAAAATGCATGGAGGGGAGGATCTTACCAAAGAGATTGTGTTCACGGAAGAAGATGGGAATGCAACCATTTACATGATTGACAACAAATACATGGAAACGTTAGGTCACACTGAGACGATCGATGAACGCCATTTGCTTAGTCTCAGGACAGTTTTGGAGGAAATCAACGGAGAAGTGAAAACGGTCACAAGTACCTTTGATACTCAGTTCAAATGTGTCATTGTGGGACAATCAAGCCAGATGCTAGAAATCAAATCTGTCCGTAAAGTAGAAACAGAATTGGAGTGCTCCATTGCTTCACGTTGGCTCTTTGACACCCAGCTGCTGGATCTGGGAGATCAGGTTTCTACTCCATTGAAACTGGTGTGCAGCCTTTCCATGGAAGACAGCAGTAAAGGAGATTGGGGCAGATGGTTGTTTGAAATCAAGACCATCAATTCTCTTGAGGATTGGGAGAGCTCACATATGCAGAAGGAAGAAATCATTGGAGCCGATGTCCGTAAACACTGCATGGTGTTTGAGACGCAGCCTATGGATTCCCTTAAAGATGATTCAAATGCCAGACTGCAGACTATTGAGGACGTAATTGGGGGCAATGTTAGGTCGGCAAGAAACTTTTTTGAGAGCAGCCCTCAAATAGCCAGAAAAAATAGCCTTGAGGTGGGAAAACTGAAAGCTACAAGTAAAAACGAAGTAGAAAAGGGAGACGTGAGGCACCAAAAGTGGCGATTTGAAAGTCAACCACTGGAGCTCATACAAGAGGACCGGAAAAAGGTCATCAGGACTGTGAACATCGAGGAAGACCTCACACAGGAGGATGGAAGCAGCTGCAAGGCAGACGTGCGTAAAAACTGCTGGGTATTTGAGACACAACCTATGGATACTTTAAAAGATGATGCTAATTCTAGACTTTTGTCAAAAGAGGAAATCATTTCAGGAAATGTGCAATCTGCAAGACATTATTTTGAAACAAAACCAGCTGAAGAGTTGAAGGATCTCGCGGACGTGGGGAAGTTGAAGAACAACATCGCACTGGAAGAAGAGAGAGGGGATGTCAGGCACCAGAAATGGCGCTTTGAAAGCCAACCCTTGGAGAACATAAGGGAAGAAAAGAAAGAAGTCATTCGCACAATAGACCTGGAAGAGATTGATAAAGTGGACGTATCGAACTATAAGGAAATATTTGAGACCACCGATTTAAGCAGAAAAGATGACTCTCAGAAAATTCACATAGAAGGTGTAACCTCTGGTTCTGTCAAATCAAATACTCATTTGTTTGAGTCCACTCAATTGTATGCAATGCAAGACAGCTCAGGGCACTACCATGAGGTGAGAACAGTACGGCGAGAAGAACTTGTCAAAGGAGATGTCACAACCTGCAAATGGATGTTTGAGACACGTCCCATTGACCAGTTTGATGAAAGTATCAGTAAATACCAAGTCATCAAGGGAATATCCAAACAGGAAGTGGAATCGGGTGATGTTAAAACTGCCAAATGGTTGTTTGAAACACAACCTCTGGATGGTATTAAATACTTCAGCAATATTGAAGATGAAACTGTGGATGCAAGCAAACATATTGAAGTTGTGAAGGGTGATGTCAAAACCTGCAAGTGGCTTTTTGAAACAAAACCAATGGACTGCCTGTATGACAGAGTTCACTTAAAAAGCAAGGATGAGAGTTTAGAAGTAAAAAGGGGAGATGTCAAAACATGTACCTGGCTTTTTGAGACCCAAGCCCTCGATGCCATCCGTGATAAGAACGAAACAGTTCTCCAAACCCGTCCTGCCAGTGAAGACGTTCAGGGGAAGGATGTCAAAATGGTTCGCTTCCTCTTTGAAACTGAAAATCTTGAGGAGCTTACAGGGAAGGACAGACGTTCCTTCAAGCAAGTCACTGAAATAGACATTGAGTCTGGAGATGTTTCAAGAAAGAAGTATATTTTTGAAAATCAAATGCCAGACATCATGACTTCTACAACTAAAGAAACTATGCAGAAGCTCAAAACCCTTCAGTCAGAGGATATACAAAAGGGAAATGTGGTGAACTGCAAATGGCTGTTTGAAAACCATTCCGAAAATAAAGGGGAGTTCATAAGTAGTCACATTGTGGATGATGTGCAAGGTGGGAATGTTGACAAAGGACGTTTTATCTTTGAAACATATTCTTTAGATAAAATTCAGGAAGTATCCTCTGATACAGAGATAACAAAATTGCAGACAATCATTCGAGAAGATGCAGAGAGGGGTGACGTGAGAAACTACACAATGATGTTTGAAACTCAGCCTCTTTACGCCATTCAGGACAGAGAGGGCCACTACCACGAGGTGACCACTGTGACCAGTGAGGAGGTCATGCGTGGTGATGTGGTCGGATCCCGGTGGCTGTTTGAGACCAAGCCTCTGGACTCTATCAGAGACACAGATGAGGTCTACATCATCAAGTCTGTCACACAGGAGGATGCACACAAGGGAGATGTGAATTTGGCCAGGTGGAAGTTTGAAACCCAGCCTCTCGATGAGATTGCTGCAGAAAAGGTTTTGATAAAAACTGTGGAGGATATCCAAGGAGGTGACGTGAGAATGAACAAGCAGCGTTTTGAGTGTGATGCCCTGTCCGAGAGTTTGGTCCAAACTGTTAATGTCAGTGAAATACAAAAAGGTGATGTCAGGACAGCAAAATGGAGATTTGAAACCCAATCTATTGACAAGATAAAAAGTATAAGTGCAGAAGATCTGCTTGAAACTGTTCAAAAGGAGGAGATTGCAAGGGGGGATGTCAAACAATCTGTTTGGCTGTTTGAGAAGAATCCCCTGGACCACATCAGAGAGGTGGACGAGGGTGCTGCCACCGTCACTCAGGAAGACATTCCAAAAGCAGATGTGAAGTCAACCACTTGGCTCTTTGAAACAACACCCTTTAACAATTTTAATGAAACACATGTAGAAAAGACGGAAATCCTGGGTAAGAGCATTAAAAGGACCCTTGAGGAACTCTACAGTGAACAGATGGTGAGCTCAAAGGGAGTTATCATCGAAGCTGATGAAATTGGCGATGTAAGAATGGCAAAATACCAACTCATGAACAAGAACACCCCAGAAATTCAAAGGGAGCAGGTCATCAAAGGGGATCTGGAGAGTATTATGATGAAGCTTTTGAATAGACAGGAAACAAACGACAGGCAGGTAACAATAGATTCTGAGGAGAAGGGTAACATCAGTTCAACAGTGCATCAATTGTTGAATCAAGCAAGTGAAAGCAGTGTTGAAAAAGAGGAAATATTAAGAGGTGACATCCAGGAGGCTGTAAAAAATCTTTTTAGAGATGCTGGGTCTAGCAAACATGGAATACTCATCCAAGAGGATGAAAAGGGAGATGTGAGAATGACAATGTATTCCCTGTTGAATAAGGAAGATAATATAACCCTGGAAAAGGAGGGGGTGATCAGAGGGGACATAAAGAATGCTCTCCAGAAACTATCCAGCAATAGCAGTAAAGATCCAACTGTTGTGATCAAAGTTGATGACACAGAAAAAGGAAATGTGCACTTCTACTCAACATGCATTGAATCAGGGGCCGTTGACTCTCTAAAGCAACTACATTTACAGACTCATGAGTCCGAAGCTGAGACTGTAGAAAAAGAAGCCATTATTGGAGGAGACATCAAGAGCACGAAAAGGATCCTCTGCCAAAATCAAGCAGAAATTGGACGTACTGTGGAGGATATTGTTCCTGGTGATGTTCACAACACAGTCAAAGCATTGATGGCAGAGCCTAGCATTGTACTGGAATGTGTTAAAAAAGAGGAGATTATCAAAGGTGATTTGAAAGCTGCTCTGAGTTCGCTTTCGGATTCTGTTAACCAGAGTGTAGTAGTAGAGAAAGAAGAGGTGGTGAAAGGTAACATACCTAAAGCTCTGCGTTGCCTAGAGAGAGCTCAAAAACACTACAAAGAGGTTGAGAAGCCAGATATTATTCGGGGCAATATCAAAGGTGCTCTGAAATCTCTTGAGAAATCAGCAACTTCCAAAATTGAAGCTGTCATGGAAGACTTAGTTACTGGAGATGTTAAGGCTACACTGAAGTCTTTGGAGCAGGCAAAGCAAGCAGTGAGGGAGGTTGAGAAGGAAGAGATTATAAGGGGTGATATTCACACAATGATGCAGTGTCTACAGGATGCTTCAAATGATAGATGGACAAGTCAGCAGGAAATCGAGGTGCAGGGAGATGTAAAAGGCACTATCCAGCTTTTGCTGGAGTCCCCGTCCTCACCAAGGATGCAACGGAGAGCCAGCTTTGAAGGGGATGTCAAGATGTCGATCAAATCCTTGTCTGAGGACCATGAGCAAATCCAGTTGGAGAAAGAGGAAGTGATTAAGGGAGATGTTAAAGGTACCATCAAGTCCTTGCTGGAGACTGCACAACGGGAAACTCCCAAGGTTCACAGAAAGGTCAGAGTGAAACGCAGCCAACTCATTAAAAAGCCTAACATTGATAGAAATCTACAGAAAGTAAAGACTGCATCACAAGAAAATTGCACCTCCTCCACTAAAGCACAAGTTGAAACCACACACTGTTCAATGCAGCAATCCTGTCAGAACACCACAGTGGTAGAACACAAAACTATCACTCAAAACCACGGCATCAAAACCTTGAAGACTGAGTTCCGTAATCTAAACAGAAATCCTAAAGGCACAATAAAGATGTCTAAAACCAAAGTTAAACTGAGCGATGTTCATATCCCCAAACCAAGTCTGCCAGAGCCCGATCTACCTCTACCTCCGCCACCTCCACCAGTTTCAGAAAGTGATCTACCTCCTCCGCCCTCGCCTCCGTGTTCACCATCAGGGGATCCTGAGCTTGATCAGCTACCTCCTCCCCCTCCGCCCATAAGTAATGATCAGGACGTCCTCCCACCTCCACCTTCTCAGCAAGAGCTGGATAGCATGCCATCACAGGTAAAGCATCCCTCTCCAGCTAAACCAAAGAAAATGACAGTCAGAAAGGTGAAAGTACCTAACTTGTGCCCTGTGCCCAAGCTAGAGCCAAAGGTGGATATAGATACAACACAACAGGTAACACAGAGGACAATTACAACCACCAACAGCACATCTGTGGTCGACGGATTCCAGACTGAATCAAAGCTCTCAACTGGAGATGGGCTGTGTGAAATCCCTCCACCTCCTGTATCACCAAGACCACTGAAGAAAGTCTACATCCCAGTGAGGCTTACACCTCCACCCTCTCCTCCACCTTCCATGAGAGGCAAGATGACTAAGTTTAACACTCCATTAATTAAAGCAGAAGAAAAGTTCAGAGTGTCGAAGGAGGACAGTACCCCTCCCACTACTCCAACACCAACCTACATACACGAATGTGTCACAGCTGCCCTTGAAATGCTTTCCAGCCAAGATAACATCTCTGACTCTACTGACAACATCTCAGACCATGCTGAGGACAGAGCTGCTAAGACTGTGAAAACCATTCAATCTGACTCCATTGTCGCAGATGTATCCAAGTGTATTGGAATAACAGACTGCAGGGTTGCATCCATTCAGCAGACCTTTTCAAATGTAACTGCTGTGAAACAACAGACACTTTCATCTACTGAGTGTGCTATTTCAGGTTTCTCGCAATCCTCCCAATCCATTATGACTAATCAAATCCAGACATCAAATGCAGATGTTGAGAAGATAGAAATGAAATGTTCTGGAACTGTAGAAAAGAAAGAGGATGTTACTCTGGAAAACACCAAATCAAGCAAGTCACATGAATCTGAGAGTAAGAAGAAAAAGGGTAAGGAATCAAAAATACCTGACAAAGAAAAAAATACAATGGTAGCCAAAACAACTCAGTCAAACTCAGAAAAGAAACACAATGAGTCTATCTTCCAAGGAGAGATATCTGATTATCCAGGAAAAACAGCAAAGACCTGCAATGGAAAAACAGGGAAGTTGTCCCAAAAGGCAAAGAAGAACAATAAGCAAGAAAAACAGACAAGAGAAACCAAGAAGGCTAATGAGATCGAGAAGACAAGTGGTGCACAAGTGAACGATTTGAAGGCCAGGTTGAAGGAACCTGTTGAGGTGAAGTTGAAGGAACCTGTTGAGGTGAAGTTGAAGGAACCTGTGGATGTGAAGGTGAAGGACCCAGTTGAGGTGAAGGGGAAGGAACCTGCTGAAGAACCTGCCAAAGTGAAGGAACCTGTGAAGAAACCTGCCAAGGTGAAGGAACCTGCCGATTTGAAGGAACCTGAGAAGAAACCTGCCAAGGTAAAGGAACCTGATGAGGTGAAGGTGAAGGAATCTGCCGAGGTGAAGGTGAAGGAACCTGCCAAGGTGAAGGTGAAGAAACCTGATGAGGTGAAGGTGATGGAACCTGTCAAGGTGAAGGTGAAGGAACCTGATGAGGTGAAGGTGAAGGAAACTGACGAGGTGAAGGTGAAGGAAACTGATAAGGTGAAGGTGAAGGAAACTGACGAGGTGAAGGTGAAGGAAACTGACGAGGTGAAGGTGAAGGAAACTGATGAAGTGAAGGAACCTGCCGAGGTGACAGTAAGCGGCAAACATAATGAAGTGAAAATGGATGTTAAAGAGGATGTTCTGCAAGTTACTTCTCCTTCTGCTACAGGGGCGGCTACAACTGTTGCCATGGTTACTGTTAATGCCACTCAAAACCAACCGGCAAGTTCATCAGGAACGAAAAAGAAAAAGAAGGCGAAAAAGTCCAAAGTTGCACCGCAGTCTGGGCAAAGTAAAGAAACAGAATTGCCTGAAGAAACAATGACAGTGACCTCTATGTGTGAAGATGTGAGTGGACGAGAAAATACTGATGTCCACAAGGAAGTTGTTATCACAGAAAGTCTAGTGAGGCAGAATGTATGTGAGGAAACGTTTACGGTTGAAAAGCAAGTAAAGACCCAAGTCTTAAGTTCAATTAAGCAGAAAACTAAAGAAAGCAGGGCTGTACCTATCACAATAACAAGCAATTCAGAAAGCAATTCTATTTTTCAGTGCACAACAAAGACAACAAATGATTCCCAGAGGCAAGAGGTGCAGTCCTTAATCTCAGAAATAGCAGAGCTGCGAAGGGTATCCGGAAAGATTCAAGCTAAATCTGTGAAAACTCTGCTCAATACAATTCCAGTATGGATCCTGAGTAAAGAGGAGAAATGTGATTTGGAATTGTCTGCAATTCAAAATAATGTAGAAAAACTTGAAGAAATTGTTTTACATTTACAGAAACTATCAGAGGATAAACTTTCATTTCTGGATGGAAATTACACAGTTGAAAAACATGAATGTGAGTCTATTTGTGAAAAACTGGTCCCTTCTCGAGCGACACAGAGAATATCAAAGATCAGTATCGGCTCGACCAAAGTTGAGTCCGGAACCAAACAAAATAAATCTCATGAAAGTAGAAAACAGGATGTTAGTCAGGAAAGGTTATGTGTTAGAGCTCCATCACCCTCACTGAGAACACGCCCACCCTCACCGACCTTCATCACAATTGAATCTACGCGGAGAACCGACTCACCACAAAGGGTCACTCCATCGCCTACCCCGCTGCACAGACCGGCCACACCACCCACACCCCCGTGCCGTAGGTCCGATACCCCCACCTCACGCATCACCAGAATAACGCCATCACCCACTTTTGACCGAGTTGAAAGTCTGGCTCGGCTGAAGGACACAACAGCCAAGCTATCGCGTGTTGTGACTCCACCTCTTGTTTTGCAGCACCAGCAGGTGGCGGAGAAGAGGTCTGAGATTGTAGAATCTCCTGCATCATTCCACCGCCAAATCAGGCTTGAGCATCAAACCATGGAGGTCTCAGAGCCATTGGATAGGAAAGCTGAATGTAAGAATGAAAATAAAGTAGGAAAGGAACAGGAAAAGCCTGTTGATGACCCACCAAAAGCTGATGTTAATCCTGTCAACATAGAGAAGTCAGAAAGTCAGCCCGAATCAACTCTAGAGATAGATTTGTCCCTCCAGGACATTGAGCAGGATTCTGTTCCAACATCAGAGCAAGTGGTTTTATCTGTAAAAGACAAGACAGAGCTTTTTGAAGAGGCTCAGAAAGCTGAAATAAATAAGACCTACGTGAGGAAGAAACCAATTGATATTCCAGAACGCTTAGGGCCCGAGGTAGAGGACTCTGATATGGGACATGAGGAGAAAGAAGTGGATGAGCATCCCAGGGTGGATTTATCTGGTCTTGTCAACCGATTTGAGATACCAGAACAAAGAGTTTACGCCAGAAAAGATCCAATCACATGTTTGGAACACCCCAAAAACGAGATAGAAGTTAACAAAACAGCAAGTATTGACATTCTAGAACAGGAACAGCCTGTGTTTGACATACAGGTGATCAAGGACGTGTTCAAACTGGATAAGCAAAGTTCCTTACACAAAGCAGAGCAAATGCATCAGGAGTTGGCGGTGTTGAACCCAACAACAGACAGACCAAGGTCGAGGAACCATTGGCGGTCAGAGAGTTCTCGGCAGAACACCCCTGTTCCTTCTCTTGTGGACGTTGTGTGCTCAGAGTCATCAGAACCAACAGTCTTCTCTGAAAGCTGCGTCATCACAGAGCACTTCTCCAATGTCCACCACTTGGGAACCAAGACGGTGAAAAGTGGACTCTCTGAGAGTGTGTCCGACACAAAGGCTCCGTTCTCTTATGCCGACATCGTGAAGCGCAAGGTGGCAAAGCGAACGGAATCCTACGATGAGGCTTCCACGGAGGAACTGCTGAGGAACTTCCACAAAACCTGGACAGAGAGCGAGACAGTCTTTAAGAGTCTGGGATACTGTGTCACTGAGGAGAAAACATCACAACTCATGGCACAACAGACAGAGTCTTCACGAGCCGGTAAACTTCTCAGCAGCATGGAGGAAAAAAAAACTACTAATGGCATGGAATAGGAATGGATCGACATTCTCAGGAAACCATTTGCATGTTTGCATTGAATTTGACTTTTTTGTAGTTGAAAACGACAATGCAATCAAGAATTTTTTTTCTGAATATTTCCTAGAACTAATAGTGCACAGAAAAAAGTGAAAAGCGCTTTTTGGATTATCAATGGAATAATGCTTTGTACTGCTTTCAATGGTATCCTTAATATGCCATAATAGTTATCATTATTATTCAAGTACTGTTGTTATTATTATTAGTAGGCTATTAGTATTATTAGTATTAGATTATAAATTGTATTATAATCATAAGAAATGGGCATGAAGAATTTTGGAAGAGAATAAGCTAATTAACTTGGCAATTTCAACTGCAATTAGAAGGCAGAATAACTGACATTTAAACAAACCATTGCAGGGAAAATCATTATCAAATTATAATTTTTGCTTTATATTGGAGATAACAAACACTTCCACAACACTTAACAATGACCATGGACATGTCAAGTCCAGCATTTAGACCTTTGCATCTGCTTGACATTGTGAAGAAATGTACACACTATGGACACAAACAATAAATAATAAGCAGGTCATGTGTTTCCTCTCTCTCTCTCTCAAAGATTCGCGTTCTGAAGTCAGAGCTGTGTACAATATGTCGGAGGAGGGTTTACCCCATGGATGCAATGATGATGGACAGAAAGAAGTACCATAAATCCTGCTTCTGCTGTGAACACTGCTCCACTATATTAACGTAAATATGTTTAAAAGTGTGTTTAAACCCATTTTTGAAACACATTTTTGTGTACACATTGTGGGAGCCTTGTCTTGCAGTTTTGCACTTTGAGAAATATGATACAAATACAGTTTGATTCAAACTTTAATAGTTTAACAGCATGTTAGCTTGTGCCTTGATGTGATATTTTACTTTGAGGTTTTTTTCAGCCTTGGCAACTGTATCTCCATCCATGGACATTTGTACTGCCTGGCCCATTACAAACAGCTCCTCAAGTCCAAGGGGAACATTGACAGGCCTGGGCAGCCTGCTGTCCCTTCCCGCTCGTCAGCCGGAGCTGACCCGAGATATTCAGTGAACAGCCTGGATTCAGCACATGTATTGGATGACACCAGACCGAATGCAAGTAAGATGTCTGTGGTTTGGCCCCCACAAGCAGATCCCACGTTGAAAAGGTTCAAAATGGAGGAAGACATTCAGCTGACCAAACCACAGTGGCCTCCTCCAGACAATACCCCCAAGTCCCCCCAGCACCAGCACAGGAAGGCAGTCCCCAGAAGTGTCATTTGAAGGGGCTAGATTTTCCAGTTAGAGTTGCAATGAATAGAAATGAGGAGAGTAAGCAGGGCACAGTAAGGTTTAATAGTTAAGCTGTGATGGTAAATATAGAGCAAATGCAGTAGGAGGTAACATGGTTAGTGATAGAGAAGTGGGCATCTTCAGTGAGAGGATTCAATGGAGTTACATGTACCTTGTATGCAAAAGAGAAGTGTGAGGTAAGTGAGTAGAATAAGAGTTATGGAAAAAATATGGATAAATTAGGAAATACACAGAAAAACAGACAGTTGACATTCTTGTTATGCAAAATACTTTACTTTATGTTTAAATTGGTATTCACCTGTCAGTTGTATGTTGTATGCAATATAATATAACACCTGTAAGTCACCAGTGCCTTAATGCTGTACTGTGATACTATCTAGTGCTGTTCACTTGAGTCAAACCAATTGGGAAGATAAAAATGCCTGAGACTATTGACAAATTAACTCAGAAATGTCCAGTTTTCTTTGTAAATGGTCGCTTTCTCATTATGTATTGATTTGAAATGAATTCATGAGTTTACCCCTAACCCTAGAACAGAAAATGCAGTGAAAACACAGTTTCATCAATGTTTAAAATATATGCTGTGGTTCTAAGAGGACTCATTACCTGGCCAGTTTCTTTGAAGGCATAGTTCAACATGGTATCAGGGAATTAATACATCTCATAATGCATAACCTTATGCTGATGACCTGTTAATTTGACCCGTAATTCATAATAGATAACAATGATTAGACAATTCAACTCTCTGGATTTTGTAGAATCATGCTACTTGATCCAAGCACTATTTTAGCCCTTCAATACATTTCTAATCTCCTGCTTTGTTTTATTTTATGTCTGGATTTTTCACTGTTGACATTTTTACATTAGCTTTTTTCTAGCACCTGGAGTGCACATAAAAATGATCTTGGAAATATTGTATT
>JAOPUI010000077.1:12211649-12226711 GCA_027123135.1 Urophycis floridana | reverse complement strand
ACACACACACACACACACACACACACACTCACACACACACACACACACACACACACACACACACACACACACATACAGGCACACACACACACCCACACAGGCACACACACACACACACACACACAAACACAAACACACACCCACAGGCACACACACACACACACACAGGCACAAGTGCATGCACAACATGACATACTCAATCACGTGGACACACACACATACACCACACACACACACAACACACACACACACACACACACACACACACACAAACACACAGCCCCGCCAACAAACAAAACCAACATCCTTCTTATTCTTAATACGTGTGCTTCTTCCTCCTATTTCCAAACTCCATTTCCTGTTTTTGGGGCAAAACTCAAGTAGAACAGAGGCCGAGAGCAGGAGAAGAATGTTGTTGGTCCGGGCTAGAGCAGAGAACTCCCAACTCTCTTGACTTGTCTCTCTTTCTGTCTCTCTCGCTCGTGTTCCAGGGTTTCAGGCTGGAGGAGAGAAGCCAAGGTTGTGCAGGGGGAAGAGACACACGGACTTAATATCACTGTTTTCTTCCCTTTTGGACTACCATTTCCAACAGTGTACCAACAGATGTGCATACTTTCGCCAAGAAACGGCAACGGTTAATTACAAACGCAAAAAAAATATATTTCATTAAAAATAACCGCAGCTCTGATTGGTGGCTGGCAGGAAACCAAAACAGATTTCTCCCGCTCCAAAACATTCCGGAAGGACAAACAGACATGGGGGTGGCGGGGGGGGGGGGGACAGGCAGACACAACACAGCGCTGCGTTACAAGGTATTTATAGAACCCTAAACACATGAGAGGTGGATGCAAAGGCGCTCCAAAGACACCTCGTAGGATTCTTCTGAAATCCTCGCGAGTCGTTGTTCCCCCTACATTGATTGAATCAGAGAATGCGGCGTCTCCGCGGGATGGCGGACTGAACTCGCGAAGCGCATTGAGCAACGCGACGTCACGGCGGGGAACCCGGGAGCAGACGCCTGCTGCCGTCGCGACGGGAGCAGCGGGAACACGAGCTCTCTCGCAGAGCTGAATGTGCACACTTTGCACATATATAGCCTGTGAGTAAACCAGTGGTGTGTTTTGGACTTCCCTGTGTGATTCCGGTATAATCAGAAAGTAAACTCGAAAGTGGGAACCTTCTGGGACATGACATTAAATAGAAATTGTGTTGAGTTTTTGCTAATGAAGATAAGGTAAGGTAGTGATTGGTCAGGGTGACATCCACGATGTCTATGTCCTTGGAAATGTGTTCGATGGGATTTACGAGGTCAGAAAAAGATGGTCACGTGTTCAAAGAACTTGCCAGTCATGCGCTGCTCTGTCTCTCTCTCTCTCTCCACTCTTTCTGTCCCCCTCCGTCTCGGTCCTGTCCTTTCTCTCTGTGTCCCCCCCCTGCCTCTCGCCCACAGAGCAGTCCCGGCGTGACGACCTGGAGTCCCTGGGCTACGTCCTCATGTACTTCAACCTGGGCTCCCTGCCCTGGCAGGGCCTCAAGGCCGCCACTAAGAGGCAGAAGTACGAACGCATCAGCGAGAAGAAGATGTCCACACCCATCGAGGTGTTGTGCAAGGGCTACCCATGTAGGTTTGTCACCCCATGTTGTAGATCCGGTCTGCTCACAGGGCTTATTCATGTTGGCTTTTGCTCATTGTTGATCTCTTGCCTGTCACGAAACCCCAGGGCAAATATTATGATCAGTATATTTTTGTCCCAATGTTTTGTTTGTTCTCCATCTTGGTTTATTAATGGCTTCCCTGTACTCTCTCTTTACCCAAAGCGGAGTTTGCAACCTACCTAAACTTCTGTCGCTCCCTTCGCTTCGATGACAAGCCGGACTACTCCTACCTGCGTCAACTTTTCAGAAACCTTTTCCACCGCCAGGGCTTCTCATACGACTATGTCTTTGATTGGAACATGCTCAAGTTTGTAAGTCTGTTTTAGTTTGTTCTCCATTTTCCATTGAAATTGCCATTTAGGTTTAACCACAAGGTGTTGTGCCTCCTGTTGTCACAGTTGCCTTAAAACCTTGTATATACCTCCTTACTTCCAGTTTACATATGTGTATTTAATTTGACAACTCCCATGTGTTCAGGTTTGGAGTGGTTGATTTTAGCATTTTTGCCCGATTCACTTTCAGTATTAAGTAATAATGTTAGAAAAAAGTATTTACAAGTATTTAATAATTAATAATAATTACCATTGGAAGAATAAAAAAATAAGAAGAAACACAATAACAGTATTGTGGCTTGCTTTGCAACCACACTAATAAGAAACATGATACCAATATATTTGATGAGGTCGGACTATGGATGACTAGACAACATTGCTTAGCATAGCTATGATACGCTCTACCACTGTGCCACATTACCTTATCAGTTGACTAGGGCAGATCAGACTTTACTACATAAAAAAGGGGTTTACCGGAAGTAAACAGCAAAATCATCACCAAACCATGTTTCTTGAAGCAAAATCCGCCGTGAAAACAGACTTTACAAAAATGGTGAATGCATCCTTGCAGGACGAATCTCCTTGCATGCGGACTCTCATTTGATGACCTAGGGCTCAGAATCAGTTGATGTGAGGGTGTTTGGCCAAGTTGTGGTTGCTGCATTAAATCCTAATGGTCTCACCACGGTTGACAACGACGAAGTTGTTCATCATGCGGAATGGGGCATGTATGCAAAGATCATGCACATTGCTCTTTCTTAGTGAAAATTGCAGCCTTTGGAAGTTTTTACGTTCAAGCGCTGACTATAGTGTTGCCTATTGGGGAATCAGGCCCAACCTTTGCATCCCTTACTCATTTCACAAGGCCTACAAGCATGCAATTTATACAACCTTTGCCCATGTATTTGTAATACTAACAAATAGAATTGGGTTCCTACAGATTTCCTAGGACCATAACAGGAATTGTAATGTGTGTCTCACGCAGGGCGCCAATCGAGCAGCCGAGGATGCAGAGAGGGAGCGTAGAGAGCGCGAGGAGCGGCTGAGACACGGCAGGGCCCCTGCAGCCAGGGCCGGCCCCTCGGGGAGACCCAGGGGGGGCCCAGAGGTCCCAGCCCCCTCACCTCTCACCACAGCTTCACACACAGGTTAGTCCATCCCCACACAAGCATAGCATCTCATTATTGTGATCATGATCGTGTGGCTGGTGAACTATGGTCTGGGCATGTCACTTGACACTTTAGCAAGATATTTGGTCTAGATTTCCTCACCAATCTAGATGGTAGCAAAGATGCAAGCAATCCATGGTTGTGGCTAGGGATGCAAACAATACCAAAAAATGAATCAAACACACAGAAAGTGAAAGTAGTTACATTTGGGTACTTGCTGATACTGACTGCCGATATGAGAACTTTTAATATAAGTTTTAATTTCGTCAGCTGTTTGGTCAGTTTAACCTCACTTTCTCAGGTTAAACTGATTCTACTTTGGGTCTGGGTTTCCCCCCATACCAGAGTGCCAGTGGCCACACTGTTTCTTAACCTATCTTTAACTACTGTGGAACGAGTGGGATACACTGTCAAACAGCGATTTGAATGTGATATCCATTGGGGACATTTTGATACGTGGGACATTGCAGTGTTAATTGCTTTCAGCTATAGCAGGGTTGTACATTGTGTAGAAACTGAGATAGAGATGGCTGTAGAGAGGAGTGCTGCTGCCAGGCTTCTTTGATTGGAGGCTCTGTCTTCTCAGCAGGTATACTGTACACCACTAGACACATGGGACCCATGATCGCATCTTTAATTCCCTGCATCAAATTGCTGTTTTTCAAAGCATAAATATCTGTTGTATGTCCAATATCTTTTAATATTATGGAATACCACCACAGTGGTATTCAATAATTTAAGATATAATAATATAAGAAAACTTTGATAACAGTATTTCGGTTTGATAAGTGATTTTGTTGTCGTTTATGATTTGCTTGATATTTCAACCCGGAGTCGTTTATGATTATTAGCTATTATTAGTAGTAGTATTTTTGTTTAGTAAGTATTTTCTTTCTTCAAGTAGCAATGTCGGCTCTTTTGTAAGATAAGAAAAGCATTCTGACTCAAAGTAACTACAACAGAAGTATGTAATCAAACAATTAGCATTCTGTCTAACTTTCCTCTCGGCTTATGGCTGTAACATGACTTGACTTGCATCTACGACTAGAAATTAATCTTCTGTTGTGTTCATTTTAATCTGGACACACAATTTTGTCCTATTTCTGAGGTCTACATTAATATAGCCCAAGAAAATTGATGTACTATGTAAAATTGATGTTGATAAATAATTACATTACATTACATACATGTCAACTCATTGCAAATCTGCAAAACTATGGCGATTACCATTAGCTTCTGGCTGTCTGGGGGCCACTAAGGGAAGCTTTACAATGTAGTGGTGTAGTGTGGCTTGCTGATGGGGTTTGACTGATGCGGTGCAGGTATGGAGCGGGAGAGGAAGGTGAGCATGCGCCTGCACAGGGGAGCCCCGGTGAACATCTCCTCCTCAGACCTGACCGGACGGCAGGACGCCTCCCGCATGGCCGCCTCGCAGGTGAGACTGGAGCAGTGTCTGTAAGGGACGACAGGAGGAGCGCGCGCACATCAGGGGAGTGCAGGTGCTGGACCAAAAAAATGATAAGCCAGACGATATGGAACGCTGGAACAGTGTCTCAGAAGTCACACGCTTTGCTTTTTTTTTTCCCCACTTGAGTCCTTCATCGGAAGCAGGCTTTGTAGTACGTGTACCTCTTGACGTTCGGAGTCAATTCTGCATTCAAAATGCTTCTTTTTTTTTTTTTTTTTGAAGCTATCTTTCTCACGCCAAGAAGCGGCGAGTCTGGATCTGGTACAAACCAGGACTCTGTTGCTCATCTGGCCGTCATGGAGGACTGCATCTGAGTACAGCCCCATTGAAAAGACATATTTATGACAAGATTTCTGCTCACACTTCATATTAAGATACACATATTAACCAGTTAACGAGTTGCTTAATAGCATGCATTTTAGGAGCGTATTGTGTCTTATTGTTATCAATATAAAGCACTTGCCCTATTCTGTATGACCCTAGGCTACAACAACTATGCTGTCAACTAAGAGTTTTCCCTCAATAACCTCATTACTGCTTATCCATAGTCAGTAAGTTGTACACGGATAACGATCTTGACATGCTTTATAGGTATTATGAGGTGGTAGTACCACAAGAATAGTCATTCTCTTTTAATAACACTTAATAAATATGAGCTATTCTTGTGTAACAAAAGACAAAACTGCAAGTGTCAATACTACTACTACTAAATGTTAATAGTGTCCAAATAACTCTAAATTAAGTCTTTCTAACTCAGAATAACAGAATATGTTCCCATTCTAAAGTGAGGTCAAAGTAATTTACCAGTAGTTTGACACTAATTAACACACACAGGTTCCCTATTCTAAAGTTGCCTCCTCTTCACGACTAGTGCCTATTCTTAAGCGATGGGTTACACCTTGAAATAAATGGTCTATTCTAGTTCTATTGAGATATGCAGGTTGTATTCTCATTCTGTGGTAGAAGAACAAAGTCAGCGCAAGAAGAAATATATTTTTGTTATTTATCAGTTCAGAGATTTTCAGACATGTCTTAATACTTAATAATTGTTCACATTTCTTCAAAGTTAAGAACAAATGTCCTACATTTTCTGTATAATGTTCAGCTGACAAAGCCTTTTGGTGTGAAAAGGATCACAGATTTTCAACCATGTTGCTATTTATTTGTGATCATTCTGTATGGCATTGCGGGTCGTCCACTAACCGCAGGGTCGGCCGTTCGATCCCCTTGATCCTCACTTCCAAACTGTCTCCATGTCGAAGTGTCCTTGAGCAAGACACTGAACCCTGAACCCCAACTTGCTCCCCGGGCACTGATCATAGCAGCCCACTGCTCCTATGTACAATAGGATGGGTCAAATGCAGAGAACACATTTCGTTCCCATATCTAAAGAACATGGGAATGACAAATAAAGACTGAAAGGTCCCAATAAAAATTATATAAATATTGACACATGTCAATATTACATTTTTCGGAGACTGGCTGAAGTTAGTACCTTGAATCCCACATCTGATGACAAGCCAGGAATCTCCAGATAGTTGCCTTGCAAACACCATAAAGTCTCTATGTTCTGGGTATGTGCACCTGTAACAGGGTTAACAGAAAAGTCTTGATGAGTGACAGGTGATTGAAACCTTTGTCCTGAAGATGGCGGTAAAACCTCCAACCATCTGAAATGATTGAGCTTCCCCGCTGAACATGCTTCTCTATAAGGGGCATGGGATGCCCCTTATAGATGCACAGTCTTAAGACTGGGTATCCTCCTGTCGTCCTTGATGCCTAGCATTCTGAAAACACAGGAACCCCTGTAGCTCGACCGTCCTCTGTTGTACTGCTATTCACATCAAAAGTGTTCAAATGAAGACAATGACACCCACAATAACATATTTCTGCAATTATGGTGGAAAGTAGGAGTGAATCAATTACGTGCTTTACAGTGCAGGTTTACTAATATTGAACAGGGGTGCAGGAATAAATTCTTAAAAACGACATTCCACTTTATGTCATTCCAAAATGGAGCAGTTACCACAGATGATACTGAAACAATTTTCCAAAAAGCTTGAAGATCAACTTAGTGATTTTACACTCCAGAATCCTTCTCTTTGCCTCATGGATAAGAGAAGATGAGATGATAGGGGTACATTAATGCATCCTGTGGTCACAGATCGTGTGGACAATGATGCAGAGAATTGCCTCATACAGTGGGATAGAAACTATGGCCATGTCATATTTCAAAAGTGGGAAAGAGGGAGATTCATGTGGAATGCAGACAGTCTTAGACAATTGCATTGAATGAGAACAGTATCATGGTTCTCCATCATGTCCTGCTTTGAGTAATCCCTTCCTGCAGCATGTCCACTTGTTGCAATTGAAAGCATTGGGCAAATCTGTAATAGATCAACCAAGTTGATATTTCAGTGACACAATTGGTGAGTGGGGGTTGAAGCCAATGTGTGTTGTTGTCATTGGTCTCCCACCACATGATAACTACCATTTCCCATTTGCAGAAACTACACACATAGGCCAATGGAAGCCCCAACCAATGAGTATGCAACCCATTGGGTGGAACCATCTAAGACTTAAAAGACATGTGAAGTACATTATATTTTGGACAAAGTACAGCCAGGCCTCGGGCCCCTGACTCTGCTGTTGAGTCATGGAAGAAAAACCTTCCTTGAGCTTCTCCTTCGGTGATGGCCAACCAGCTGCCTCAGTCGTCTTGTTTCAGAGTCGGATGTTTCTAGTCTTCACCACTGTCTCTTCCTCATGTTTCGGTGCTCTGCTGCAGTGGCCTCCGTGGATCCAGGCGTCCTTTTGCAGTATCTTTTCTTGTGCAAATCACTACCCAAATGACGGAGGCGATCATCATGGATGCCATATACTGTAGCTCACTTCTGTCGTTGTTTGGGTAGTGGCAGGCTATGTGAGGAAACTGCTCCGGCTTAGGATTTTCGCTCCTAGTAGACGGCAGTTGTTTTGCCTGTGTGCAGGTGAAAATGTGCACTGCTTTTTAAATGTGCTCAACCTTCTCATTGTTGTTCATGATTGTAAAACATTTTGACAGCCGGACAATTCTTTTCTGTTTCACTGGCTTAGTTTCCCAGCCAGGGCAAGGTTATAACTCAGGTGATGTGACATGGAGTGGCTTCTGTCATTTCTGTTCACAGGAAGCAGTCCACTGTGACTACTTCTAATCAGAAGCTTTACATTTCTACAGTTTTTCTGGCAGAAATGCGCTGGCATGGCACTGGGAATCACTTGGGCGAAGCGTTTGGGCACTTAAAAAAACCCTGCTGCATCGCTGTGCTTTATTCACTGTTTCTATGACAACTAGCCATGTTAGCTTCATAGCTCCTAGCTCAACCTCATAGTGATAACTTCTTGTTATACATCCATAAGTGATAAGCAGTATGTAGACAAGAACATAACAGTTTTGATTTGTGAAAGCAACTGGCTGTAGAGTCTATAATTTAGATGTAATGGCCTATTCTGAAATGAATCTTTCATTTGACAGTTGATATAACCTGATGATATGACCAGATTTTCAACCTGAATACCACAAAACTATCCAGACAGTCTGAAAAAGTGTGTGTGTCTTTATGCAGCGTCCTCATTGGGAACAACTGAAGAAAGGCGCAGCACTCAGAAGAGGGCCGTCTGTGATGTGGCTCTCAGTAGCTCTGTGAGCAGCCTCTTAGTTATTGGGCCCACACAGGTGGTCTTGATTTCATCAGCTTGCGTGATGATTGATGGAACACTGATTTTGAGACTAAAAGCTGCCAGGGAATCTGGCTTTTTTTTTTTTTTACCATATACTGTATATTTAAACACTATCCCAATGCGACGTGGAAAAACTAGTTAACTGGAGCAGGTTTCAAGGTGCTTGTTCATGTTATGACATGTAAATATTATTGATGAATATTCTGTGTATTCTTCTGTGTTGTTCTTCCCAGGCTCAGTCTCGTGTCACACCCAGTGGCCTCCCATCTGCTGCTCCTCGATGAGACCCCGCCTGCCGCACACATACACACACACACACACACACACACACACACACACACACACACACACACAGGAAAATGAGCAAGATGACTTGAGAATGAGGACTTTATTCTGACGGGCGGTGATGCTAGACAGCTCGCCCTCCCAGCCTGCCATCCCTCTCTCACCCAGCTCACCTGATTATGATGGTGGTGATGGTGATGATGATGATGATGATGATGATGATGATGTTCACAGTGGATAAAACGGTGCAACAAGACTCTGACTTCGGTCTTTTGTTTACTTGACCAATAGAGTGTGTGTGTGTTGGAACAGGTCTTAGTAAGTCTTCAACACTCCTCTCCACATGATCCAAATGTACTTTTTTATTTTATATTCCAACACCTGAAGCCATACGACTTCCTGTTGTAAGTGGGGGGGAATATAAATGTAGCTGTCTTGAAAAGTATGATGTGTGTGTATACAGGGAATTCACTGTTAATTCATTTTTTTAATGTCCCACAACGTCTATTTGACGGCATTGTTAGCCTTTCCACACTCAGCACTATGCTCAAATGTCTCTTTAAGGATTTTACCGTATTCTGGTCTACCTTGCCATACACTACTCTCTAGGTGATGAACAGACTGGGGGTTGGTCATAATTTCATGTTTTTATTTATTTTTACGCCAGTCATTGAGGATTGGGGTTGCTACAGATGTGGGTGTGGTGAGGTTGTAGGGGCCATGCATAACATGAGGTATAAGGAGCTGAATGCAGATCAACTTGAGCCTAAGATGCTATTCAACGAATTGCACTGGAAGCCATTCCCCAGCGCCTATTTTAAACCCTATTGGAATTTTGCTTTGTATTTTTATTTTTATGTCTTCATTAACCAAGTTTTTACAATGGCTGGTTATGGAAGGTTAAACTTAGCAGCAGATTAATATCACTAGCCAAAGAGATGGTACTGTTGAGTTCAACTCATGAGTGCCATGAGTTGATTTTGGCCATGGGTCACTAATTTGGAGCCTCTTGTTGGAGGAGCTATTTGATTGACCCTTGCTCTGTTCCTTGGCACAAATTAACTTTGACTGCTGTTTGACTGCTGATCCCAGCTTTAGAACGAGCCTGCAAAGCCACATGCAGAGATGTGGATGTGGAGGTGAGGAGGAGAGTGGTCTAATTCTTGCTGCATTTCCAGTTGTATTTTTAGTGCAGTCTTGGGAAAAGAGAGAGGTTGCATTGGTGATTTCCTACTTATATCTGCTTTGTGTCTTTTTGATTGGCTCAATGGTTGTAGCACATCCACTTATAGCCACAATATAAATGCTATTTTTTGGGAAGATAGTTGAGTAAGCTATAACAAGGGGAAAACCAACTTGCTTACAGATTTTACAAATTTGAAAATATAAGCAGAAACATTTCAATTAATTCTGTAAATGTATTTTAGTTTGAATGCAGACCGGGTCGGGAGATGAGAGCCAGCAATCCATAACTTATGGCATTTTGTTAGTAATTGTGTCCATCACTCATTCCTTCATGACTTGTTTTATTTATAATGCCACTGTATTGTGTGTTTTAAAGTTGTGTAAATAAAGAAGTACTTGTATTTTCTGGTCCAGGTATGCATTTACTGATTTTGCCATAGATTCCCATCCTAAAATGTTCTGAAGGACGTTTGTTAAACCTGCACTAGTTACTTTTCTACTGCAGCTATTTACTCCATTAAATATCTGAACTAGAAAGTTTCTCAAGCAAACTTTCTAGTTTCTAAACTCATCCATCCACACAATGTTTCTCGATCAAATGTTTTGTTCTGGGCCACTTGTACCATTGAAGTAATGTATTAAGACACACTCTTAATACAATAAGCCCTTCAAGACACTAGCCATGGGACACTTCATAGTGAGTGCTTAAGTGGTCTATGATAGATTTCATGTACACATTTTTGTTGAAATAGTTTAAATATGTTGACCCTTCAGAGTGATTTAGCTGTCTTGAGTTCTTCCCTCTGCAGTGTGAAGGAGGGTAATAAGTTGTCTTATGATTTAGAAATATCTGGCCAATATGATTGTAACTTATAACTTGTAAATAATCACAATGTAACATAATAATAATCATAATGTTAGCACAAAATAACAAGCCAAGACACCGTTTTTGAGATGAGAGAAGCCCTTTTTACAAATGATATATGCCACAATAATTACAACAATTATTGAAAACCAGCACTGTATACAGTATGTCTAATATCAAAGAATACAGCCAGTTGATGATCATTATGTGGCTGAGGTAGCCCAGAAAAGATGGCGTAAGAAAGACCATTCTACCACTTGTCCTCAGGACAGGGGGCCTGCAACATTAAACCTGGGGAGCCCACTGGTTCAGATTCATCACAATGACTGCCACCATCCAGGCTGTGATGTGTGAAGTGTGCTGCCTCCACGCGGTTTGCTTCGTTGAATGAGACTGTGCTACCAAGAACCAACGCCAAGCAGGACTCTGATGAAAACATTAATATCAACTTCTGACATATCAGGGTGTGTAATCCAATACACACCAAATATCAGCCCTTTGGCAGATGACATCAATTCCGAAAATTGCCCTATTACATATAGAAAGCGAAGTGTACTCACACAAATACGCACACAGAGAGTTGTATAGGTTTTGTATATAAACCTAAATAGTTGTGGCTTTCATAAATCTAATATTTGAAATATGTAATAGATGATACGCTAACACGTATAGACAGACATATATTGAAGTGTACATGAAGAACATTGACCTGCTTGTTTGCAGGACAGTGTGTGTCTTCACATGGTGGTGGTGGATTGGCGAGTTGGCTGGCCGTGCCCACCGCTCCTGTCGCCACGGCGACGATGCACAAGGCTGCGCACGGCTTGTCTGTAGCGCGCCGACATGAGGTTGTACAGCAGGGGGTTGACGGCTGCACTCAGGTAAAACAGCACGAAAGACACCAGGTTGAAATACTGAGTCAGGTAGTATAACATGTAGGGGTCTATTTGGGTCTCCATGGCATAGTTTGTCATTGTAGTTTGCAGGTTGTAGTTGACCTCTGTGGTAGTGGGCAGGCTTGCACATGCAGGACCCGGCGTTGTGTCTGCATGTCTGTTTTGGACGTGCATCTCTGTAACCCGGCCTGTGTTGAAGTGCCTTTCAGTGTGTGCGTCCAAGGCCTTGCACAGGGGCCTGTCTCCCTTTGGGATGAGATGTGGGCCAATCCTGGATGTATCACTATCCGTCATGTTTTCAGAGTGGCTGTTTGAGTCCATCTTGGTTCCCATGTACATGTCCTGTCCTCCAACAGTAGAACCCAGGGAGAAGGACAGAATACTTCGGCCGATATGGAACGGCAACCAACACAGGACAAACACCAAGACTATAATTCCTGGAGATGGGTGGGGTTGAAGAGAGAGAAGAGGCATATCAAAATAGATAAAGAAGTTGGAAATGAATATACAATATTCCAAGACAGATGGAAGGCGAATGTGATCATTTGTCACACCAACATATACAACAACAACATATATTGCATATAACAACTTCATATATTACATGAAGTATATTACATATATTTTAATATACATTAAATTTAAACCCCTGGAATTATACTGTATAATTCACAGTTCAGCCAAGCTTCATTTTAATGTACACATTTGCAACGTTAGCCTGAAGCCAACCTTAATATCAACTCAAGACCAATATCAACCCAATTGGAAGACAGTGTCGTGGCCTGGATGGAAGACGTGCAGTACTCCCAGGGCTCAGTACACAGCACCCTTCTCTCTGGGGGTTTGTGGCAACACATGACTAATTGGTCAAGTAGGGAGCATGTGTGGTGTTTTGCTTTGTTTCCAAAAGCCAATACAATAATCTCACCTGGCAAAAAACTAAAAAAGGTGCTTTTCAGCAGTGTTATATATCACAACATCATCTTTGTCACGTGGACACAATGGAGCAGACTCGGTTTTGTGTTTCCCTTTCCAGTTTTGGTCAGCGGTTCATCTACTGTACATTTGTCATTGGAAATGCTACACTGCCCCAACATGTGCAGTCACACACTTCCACGTGACGTGGAAGTGTGTGACTGCAGGCGGCTCCGCAAAGATCTGAGTCCTGACCCTGAGTCCCACGACACGGATCTGGGCAGAGCTGCCTTTATACCTGCAGGTCACGTTACAGTGTGGGCCTACACGGTGGGGGCATTCATGGGGGGCAAAAGCGGGGTCTGCATAAGAATGTGACGTGTGCAGTGAATTCAGCTTCAGCGTAGCCGTGTTTCTCACCCAGCATCTTGACAGTGTGCCGATGGCTTTGATCTCTTCGGCTGCTTGGGGGGCGGAGCAACAGTGTGCGTCCAATCAGGCTGTAGACCACGGCCAGAATGCCAAGCGAAACCAGGAAGTACAGGTTGGACAGGATCATCATGGCTGACATCAGGCCAGAGGAGACTGCGTAGTCTGTACAGCGGCACTCTATGTTGTCACCCTGTGTCCCTTCTCGTCCTTCTCTCTCTCCTCTCCTGATTGTTTCAGCATCCCTCACTGATCTTCCAGATTCACCTTTCTTTCCTTCAGCATCTCCTACTCCTTCGCCTGCCTCGCCCCTCGCCCCACTTCCCTCCTCCCGGTCCTTCCTCTCCTCTCCTCCTCCAACTCCTCCTCCCGCCTCGCCTCCTCCTCTAGCGATTCCCGACAGTCCAGTCTCACCTGCCTCCCCCCCCCCTCTCTGCTGACTTCCCTCCTCCCGTTCCTTCCTCTCCTCTCCTCCTCCGACTCCTTCTCCCTCTCCCCCCACCGGCCACCAGTCCGTCGCGCCATCCCATGCCGCTGACACAGCCCTCTGTGTCTGGCGTCCTTCGTCCTCCGCACGTCCACTTCCTGTCCACCCGTCATCAGCCGTCCTCTCCCACCACTGCGCCTCCACCTCCATCCAGCCCTCCTCCTGTCCCACATCCTCCACACCCACCATGAGCAGCACAGGCGTGGCACTGAGCACCGCCCCCAGCCACAGACAGCCAATCAGGGCCTTGGTACGATGGCGTGTCACAAATGCCTTGGTGGCAATTGGCCAGCAGACGGCCATGTACCTCTCCAGAGAGAGGAAGGTGATGTGGAGGATGGTGGAGAAGGTGCAGCATTCAGAGAGGAACATGGTTAGCTTGCAGGCTACGTCTCCCAGAGGCCAGGGTCTGGGCCTCCATAGCTAATGTTGTGTGTGGTGGGAATGGGAAGGAAATACATGAAGAAAATGAGACAGAGAACCAACCAGATGGAGAAGAAACAGGACATAGGCCAACTTCAACACTGCAGTGTTTATATTACTGCTACTGTTTCCCTGAAATTGTTCCAAAGTTCTATTACCAATTTACATTTGATGTTGGAATGTAATGATTAAAGGTGTTGAACACAAGATTTGAGTGTAGTAAAATGAGAAAAACACTAAAGAGAGAAAGATTTTGAAAATTAACAACCAAGAAAACAACCCCTCCCTGTCTCTTCCCTCCCCATGTTCCTCCATCATCGAGTAGTGTTGTGATTGATAGAGGGATGCCCGAACCAATCAAGGAAGAGATGAAGAGCTAGGATTTGTGAGCTGGGAGTGGTCTAAAATATTCTCACAGCACATTTCACTGATTAAAAGCTGGCATAATTGCTGGTAGCTGTCAATGTCTGTTGATCATTGCGTACAGACATTAAGACAGCAAAATTGAGTGTGTGTGTGTGTGTGTGTGTGGGTGTGTGTGTGTGTGTGTGTGTGTGTGTGTGTGTGTGTGTGTGGTAGATATACCTTATACAGATCCAGAGGCAGCAGTAGCAGAATCAGGAGATCACTAACTGCCATGCTACTCAGGTACAAGTATGTGGAGCTTCTGATGTGGGGTCGGAGCCAAACCACCAAGATAGTTAACATATTACCCAGAATGCCAAGCAGCATCAACAGAATGCACACCGCAGTCACACACACTATTTTGAACAACACAAATAAGAAAAGTACAATAGAGGTTATGTAGTTATTGTAGTTATATCAGTTTTGATACAAGTATTGTAAAACACATCACCTTGAAAAAAATATTTGCTACATTATCATTTTAACATTGCTAAGTAGAAGCATATTATACTGAATAGCTTATAAAGTATCACGGTTTGATTTTACAGACTTTTACCAACCTAACTCAGACAGTCCAAACATTAACTCCCCCCCCTGAGATTCCAATTGGTTAGAGCAATTATACTGGAAGTCTGACGAAGATAACCTCCACTCTTCCTCTTCACATCCACTGCCAGCAGTATCAGATTCCATTAAGTCTATAGGTGGAGGCACGTGTGTGTGCGTACGTGCGTGCGAGTGTGTGTATGCGTTCCTGTGTGTGTGTGTGTGTGTGTGTGTGTGTGTGTGTGTGTGTGTGTGTGTGTGTGTGTGTGTGTGTGTGTGTG
>JAOPUI010000077.1:12171955-12184460 GCA_027123135.1 Urophycis floridana | reverse complement strand
CCTGTACTGCTGGTCTCTGTGAATTTCTCCTAAGGGGGATTAATAAAGAACTATCCTATCCTATCCTATCCTATCCTTCATTGGAAAGAACGCTGCATGCGTTCACATGGAGCAAAGTGGAGCGTAACAAGTGGAATGTATAATACACTAAAGCGTGAAATAAAACATGGTCAACATTTGGAAGAGGGGTAAAAAGGATTGTCGCAAGAAAAGGTCAGATATTGTCAATTGTATGTGCGCTTAGCCAGGGAACATTAGAGTGTTTAGTATCTCATCTAAATTGACGCAGTTACATTTTCTACAACAGTGACATGAGATTTCAATTGCATAAAAGATTATAATCAAAATAACTCTTTGTGAGATTGACACTGGACAGGATTAGAGAAATGTAAGAAGCTAGTTGCTGTGTCTAACCAGCACATATATAACACCTACCAGTCAGAGATGGTGACGGCCTCTGGGTCAGTGGGGGGTATTATGAAGCAGACCCCTGGGGCAGTGATTTTACGACCTGCCGCATCTTTTACATCCCACTTGGCCCCATTGTTTCGGAGGAGGTTGTACCGCTCCCCACGCACAATCTGGCCCTGTGGAGGGTCAAACCCAACACCAAACATTTATACTCGAAAAGTAAAACAGCGTTTTAGTTCCGCCTTTATGAATTGAATGAATCCATCCAGGTGCATATTTGGCACACTGTGGCCAAAGTGTATGAAAAAATGTTTGTTTTGTTGCCTAAAACCCCCATTTTAATACATTTTGATATTGCTTGAAGGATTTATATCACAATTATTCAAGTTGGCCAGGAAACAGCTACAAAACATCTTTATCCATAACTGGATGTTGATAAGTTAACAATTGGGAGTGACCTCACCCGTAATTGACCAACGGCCTGACCAATCACAAATATTGGCCTATTAGCCTGTCTCAGTCTCACAGCTTTTCACAGAGGAATCCTCATAGGATTGACAAAGGTGTCACTGATAACAGAAATCATGGATCTGCTTTTTTGTACCAGGGCATGGGTAGTACTAAGACTAAACAAGTGAAAATAAGTCTTTTACCTGGTCAAGGGCAATAAAGTAGCGGATCCATAATTTGTGTTATGGCACCTGTGACAACAGGTTTTGGAATACAATTCAGACAATTCATATTACCCCCTATCGGCCTCTGATACGTTGAAACTAGTATGTTTGAAACTAAAGCTTTGTCGATGTTTGGTTGAAACACGGCGAAAAGGCCACACTAATTCAAATATTATCACAGAAGATGACGTTTTCATTTCCTGTGGCCAATAAGTGAAAGGCACTTGCAGTGTTTATTACCGGTTGTTTCTCATGCCATGTGTGTATAATTAGCCCATGTGTTTGAACATTCTAAGGGACCGCAAATAGGCTAATGGTTATTGGTGCTCCTCTCTATCTCCAGTGGAAAACGAGTGGAGAGAACTGTGTGTGAGTGTATGTCTCTCCATGGTGACTATGACAAAGATACCCTAGTGTAATTTGTTAAACTGATTTATTTGCAGGTAAAAAAAGACATTCAAACTTGACCTTGCTGCAATTAAAATGAATGTCTGCAACGTTCGCAAAATGGTTATGGCGGCGTATGTCCACGATTTGGTATTATTTTATAGATGTGGGAAAACAATTCAACAAACAATCATGTTCAAAGTGAAAGGACCTTTACTTGTAAACTATGACCTATCGTTTTACATTTACAGAGTAAATAACTAAATGCAATTCTCAAATCTATCAGAAGAACTTGAAGAATCACTTGACACTTGGCTACTCGATGCTGTCTTAGAGGATTACATAATTTTGAGTACCTACTGGCACCTTGCACAATTCAGGGCAGTACGGGTCATTGGAGAGATGTGAGGGGGGAGATTCAGTTGGCTGCAATCTGCAACCTCACCGCTAGTGGCCACCTAATTTTTACACACTGGACCTTAAATTTAATGCTCCATAAAAAATAATATTTCATATTTGATAATTGCTGAATGTATAACATATATTTGTGTATGTTGTTATCCATAAGATGGGACCAGAAATGTTCAGGTGCATAGCTTTTGTGATTTGACTCGTGGTTTTAGTCTCATAACGTCATCTTTCTTTCCAAACACTGGCTAACAATAATACGTTGCGGTGCACGTCAAGGGGAAGAGAGTCAACAAATGGACAATGGCCCATCCTTAGCCGCAATGACTAGCCAAACGGGTAATGTGACATTTATGAGGTAATTTGAGGAATGTTCGACACCCAGTGAAACCCATAAAGGCTAGTTTAAGGCATTATATGGTATTTTATAAGGTATTTATGCATGAGTTCATTCATCTTGATCATATCATATCATATAAACATTGGATTAAAGAAAAGTGTTTTTAATTCACAACATACCTCATCACCTTCAAACTCGCACAGGGCTTCGACTGGAAGTAGTTTCTGGGGGGTTTCCCGGCGGTACTTCAGGGGCAGCACCTGTACACTGTGCTTTTGTAGAGCTTTAACCCGCTCATCAAAGTGGTCCATTGCCTTTGTCTGATCCTACACAACATAGGGGATAAGAGTTTTGTTTATACAATATCATATTTGCCTATTATCTCAATATGAATGGTGTTGTGGGATGAAAATCTCTGTGACCTAAGCCCCTTTCACACATGCAGTCTTTCCCTGAAATGTTCAGGAACATGTCCTGCATTTGGTCATGTGTGAACAGGAGCAGGGGTCTATATTCAGGGAAATCTGACCCAAATATTTTGCCTGCTAAAGACTGAATGCTGTGAAGCTGTGGTGTGAATGAAAACAGTAACATTGCTGGATGAGATACGTGGAGGGGATAAGTCCATCTGACATAGATGCACACTCTCTCACAATGAGAGAGTGAGCCAATCACAAGACTGCTGATGACAATTTAAATCTGTTAAATCTGTTTATCTTATCGCACCAATGTTTTACGGGTGATCTGATAACATGCCAATACAGTTTATTTTGTTTGCAAACTAGCACATTTTTTCCACATTGACAAGAACCTGGCTAGTGTGGTCGGATGGCCGTACGATGGACAATATCGAAAATAAGGGAGATCCTCTCAGTCCGCACTATCCAGTCCATATGTGTTGCATTACAGCTATCTGATGGACTGGCCCTTGGCCCACCTATTCCAGCATTGCTATGCCATATCCGAAAGGGCATTAGACAAAAAGTTCCAGAACATAGCTGCATGTGTGAATAGCTAAAACAAGTAGCAGGGCCTGAAAGATTATTCCAGTAATTCAGCGGGAACTATGTGAAACAGCCTCAAGTCTGGAGAAAAAAAACAACATCAAAATAATGTCAAAGACAGATGGAAAATACTAATTTTAAATTTCAAACCATTAAACTCACATCCAGTTCCCTGATGAGTCCATCCATCTGGTACATGTCTTTGAACTCAGGGCTGTATTTTTGGTTGACTTCGGTCTCCATTCTTTTCAGCAGGTCCTGAGTGTCCCGGGCCTCCTTGTTATACTGTAAACATTGTAAACAAAGAGTTATTAGTGTATCAATACTACAACACCAACTAAATAACACCTTGTCTACCTCTGTGAGCAGCTTCCTTCTTCTTGTACTACCATTGTCCAATATTCATTATTCACCATTTCACTTATCTACCTCACCAATTTTACTCTGCCACTTATTTTGCTGCTGCCATGGATTTGATTTAATTTGTTATTATTGATATTGGACATATACTTCTTTTTTTCTATTTTCTTGTATTCTATCGTATTTCAGTCTATTTTATTTTATTATCAAAGTTGAGATCACCCGGGCTGCAAGAATTTCACTACTGGTAATGATGTACGTTGTTATCTGGTATGTGACAATAAACTTGAAACCTTGAAATCTTTAATTTCCTTAATTTCCTACAGCAGTTTCTTTACTACAGCACTTTGAACTACTGCTACTACTACTTACTATCAACCCCCCAGGCCAACTGACTCTGAGATGTACTTTCTAGAAAATCAGGAATCTCAAAATCAAATATTAGTATATTAGCCTGTAATTATAGTTACACAAATAACCCCTCAGTTTTTTTCCCATAACATAGTATTATTTTGAGGTATCAACATACCCTGTGGTACTCATCCATATGTTTGAGGTGGTTTTCCTCACAGATGAGAAGGTTGAGGTACTCCTTCCAGTCCGCATGTACAGCTTCCATATGGGCCTGAGGGAACAACACAAAAATTAACTATACCGGGCGCAGCACTGCCCCTGTGTGTTACCACTAGATAAAATAGTAGTTTATAGTTTTGAAGGAGGGAAAAAGGTATACATTATACCTCAATGACATTCTTGCCAGGGTGCCCAGAGGAGATCAAATTCTCCCCATCATCATTGAGCTTGGTAATCGTGGCTTCCTTGGACTCCAGGCACTTACTGATGAAGTTCTGTCAAATGTTTGGAGTTAGCCATGTGAAGAAGAAGAAGCTTGAACCAAGTAACCAATGAACCAATACACCTAGCGCATTTTGCAATAAATACACTGGCCAATACACAATAAACAAAACTGCTCTAAATTTCACTTTCAGCTTTGATGTCGGCACGTTCCTGGCGGGTGGTCCTTACTGTAAAAGTTGTCGCACGGGGGGAGGGGGGGGAAATATTTAATTATATATCCTGCTTTGAATATACCAAGATACATCAAAATACATAAAGATAATAAAAAAATCATTTATATGATGTTGGAAAAATTCTTCCAAAATGATTTTGGATTGAAATGTTTTTATAATAGTTTATGGTTTTCTTAAACAGGTACCACATACACGTTTGTATGCAGAGCGTGTCGTCATGCATGCCCCGTGCAGGACGTAAACAAAGAGAGAGGTACAGGCCGGGGAGCATTCTTATTAATCGGTATTCACAGTGTAACTCTGAACACCTATTGTTATTGCCCAGATTCTTATTCTTATTTTTAAATTGGAGCACCCATATCTCAGCGGTGGACTGGTAAAAGGTTTTGACATTCCTCCACCATATACTGGATGTATGTGGAAAGAGCAGGGGGCTCATGTTCAAAGCTTGCATATGCACCAAAACGTGGCGTACATCCTTTTCCACGCTCACGTTCAGATGTATAAAATGTGAAATGACCATGGAAATGCGCGCTGCCGACGCCGCCTTCATGGCTGGCGTATGCACGATTCTACAGCTATTGTTCCTTTGGCGACACTTAGCGGTGATGCTGGGAAACTGTTAATAATGTCAAAAACAATTAGTCATCAGAGTGATGTGTAGTCAGAGACACACTTATGAACATCAAACTGTTTAAGGTTGTATGTAAGGTAATGAAAATTACATGAAATGCCAGGCTAAAAACCTTAGCAACACAATTATAATAATTATTATATTATTGTAAAATGATCATGATAAAGCTGGCTCCCTGTGGGGCAGCACTGGGTTTACAGACCTGGCTAACCCAGTTTAAAAGGAAGTGGTGAAAAAACGTTTGACCTACAGTGAATCGAGAGACAGGTCACTAAGGAGCAGGTACAGGCATTTGCAAATATAAAGGATTGAACACAGAATTTTGAGTTTACACTACAACATCCAACCCACTACACTATACTGTGGACAAAAGAGGGTCTGCACCTCGTACTGCCTCTGGCGAGCGGGGTAGTCCAGGTTGGTGTCGCTCCAGTCATAGTTGATTCTCTCCTCAGCTTGCTGATCCATCCAGTAGAGCTCGTTGGTGCAGCGCTGCATGTAGTCTCGCAGGCTCAGCAGGTGGCGCTGGCGAGCACCAGAGTTGGCCTATCCCCAAAAAGAGATTACAGAAAAAGCATGCAATATATTATCAGCTACACCATCACAATCCTTGTGCAGTCTTTAATCAGAATTTAACTAAAGCGGTATTACGAGTAAATACAGATAAGTGTGCTCATTAAGAGTAAATGTTTACAAAATGTTGTGTAAGCATGCAGAGAATTCCTCAGAGAGAGTCCCTCGAGCAATGCTGGTGACAAAGAGAAAAACATCCCAAAAAGCGCTGCAGGCCAGTTTATTGAGTGCTGTGCAGGTTTAGCAATGTGATCAGAACAGTTTCAAGGGCTGTTCAAAGTGTGCAAGTGCACAGAGCCTCATGCTTGGGCTGCAGTTATATCCTTATTTTATATGTAATGAATTTATGACCCAGCATGAAACATTATACATGGCATTGTCAAGGTCACATGAACAAATCTAACCAACAATTCAGGTTTTTATTGTGCATAAGAATGCACAATCTAGATATCGCTTTTCATCAAATTATTCTATTGTATTATAAAGGACTGCCTCTGAATAGCTGTGCTGTGTACTTTTCATTGTTGTAAGCTTTATACTTTTTGAGATATTTGCAAATAAAAATGCAAAAAACTCTCAGAGATAACATTGAGCCTAGCTTTCAAATTGTCACGTTTCACGCCGCTAATTGTTGTTCTGATGCTAACTGGGCAGCGTAGATCAGTGGGTAGGGCGTGTGTTCCACAACCGGAGGGTTGGTGGTTCAATCCCCACTTCAACTAAATTTATTTGAATGATTACGGGCATTCCTATGCACAAGTAATTCCTTGCGTGGAATTAAATTTTCTAGTTTCACTTGTGTCATTACATAGAGCATGCTCCATCAAGACTGAATGGTGCTCTGAGCATGTCCGATATATTTATAAACTTATCTATAAAGGAAAAAAGTACTGTAGTGTGTTAAAACTGTATCGAACCAAGACCACATACAGCAAAACTAGAATAGCTGCATGTAGCAGAATAGCCATGCGTGTTACCATGATTCATATGCATGCAATACAATGAGCAGGGCCCTGCACCTCCCGCCCAACCACAGTCCTGCATGTGATGACATGTGGCAAATAATTACCAGGAGATTGTTGTATTTGGACTGCAGACCACTGACATAGTCCTAAAAAGAAGAACACAGAAAAGTATGAAAAGATATATGTTATGTTACTTGAAATCATGTTACAAATTTTGTGAAATATCCAATCCATCACATTATGCATCGTGTACTGGTGAGATCTTGACCTTGTCCTCGCTGTCAGAGATGTGTGGGGCCAAGGCCTCCACCTCACTGTGGAGGATGTTGTGCTCCTCCACCTCATTCTCTACTGTTGGCAAGTCCTGGCCAAAGCCTTTGTTGTTCAGATTGTCCTATGGCAAAAACCAGAACATATGTTTGATCTTGTTGTAATGAAGTACTTAATTTCCCCCTTTTTAATCAGCAGTAATCATCTTGAATATTTTGTACGAGTTACAACGAGTAAGAAAAAAACGATCCTATTTGGTTGGAAATGCCTTAATTGTGCATTGTGGCATTTAAAGCAATGGGCAAGAAGACCTAAAAAGGTAAAATAATGACAACATATCACAGAGGGATACAGTATATACACTATACTCCTACCAAATATACTTCCAAGAAAATGCATGAAAGGAAAAACCCTAACCTCGCAATGCACTTTTGGACAGAGACATGCTCGATGAGAGAGCTCTAACCCCACAACGAAGGCAGTAAGTGCTGCAAAAGTTTGTTTTTAACAACACATGAACAAGCTGTGCATGTAAATGTACTGCTTGAAATAAACAGCTTGAAAACATCTTGGTCCGCTTCCAAGTAAACTACAGTTTGGTTCGTTGAAGGTGGGAATGTACATGATACCAGCTGTAGGTTATTACTTTATGAGCAACCCACTCGCAAAGTGTTTGTTTACAATGTTTGGGTTTGCCTAACAACATTTAGAGTCAATGCTAACCAAACAAAATAAAAAGTATCAAGTTACTTAATTACTTTAACCTGTCTATTATAATCTAATCTAATTATAATCTGATTATAATCTAATCTATTATAAATCTAGCCATATTGATTTGATCAGATGATGCATTCAGTATATTCCTCAATGAAGCAGCTATTCAAAAAAATATTTATCACAGTAACCACTGATGTTGGATGAGGTTATTAGATTAAAAACAATGAAAAATGGATAGATCATGGATTTACTTTTCTTTGCAACAATGATTTTAAAAAGTACATATCAATGGGCCATCATTCAACTTGGAAAATTTGACAGATGAGTTTGCCGGAAGCTAGAAGTTGTAGTGAAATAAACATTTCGACAGCCAATCAAATCAGTGTATTGAAATAAATGATGATTGTGGTGCTTGGGGCACTGGGCAGTAGCATGCTCATTTGGTGAATTTATTGAAATAGCTTCCCTTGGGATATCTTCCCCAGAAATCATTGTGAAAATGTTCCTGCTACAAATCAGTTGAAAGAATTTGGCCAGCCTTTGATTGTCTCAAAAATATTTAGGTTGCATGATTACCATTTTCTCATCGACGATCTTTCCCCAGTTGATGCTTGGCCTGGCATCTGAGCGTGTCAGATGGTAAATGTGGTCATGGTCCTCTTTAAGCTTCATCACCCTCTGACGGAGCTGTTTCATACTGGGACAGACATTGATGTACAAATACTTTAGACAGTTCGATTCTGTATGTATATATATATATATATATATATGTATAAGATTATCAGTACTAGTGAGCATGTCTGATATAAAGATCTAATACCACAACACTAGAATTAAAGACATTGTTTTTTTTGCAGTACGACCTATAGTTCAACACTATATATGACATGACACGGCTGAAAATTTGCTTTTTAACTTACTCCTTGACAATCATTTCTGCCTGTGGATGTTGAAGACGTTTGGTGTTGACAGCATCTTCATCAAGGCCATTGAGCAATTCCAGGGAATTCAGGATTCGCTTGTTGGTATCATCTTGATAAAGAGTCTGCTTTCCCTCATTTATCTTACTCACATCCTGTCAGGGAGAACAAGAAAAAAAAAACACTTTAAACAAATCCCTTTAGGATTTATTTAATTTTGTAACTGAAAAAAACTGTATTTAATTATTCTACGTAAATAATCAAAGAAAACACACATAAAGGCTTTGCAGCTTTATGTGTTTTCTTTCATATTTGTATAAAATGTATATGAATATTATTATCAGTGTACCTTATTGAGGTTTTGCTCTGTCTCATAGATGTTTTTCTCCACTTTATCAGCATTCTTCTGAAGCTTCTCTATCAGAGCTGCAAGTTCTGAAGAGGGAGCAGCCCTGTACAGAAAATTAATAAAGAAATAAGGAAAGAAATGGCATTTATTAAAACATTTTGATGATTCAAGACCACATAATAACCTATTCTTACCAACAAATATTAAAGTCTGTAGGTAAGCCTTAAGTGTGTCACCAGCAAATTAATTTATTCTGCCACTTATTTGGTTTGATTTGATTTGATATTACTTAATATGTATATGATCTTTTTTATAATTTAAAAAATATATATTATTAAATGTAATTTTATTATGCAGGAACAAGTTGCTGGAGCGACTTGATTTCATTGCATTTATTTCTATAGAGCTATATAAGCTGATACACTTCAAATACACATTCATTACAATTTCAACTTCTAAAAATTAATAGTAATTAATAGTAATTATCCAGTCATGAATAACTAACCTTAACCTTGTATTAAAGAAAATAATATTTAATACAGCTTAGATAGGGGCAGACCTAAGTAAGAGATGAAACAGGTGGAGCAGGTTCCTCCACCTCTCCTATGGCAGGTAAGGATCATTCAGGTTCAATAGTCACTTTGTACTATGTAGTGCATGTACAGGCAAATTCAAAGCTAAATAAGTAGCTACATGTATGCCTACTTCACCTGCAAGTAAAAACTTTCTTTGCAGTCTAATGTTTTGCAACCTTGAGGGGTGAGATCAAACCATTTTCTGGTGTATGGACAAAATGTTAGCTAGCACAATACATGTGCTCACTCATCCAAACCAAAATCCCCTGAGGGTTTGGCATTTCTCTCTATCCCTCTGCATATTTCAAAATTGAAATATTTAATTGTATAATACTTTCAATAAAACAGTTGTACCCATATTGTTGAAATTACAGCAAATTAGATAGATAAAATAAAATGTGTACATAGATAAATAAATAGATCATGACTCCAACAGTAGAACATATGCGGCCATAGCCATGGCCAGTCAAAGTTGGCACAGCTTTCTTAAAAGTTATTGTTTAGTGACACAAATAACTGATTTGATTGAGCATTTCTATGTTTAACATTTTCATATATAGGTGATTTACTGATTGCTGCCAATATAAAAACAGAACTGCATTGAAAGACTGCAGATTATATCGTGCTCAGCGACAACCCATTGGTGCTCATCCCAACAGTTCCAACAGAATGTGTACATTAGGACTCCAAATACCAATATTTCAAACACCACACCTTTCAAACATGACAAAGGAAGGGCTATGAACAAGACAATGGAAAAAATATTAAAGGGGAAATATTAATAATGGAATCAGATAAAATATTAAGTAATGTCCTCCATGTGGTGATAAAGAAAAAAAAAGGGGCTGTCCATGCCCACATGAACACTAAAACATAAAATAAATCAAAAATAAACTAGAGTTGATGCCACATCAGAGACAGCTGTCTTCACAGAAATTGATAAACTGGAACCAGTAATGGCCCTCAGTCAATGGCTCCTTCTATACAGAGATCCTTCAATATTTCCATGAAGAACATCCGTCATTACGCTGGCTTTTCTTTTTACACAGAAGAACCAAACAAATACAGTGTAATGCTGCCCCCGTGTGTGCTTTTACAAAGCATGCCGGCATTCTGGAAGAAACTAATAAGATAAATAAGATAAGCCTATATTAATCCACAGAGGGAAATATAGGTGTCATAGCAGAAACAGCAATCATAACTAAACAGGTACCGGTAAGAGTAGAGCAGAGTAGAGTAACCAAAGACTATAAGAATACAGAGAAAGTCAACGACTGAACAGCCGGTCCTAGATATCTGCACTGGATCTCTGACAGAATCAGAGGCTTGCCATGTAACACCACAAGCTTCAGTGTTTAGAAATTGAAGAGAAGCCGGGACCAGTTTGAGGCAGAAAGGTGTGTGGACTTTGGACTCCTGAAGGGAGATGTTACAATAGTTTCAGCTTCAGATGTGTAAATCCTCCAAAGGCAGGTTACATTCATAGCATGTCATCAAAAGCACCACACCCCTGTCCTGCCGTGCCAGTTCAGCCTTTTCACACAGATGTCGATTTAGCTTAGTTAGTACCACCACCATCATAAAAGGCAGAACCCCGCAATTCAGAATTTGTATGTTTTATACAGAAAGCGAATTGGAATAATGGTGCAAAATTCCTGCCTTCAACAAGGCTGTATAAAAGGGCTAACACTTGCAGTTGAATTAGGCCTACATTACATAATCTTGAACCAAAGACAATACAACATCAACTTTAATCCTGAACCACATTTAATAAAGTGGCAATATTGAAGATCTCCAAAGAGTTTCATTTAAATAGATGCTATGTCACTATCTATCACCGAATGAGGTATCATTAACGGGGGGCCTTCGGCCCACTGAGGAAAGCCCATGCATTTGCAGTATTGTGAATGTTATGAACTGGGTGTCTTGGCCACATTCATGCAAATCACAAGCAGCGCAATTACTACCATGTTTTCCGTCACCCAGCAGTGGTAGTTCTGCCAGAGAGAGTAAGGCGGAAGAGAGGGAAATGCTGGTTGTCGAGATCACTACTGTAATTTACATTTAACCACATCTACTCTAATACAACATCAATTTTAAGTAGCCGACATGTAACAAATAAGTTGTAATAAGTGAGTCTTAAAAATGAAATTAAAGACCACCTTGAATGTACGTATACCGTTCCATATAGTCTATAGGCCTATGTTCCAAAATATGTCCCTATGTATGCTCAACGTTACGTGTAAAATGGTAATTGAGATGGTTGTTTATAGCTCGTCAAAGGACAGCTCAACCAATAATAATAATAATAATAATAATAATAATAATAATAATAATAATAATACAATTAAATTTGAATATACTAATACTATCTTTTTAACTTCCACCTAACACAAAGTAGAAGCTTAGAACACATTTGTTGAATGTAAAAGGTGGAGCAGCATAATTAAAATTCCATGGACTTGATGAGTCTAAAAGGTAGCTCCCGCCCATTTGAAACTATTACAATACACTCCAAAAACGTTTCTCGTTTCTACTGGTCAAGTGTCCGCTCTACACAATACAATGTATACAATGTTGTAAAATGACTAAAGTTTACTCGAGTTTGTCAATAGGCCCAAACCCTAAGATAAAGGCGTCTTCTTATCTACATATCTTTAGTTAATGTTCAGGTACTGTTCAATCCGCCATTAGCCAGTTGAGAAGAGTGACAACTGAGTGACCTCCAAGTACATCATCTCCATTTTTTTTTTTTACGTAACAAGGAAACTAAAGCAAAACCAAAGTTAAGTTGAACTGAGCAACCGTGTCAATTCCTTGAGGAACTTCAAGCCAGTCAAGAGAATCCTTCACGCGCACAGTGGGGGCGGCGCGCGGGGCCGCACCC
>JAOPUI010000077.1:12098568-12112352 GCA_027123135.1 Urophycis floridana | reverse complement strand
CGCCCCCCCCCCCCCCCCCCCCCCCCCCCAACGTCAATGTACATAGGCTAGTGCCTAAATGTGATGGCCATAGGCTTGATCCAAAATACAACTTGTGCAAGCTAGGTGCTACTCTGCACCAATTTGAAACAGCATTTCATTAACCTGTATGCCAAGCCTGAGAATTGACATTACATAATAATATAGTATGGTGGTCAAATAATTGTTAAAATATAATATTTTTCTCTTAGACATCCTCCATTTGGACTGGTAACCAGGAATTCTTATGCAGCTTTTCAATGGTTTCTACCTCTTGGACATTCGGGGGCTTTGTCATCTGCATGTGCAGTGGAAGTTTCTTGAATTCCATATCGTTCACATCATAGTCCTTCATCTTGGAGTCCAGTATCCACCAGCGTCCAGCAAAGCCCACATCCAGTACCCGCTGAGGAAGCGACCTCCAAGGGACAGACAGAGTACCACACTGGGCTTCGTAGAGGTCTGCCTCAGGGGCATAATCGGCACAGAAGGTCAGGGCAACCAGTCCCAGGCTAATGTGGCGCAAACGACCTTCGTTGCGGAGCTTAACTAGATTCAGCATGTGCTGGTCTGAGGTTTCACTTCGTACCCATGGTGACAGCAAACCAAGTTTGTTAGAGACTATGAGCAATTGCGTCTCAAAGGAGGTTTTGTCTGGCTTGGTGTAGACACAAGCCCAGGCCCCACCGAGCAGGCCAAAATAAAATGAAGATTTAACTGGGTGTTGCCAGACACCAACTCCCACTTCTCGCACAGCCTCCTTGTAGTCTGACAATAGGCCGGCACACCACACACCTGCAGAAAAAAAGGACAAAGAAATTCAATTTCCATTGTCAAGATATAATTTAGCTAAAACGATGACGGGGTATCTATATATTTCAAAATCACCAGCCCAGTAAGACCAGGGTGGTGTTGCGGCAGAGGTTGCCAACAATCCCCATCTTCGCACATTATTTTTCGGGACATCCTGAAGTGGTATATTATGCCTGTGCTATAGTTAAACAACAATAACTATCGTTTTTCATTGACTTAAATCAGTTAAAACATTTGGAACATTATCTTGTCAGAAAAACATCTGGTCGATGTTTCACCATCGCCTAGATTAATATTAGATAACATAAATTAAAACACCAATAATACTGCAGGGCCGACACCACACACACATTTGCAGCCAGCAGTACCATGTTTCGAAAATCTGGACTCAACGGTGAATGTCAACTACATATACACTAACACACAAGCTGATTAACCAGACACAATCAGGATTACTCACCCGCTTTACTATTTTTAAATCTCTCCCAACGGGTAGTTTGTCCAGTCGCCGCTGAAGAGAACAGCCTCCTGGTCACCACGGAGGCCGCCATCTTCTTCTTCTCCCGGAAAGCCCTCCTCGGTGCGTCATAGTCACATGATCATGTTGCTTTCACGTCAACCCAACAAAAGGAGGTGGTGACAGCTGTTTAATGGAAATGCCGTTAATATCACATCATTATAGATATTTGCGTTTATGTCTAAATTGGAAGATTTTTAAATAATCGACTTAACTAACTGGGATATAAAAACCGCCCTTCTGTAAACATTGACGTTGTGTCGATGCCATGTCACGATTGTAGCTGGTCTATCGTGTGCAGGCAGCAGTGACAGTCCTGGTAAGTCCCACTAATGTGTCTGCGATCGTTTATTGATGTGTCGATCGGATTAGAAGTTTTAACAGTGACTGTTAAAAACAGCAGTTTATGATTAAGACATTATGTATTAATGTTGGCCTACATATTGCCTAGATGACAAGACCAGACACACGATCATTTAAAGTCAGAATTGTATTTTATTAAATTACCCGAGGTGATTATGCCACCATATTACCCTAACCAAATTATTATAATTGTTTTTAGTTTATCCCACTCCTGTTTCTCGAGTTAGGCCAATGGACAATACAGATGAACTAAAATTCCAAGGTGAGTTTTTTTTTTTAATAGATATCTTAGATGCAATTATGTACAGAAGACATGTTTTGATTAATGTTAATGAAACTGCTGTTTCCCATCAACTCTTCATAAAGTGGGGATGGGAGGGACCACAATCTTGGGACAACTCTCAGATGGATCAGGGTGGAAAGTAAATACAGAAGAACAGCATTCAAACAAACACAACTGATATCCTATGTGTTTTGCTCTTTTCAGATTTTGAAGGGGTATCAAACCTGCTGTCATTAGAAACAAATGCTGTTGCAGTGGCTGTCTCAGACTCCCCTGCCTCCCTTTCAGGTGAGGAGGATGTCAAACTAGACCTAACCGAGGATGAGGAGGGTCTTGAGATGTCAAAGGTAGGTCAAAGGTCACTGTTTTCATGTTAATTCCTCTTGCCAATGACATTCAAAGATGTCTTTTTTGCACAACTAGGGTATGAATAGTAAAATATTGTTTTCAATCAGAAATTGTGATTGTGCAGTGTGGTGACACTTTTCAAAGGAGATAAGCTGAGGGATGTAACCTTTTATACAATTTTCTATTGAGTCACAGAACATTATTACATAAAAAATGACTTGGAATGATTTCAGATGCATGCCATTATGTCGGATGGGATTACTCCTAGTTATTAGGGATCAACACCAGCACTTTTCGGCTTGAAGTCAAACATTCTAGTCTCCACACTATGCTGCCTCTGCTTCCCAACATAATGATAACGTTAACATGTTGAAGAAAGTTCTATACAATCAATATTTGAGTTGAGGCCAATGTTACCTCTCTGCTTTCCATTAACAACTGACTTTGCGGCCAGCTCTTAGAAGGAGAGACTGCAACTGGAGGCTTCTGGACATTTGAGTACTACAAAGGCTTCTTCAATGTGGAAACAGTGCAGGTAAAAAGTAAACACAAACTTAACGGTTTACAGCATGTAGTAGTAGTTACCCTGTATACAATGGTAAAGAAACCCTTTCCGACAGTGTGACTATGAAGTAAAACAACAGTTATGCATTGTGACTATTCCATTTTAATCTGCTTCTTTTTTTTTTATAGTAGAGTATAGGAGAGTTTTTAATCAGCAACAGGAAACTCATTTAGAATTGGTGAAACTGTTCAATGTTACAGGTTTTGGACAGAGTGAAAGGCGCTGTTATGCCAATGCCAGGGAGAAACTTCATCAGACATTACCTGAGGAACAAACCAGATCTATATGGTAAGCTTAGCCGAAATAACTAATTCCAAAATCTGTCCTAAAATCAATGAAATAGTGAGTGTATTAAAGATGAAATCACTAGCAGGTGTGTATTTATTCTACTTAACTACCCTATGCTTGCATGTGTGTGTGTTTAGGTCCATTCTGGATCTGTGTGACACTAGTCTTCTCAGTGGCAATCAGTGGCAATCTGTCTACCTTCCTCAGCCAAATTGGAGATCGGTCTTACCACTACAGGCCTCAATTCCACAGAGGTTAGTTGTATCCTTGCAAAAACATAAAACGTTTATAAAAGTTTAAGAATAAAATAATTTGGGACACCACCCAAACAATTGCAAATTGCTTTCTTCACTGCAGCTGCAAAACTTGATGCACAAGTCAAAGAGTCATTGGTCAACGGCAAATGTATGTGTCATGTGAAGTATTAGTGCTTGGTTTTAGCTTGGCAATTATTGAATTTGACACTGATGTAATTTTTTAGAGGTATAGACCAAAGCGTTGCACACATCTCAAGGGGATGGCCTATATGTGCCTAGTAGTTATCAGGCCCTGGCTCATTCTCATATGGAATTGTGTTTGACTGAATATTAAACATGTTTCAACTTGGCATAACTCTGTGGACTATAGTTATACTATGGCTATCATTTTAAACAGACATGTCCACAGAGCATGTGTACCACGATGTGTATCGTGGATCGTGGTGAATTGTGGTGCAAATCTATCCATACTGACATTTTGGGTCCAAGATTCAAAACTTCATCCCTTGACATTTATCAGGACAGCACATTTAACTTTGATTGTGAATTATAGCGGCCCCTATGGGGGATGTGGTTTCTTGGAGAACCATACCGGGAATACATGTCTTCAAATTTTACAACTTTTCTGCAATCAAGGGCTGAGCTGTAAGGGTTTGAAAATAAGATTAAGAATCTGTACAAATACATTAGGTATCCACAGATACCCTGAATACCTAATAATTATGTGCATACTTTAGGTATGTACAAGGATATAGATTTAGAAAAGTTATTTCTTTAAAAACACAAAGCAACTATTTGAAAGCAATATTACCAGATTATATGGACTACCTGAGGAGGTGTTTGAGGATACAACACAATGTGTTGAGTTGAGGACGACCCCCACACCCCCAGGTCATTCCAGTATGAGGGACTAAAAGGAGGTTGTGATTGCCCGCCATTCTCCCACTTCAGTCAAGGGGCTGTGGGACATCAACATACCGTCCAGTGGGATCAGGAAACACCTGGATGTGGAAGGTGTAGCATGCATGTAGGGGACTGGATCCTGGTTCATTTGTCTCAAAACATAATAAGGAAAATAAGTGACTTAAAACAAACAATGACTCATGAATAAACCCAGGAGGCAACTGCATAGGGAAAATATTCATTTTGGAAGAAACATGTGTTTCACTGTCAAGCTTGTATTTCAAATGAAATTGGATAGAATGATGCAGGACCCTGATGGGGCTTTAGTAATGCACTTAACTATTATACTGTTGGCTACCTTTTGTATTTCTTTGCAGAATAAGTTTTCTATGTTCAATATAAGCCAGTGCACCCATATAAGAAATTACAATATATACACGGCCAGTCAATGTTACTGTGATGTAGAGAAATTACAGTTGGAACACTTGATCTGAAATATAATATATCTATAACATAACAACTTTCCACTGTGAAGTGTCCTGCTTTGTTCTTGGTTACAACAGTGTTTCAGGTCAAATGATTGTCGACTGTTGTGTGTGAAAACACTGAAAGAATCAGGAGAGCCGCGACATGTTCTGCAGTTTACTTAAACTCATTTGAACATACACACAGACCAGAAAACAGCGTCGGTCCTATCAAAATAAGGGCACACTGTAAAACACTGACATCTCAAAATATGGGCATATAACCCTGTCATGGAAACATAACATTTTCCCCCTTCCCCGGGGAGAAAACCCACATCCCTGAGTGAAATATAACACATATCATAAATGATGAACAGAAAAGGCATCAGTCGGATTACATTGTGAAAGACTTCTGTCCAGCCTGAACAAATCATTGCAAGGCTATTTCAAACCTGACCTGAAATGCCTTTAAACACCAGACTCAGTAACTGGAACAGTCTGGATGAGCTTGGAACTCCCAACACATATTACATCAACAGTAGTACCTGAGGTAGCCCGGTTTGGCGCGGCTACGGACTGTTCGTGCTGCAGGACCAACTGGGCCTCCAGAGTCCGCATCAGGACCTCGGCTGACCTCCAGGTCTGCCAGGTAGGTGGGGCCAATTTGCGGAGGCGGCGTGCATGCCACCGTCTTCCGTCTGAAAGGCAAAAGGTGGCAGGTCCCAGCTGCTCAGTCACGCTTGTCATTCTGGTCAGAGGCGCTGACCAGAATGACAAGAGCTTATGGCCCTGTGTGGACCTTCGGACCCTAACCCAGTCCAGAATGGTGAAAGCTGGGTGTTTGGCCCTATGGGACCAGTCAAAGCGCTGTTTAGTTGCCTGCTGTCGTGCTGAGACTCGGTGCCTAGCTGGCCAGCTGTTTACCGCTGGGCCCCCTGTGATGTCAGGTGAGCAGGAACTCGCAGGCGATCCAGGGGCAATGATAGTTCATGCCCCAACATCAGGAGTGCTGGTGAGCTCTCTGTTGTGGTATGTTGAGTAGCTCGGTAGTGCAGCAGGGCCCGCAGAAGTGCTGCTGAGAACTGAAGTCCCTCTGCCCTCTGTGAGCTCTGATACTGTTCTTCAGTGCCTGATTCATGCGCTCCACACCCCCATTCGCCTGAGGGTTATAGAAGGCCGTGCGTATGTTGCTGATTCCCTGCTCACTCAGAAAAGTTGTGAACTCTGCAGAGATGAATTGCGGCCCATTGTCTGTGATGATTGTCATGGGCATGCCCCAACTAGCAAAAAGCACCTCCAGAAAGTCAATGACTGCCTGTGTGGTGATCGACCCGGTAGAGACTGTCTCTGGCCACTTAGAGTACAGGTCATGGGCCACGATGAGGAATCGTTGGTGATGTGGGAACGCCACGGAGCTCACCACAAATGTCCATCGGGATGTGCTCCCAAGGCCCAGCTGGCCACTTCAGTGGCTGAAGGGGAGGAGCTGGTGGGGGGCCGGTCTTTCCACTTACCAGGCAGGCTGTGCAGTCTCTCACCATAGCCTCCACATCTCCATCTGCATCTCCATCTGGCCACCAGACCACTTGCCGGCAGCGCTGCTTGACCTTGACAATGCCGAGGTGGCATTCATGAGCCATGGACAGGACACGTGTCTGTAAAGGCGGAGGGTACGAGCGATGGCCCCTTGCAACGCAGTGGTCGTTCCAGCAAAAAAGTTCTTCTTTAAAGTGAGGTCCAGGTCGCTGGTGTCTGGATTCGAGTCCACAGCTGGAGGTGGCCTGGAGCGTGACAGTAACTCCGCAACCACATTCTCTCGTCCCGGTATGAACTGTAGTGTGAAATTGTACTGCCTCTCGTACCATCGGTGGATGCGCAGAGGCCTGTGCCAAGAACCCAACGTTGCGAGCAGGGCTGTAAGTGCTTGGTGGTCCGTTCGTAATGTGAATGAACAGCCATACATGTACTGTACATATGCCACCACTCACATGCCCAGACACAGGCCAGGGCCTCTCTCTCCCCCACGGAGTACTTCTGTTCTGCCGAATGAAGGGCTCGGGAGGCGAACGCAATAGGTTGCTCCATGCCGTTGTGGAGCTGACACAGCACAGCCCCCACTGCGTAGTTGGAGGCATCACAGGGGTGAGAAGAGTTGGGCTGGATGGGTTGAAGTGGGCTAGCACTGGTGGTGCAATGAGCTGGGCCTTCAGCTGTATGACGGCAGCTTCACAGGTAGGAGTCCACTAAGGCGATTTTTGAATTGCCTTATCCATGGGAGCAGCCGAAGGCGCCTGAAGCGTGATGTGAGGCAGGAACTGCTTTACTGCAGCCCAGTTGAGAAGAGATAAAGTCACTACGGTATCCAGCAGCAACGGCACACAGACCCCATCTAATTTCACTGTGCCAGGCCAGAGCTGACTGAGTGTATGGGTGTTGGGGCTGACGAGCTAGCCCCAGCTTGTCGTGGGCCTGTCCGTGTGCTCACCACAGCCGGTGCAGAATGACAGAATTTGGCAAAGTGCTTGTCTTTCCCACAGAACCGGCATGCTTGTCCCCTGGCAGGGCATGTTGGGGCTCTACTCATGTGTGACGGGGAGCCACAGTTGCCACAGCTGCGACGTGGCTGGCTACGTGTGCGGGCTGTGTAGTTTATCCCTTGGTCCATATCTGATGATGCAGGGCTAGATGAGCGCTTAGGATCTTCCAGAAGCTGAGTTAAGGCAGGCTAAGGGGAAGCGCAGGAAGCTAGCTATGATGTCAGCTAGGTAGCTTTTTCGATTTGCAAGGCTATTTCCAGCACTTTTTTAAGAGTCAGATCGTTATCGTGACATAATTAACTTCTCACAAATTGTGGGGTAGGTTGCATGTTCTGCGAGCTGGTCCCTTATCATTTCCTCCTCCATATCACCAGACTTACAGAAAACAGCTAAGCTGCGGAGGTCGGCTATATAGTGCTGGACTGACTAACCCGCTTTTTGCTTGCGCTGCCGGAACACTATCGCGGAGAATTAGTCTGCGGAGCCATGAACTGCGCTTCAAGTAGCTTCATAGCATCCTTATACTCCCTCGCCTGTCCCAGGGTTCTGAATATGCGCTATCCCTCGGTACCAAGACAATGAACGAGTGCTCTCCGTCGCGGGTCGCTAGCTTCCTCCAGTCAGAGCGCTGCGATATATTTCAAACGACTCCAGCCAATGAATCCAATGTACCGCAGCGTCGCCTGATAGTGCAAGGAAATGTGTAGGTGGTGGGAGTGCAAGCTCCGTCTTCGTCGCCAATGTTTTGTGGGAAAACACTGAAAGAATCAGTAGAGCCGCGACATGTTCTGCTGTTCATTTAAACTCATTTGAGCATTCTGTAATGTCCTGGATATGTTTAATGTGTACAGTTTAAGTTGTTGTGTAACGTGTATAATGGTGTGTTAGTGTTGTGTGCATTATGTTGTCTCTGCCTCTGTCCTTGCTCTCTGTTAACTGCTGACAGCGCCTGTAGAGCGACGTCAGGCGTTGCAGGGGGTTGGCTGAGGAGCCGGGGGGCGGGGACACCGGGGTGTCAGAGGAGGTTACAGGTTGTGTGTGAGTGTGAGTGAGTGAGAGTAACTGTGAATGTTACAATAATACACACTATTGTAAATAATACAATACAAACCGGAAACCAGCATCGGTCCTATCAAAATACGGGCATACTGTAAAACCCTGTCATGGAAACATAACACACTCGACTTATGTAATAATTCAGTGTCAGACTCTGGCTCAAAAATTATAACTGGACCAATTGCCATTGATATTGGTAATATATACAGCTGATCAGCACATGGTTTGACCAATCACAACAGTGTGGGCCAGCGGATTGGGTTTGTCAGGAGGGGGGAGGAGCCTCAAACCAAGCGTTTGTGACAGTCTGAAAGTGATTCTGAGGCAATAAACAGTAAGATTAGGTATTTTTTATTTTGAATTAAGTCACAAATATATTCTAGTAGTACCACCAAATAAAATTATTAACCATAAAGTGTATAAGATGACCCCTTTAATAATTTAGCCCTGGTCCTGTCCCCCATCCCCTAATACCATGTTTCGGTAGCCACCCCTCATACGGTCATACGGTTTTAATTACATTTATTCTGAAGACTTAGATTAATTGGATTTGGGCAACTGGTCCAGGCAGAGACGTGAAAAGCAAGTTTTGCTGATAATCAAGAAATTTTGCTAGTCTATGGTCTTGGTCACTTAATTTACTGAAGGAAAGTTTAAGGAAAAGCTCCACCATTTGACACCAAGTATTTGCCAAATGGTACCCGAGATTTGGCCTTTTGAAATGCTGATGAAACTTCATTAGTTCCTATTTACAGATTTAGATGCTTGTCAATGTGCTAATTTTGCTCAAAAGTGAGCCAGGGTAACATGTGAAACTACAATGTGGTGGAATAATAATACGCCTCCGGTGCTTGACACCTAATAATCACAGGGAGTTCGATACTTATCTAACATCAGACACTCACTTGGCCACAACACAAACAATTCTTGTGAAAAATATAAAAAATGGGAAATTTGGGTGAGACATAATTGACAGTGTACACTTTTGAGTGGCACTGTCACACCGGTTTGGAATGTTTAGTGACCCTTATGTTATGCTTCTTTTTACAGTTGGCTACTTGTTGAATATTGTCTCTCGTTTGCAGTAACCATAGCAGCAGTAGTCATCTTCATGTATGCATCGCTGGTGCCACTGTGTGCTTGGGGTTTTCTGACCTGGCGGAAAGGAGCCGAGGGCCAAATGGGCGGCTACACATTCTTGGAGACTGTGTGCGTTTATGGCTACTCCCTGTTCATTTTCATCCCTACCTCTGTAAGTCCACATCTTGTTTTTTTTCCCCACAAGAGGCGCATGCCTGACCCCTTTTGCACTTCATAGTGCAACAGTGAAAGGTCGGAAACTATGCATCTATAATTTGGACTAGTTGTTGTGGTCACTGTAACATACTGATAAGTATGTTTTTAATGAATAGGCCTACTTGATTCTTTTTTTTTTAATGCTAAGCATTAACAGGCTTCAACGAATACCTGATGAAGGTACAATAAACTGAATTGGATAAGTGCCACATATAAAAGTATAGCTCTGAAATAAATTTGCATGGAAGATTGGTTAATGCCAAATTTTCTTCCTCCTAAAACAAGTGCTTATTTTTTGTCTGCCATTACTTAATTTCAACCAGGTTATGATGCATAAGATTGCATGATTGCATATAATCAATCTATGTTTCAGTACATTTGAATGATTTTGGCAGCCAAGCAGATTTACATTGATGCATGTATCCAACTACGTTGTGTTCTACAACTATACAGCTTCTGTGGATCATTCCATTAGAGTGGCTGCACTGGCTCTTGATCCTGGTCTCCACGGTGATCTCTGGCTCTGTGCTGGTCCTCACCTTCTGGCCCGTCGTCCGCGACCACCCGAAGGTGATGGCAGTCACTACTCTGGTGACCATCGTCATTCTGCACTCACTGCTGGCAATCGGCTGCAAAGTAAGAGGCCAGTTTTCAGTTATGCTTGAATATTACAAAAGAAACATGCTTTATGTATTAATGCTTCAATTTAGAAAATGCTAATTAATTTGTTGTGTTGTGATTTTAAAAAATCCCCAAAACAATTCACTCCACCTTTAACAAGCAGGCTAAACCAAGCAGTATGTATTCATACCATCCAAGAAACCTTCTCAAATTACATCTCTCTAGATCTTGTCCCACATAAATGTCTTGTTTGACCTAGATATATGCTAAAGACTATGCAGACAAAATATAAAATAAGGTAGCTATTTTTAGTTTAACCGGATATGGAATTAAATCTTATTTTTCAATGTCTTTGTCTTTCAGATGTACTTCTTTCAGACAACAGTTCACATGGCAGCACCAGAGACCACGACGCAGCTTACGATGACAACCCAAGTGACCCAGTCCCACTGAGCCAACACCCAGTGTGACAGCACTCCCCAGTATCATCAGCTACTGGTGATACATTTAAACTGTGCTTTGACTCATGACTTAAGCGGTACACTGCAATGAATCTACATTTTAAAATCAACATAAGTGCATTGCTTTCTTTCATGTTAGAACTCATCATCCAGACATCTATACTTGTTGCTTTGTATTTAGCAGAAACCCATGCAATAGCAACAATATGCCAGTTGGATTTCAATAGGTCATGGCACTGCACATCAAAGCAATATACCAGACTATGGAAATACCAATGCTTGTTTCAAGGTGTGTAATAAGTTAAACATTCAAAATTACTCCACACCAGAGGGAAGACAACCAATTTCATGTTTAACAGTGACATCTAAATTTTATTCATGTGTGTAAATAAACAGATTGTGATTCAGCGTGATTTCTTGATGGTAAATTTTCTGGTGAGGGCCGTGTTTTGGTTTGGTTCCAGTCATCACACAAATACACTTTAACTGTCAATCTCTGCCAACCCTTGCATTTCATATGGCTGTTGTCTGGAATTTGACCGGTCACTGCTTTACAAAAAATGCCTGTTGGTTTGAAAGATGAAAAAAATTGCCTGCATCTTTCTTCCTAAAATTCTTTGACACTTACCTTTGCCATCTCCAATTATAATGGTCAGCATGCCCACTTTTTGTAGTCGAGTTTACCATGATAAGAGAATGAGCCATTTAAGGATTTGGACCTATAAAATGTTATACCCTGAAAATGGGTAAATCTATAGGCTCTTGGTGTGCCACAGAATGATCTCCACTGGTCCCACCTGCCACCAGCACAAGACATCAGGATAGATACAGAACGGATTGGTCCAAGGTGACAGCCAAGAATGTAAGCCACACTAAAAATGGTCACTTATTCCTCAAATTAACCTTTGGCATCAGAAGCACTTCGGCCAGCGGTATCCTATCTACACATCAAGTGACTTATTGACTTTTATTATGTGCATTTGGTGAGAGCAAAAAAGTTAACTCGACTGAACTGTATGTGTGTGTGTGTGTGTGTGTGTGTTCTCAAATTAGTGTGGATGCGTTTGGGGCATGTCACTGACATGGGCAATACACACCATGTAATAAGTGTCAGGTTATCCATTATTGGCTATCATAAAACAAAAGGTTTTGACCTCAACAAGCTCAAGCTTTCTGGCTGAATCAGATTTGTAAAAAAACAAAAAACATCAGCATATGCCGACTCATGTGAATAGCAGTGTTCCTCACTACGCATCAATGAGATAAGTGAAACTTCCATGTACCTGAGAAATAAATGGATGAAAGGCTTCTCATCAGACATCAAGGCATCTTTCAAAATGTAGGAAGCCCCTTTTGACATAGTCAAGCTCTTCCCTTCCCCCAAAACATGTTTTAAACTTCCCTCAAAATCCTGGTGTTGAGTCTAGAGGGATAGCCCAAGAAAACCAATTGATAGGAACATGCTCAAGCTAAGAAAGCTAACTTCGCCACCTACAGACTCGACAAGCTACAGCGCCCGCCCAATATGAGCTGATTCAAGAGTAGCCAGTTCTGAACTGTAAACAAAATAATATCTAACTCTTAATACCAAATGGCCATCACGGTACCACAATAAAAACAAAACCTTTGTTGGGCACCCATCACTGCCTATGGTACAGGACTGTTGACAGAAAAAACTATTACGGGCTGACAGAAACACAGACAACAAATGTCAGACAATGATCTTCCTCATTCACTTTTCATAATAAAAGTGGATACCACTATCTTCTACACAGAGCAATATAAGAAACAAGGGCATGAGTGCCAATATAGTTGCCATTACATGATACGCATTTGGATATGTTCATGATTTCTATTTAACAAACTATGAAACAAATGTTTAGTATATCAACTACAGCAAGACTTGAGTCCAGATGGGTGTATGATACTTTTCAGTTTTTTTTTTACTTTGCTTTTCTTAATGAAAAAAAACCCCTAACAAAACAGCCCTACAAAGACAGAAATATTTCTCAGCTTTCATAGCATTTTCTAAATTCATTTGAGAGAAAATAGTCAAACTTTGTGAAACTGGAAGCAATGCATAAGTCTCTCTTCTGCCTTAAAAACCAAACACCAACACCGGACCTCGGGGACAGCACCATTTCTGGTGAAACAGGTTATTGCATCTATTGTTTCTGATTGGCCCAAATTGGTGACGAGCAAAATCACCATCTCAAACTGACTGAGATCAACTGCATAAGCGGTGACTGGTGCTGCTCCAGTATTTTGATGCTAGTATTTCCTTACCATTAAGTAAAAGACTGAATTGGGGTTGGGGCATTTTCATGACAATCTTAAGGTGAGAGATAGGTGTGGAACATTAAAGGTTAGGAGGGATACCAGGCAAGAAGAGTAAGAATTATGAGTTAAGAGACAAAGACAACTTGTAAACTGGGACAACTAAGCTACAGGCTTTTCTATAATAAAAAAAAGACCAGCAGGTTGACACCCATTGGTCCCATTATATTTCATCAAGACCCTCTGCTAGGGATTGTTTAAAAAGAGTATTGGCTTTCTATGCTAATAGTTGGACTGCAAGCACGTTTTGCTTTTTGGATTTCTCAATTATTTGTTCACATTTTAACGGTTCAGTCATTTTTGTCATGAAACACCCAAACAATTTTTCTTTCTCAAACAAAAAAGAAAAGAGACTAGGGTCCCTTTGGCAGCCGGTGGGGCAATCATAAGTTGAGTGAGTTAACGGCATGTGCTCAGTTCAACAATCTTGCAGGTTTGCTATACAGTTCTATACAGTTACTGTGATGGTAATGCAGTGAACTTGAGGCGGCAACGTGAAAGGGTAAAAAGGACAGCGAGCGGACATCTCACAATGAGACGTCCCACGGCGACCTGTGTCACCACCATCTGAGAGATGGTGAAGATACTTCTGAAATGAAAAAATGTTCACTTCAGTATACATCTGGCATACAGTCCTGGATGAGGGCTTCTTTTTTT
>JAOPUI010000077.1:12064079-12074484 GCA_027123135.1 Urophycis floridana | reverse complement strand
GCCTTCAACATCAGCCTTATATACAGCCTTCAACATCAGCCTTATAAACAGCCTTCAACATCAGCCTTATAAACAGCATTCAACATCAGCCTTATATTCAGCCTTCAACATCAGCCGTATAAACAGCCTTCAACATCAGCCTTATATACAGCCTTCAACATCAGCCTTATAAACAGCCTTCAACATCAGCCTTATAAACAGCCTTCAACATCAGCCGTATAAACAGCCTTCAACATCAGCCTTCAACATCTGCCTTATAAATTGATAAATTGAAAACTTAACAATATTTTGAGAGGACTCTTCCATACTTGGAGGAAAAAGTTAGCATGGTAAATATTGCAAAATGGCATTAGTATGCTGTAAAAGCAGGAAGTTAAGACCACACACGTGCACACTAAATCTAAATATTTGTAATATAACACTTGTGTGAAAAATGACTTTCCAAGGCTCTGCAATGACTTTGTTCACATGGCAAAAGATATTGTTTTAAATATGACAAAAACCAAGTTTAGCAATACAATTTTGTCATGAAATTACTCATAGTCTTAGTCATAGTGTTCCAAGGCACTATTTACACATTTGAGAGAATGTGCATGATTTATTGTTAGGAGCAAATTCCATAGACATTCCACACACACACACACACACACACACACACCTCCTCCAGACAGCGGGCCTCCTCCTGTGCATTCTCCCTCACGTGTTCCTCTAATGGATACTGGAGTCTTGGGAAGGGGGCGATGGGCCAATCAAACGAGGGCACATCAAGCTTGTGGATGGGTTTGGAGTGAGTTGTTGCTAGGCAACCTGAGAGACAAGGAAGCGTGACAGCAATCAGAAATTAACATGGTTCACTTTACCCTCTATTGTACAGACATAATAAGGTAACATTTTCATCAGAGATTAGTAGTATTGTACAACATATTTTCACAAATTGTGTAGCTGCCACCACCAAAAAATAGGATCAGATCAGAAAAAATGTTGCTGTGAAAATCCCCAGTATTGTAACCTACCCATGGTTCTTCCATGGAATGCCCCCGCAAAAGATAGAATGCTGAGCTCTGGACAACCTGGGGTCTGAAAATATAATTGAGAGAATCGTGAGTGAACTGAGTGAATCATGTGTTCATTAGTAAACACCAACAATTCTACATTTCTGAAAATACCTTTGTAACTTCAAATTGACTTGTAAATGCATTTTTTTTATATTACAAATTACACATACTTAAAAAAAAACACTTGCCTTTTTGAGTTTGATATTTCTTACTTTCATTTATACTCTTTATACTCACCACTTCTCACCCATGATGGTGAGAAGTGGTGAGCATGAACTGGCCCACCCACCTGGTTGATCATGCAGGAAGTGAGGTCTGCCTCAGAGGGTATGCTGTGTCCACGTTCCTTGTTCTGCACACAAATCACAGAGAACCTTTAATACTACAGGATAATATAGAGCTAAAGCTTTGTTGTGAAAATGTAGTTAATTGACAGCTTATTGAACACAAGGACTGTTTGCCGAAAGAAATACAAAAACAGTGCTGTGACTGTAAGGCTGTAATTCAATGTTGTCAATTTGTTGTCAAAGATACAAATTATTGACCCATGTAACTTTTCAGGAGGTCAACGTCCAAAGTAGAGGACACAGCAAAATGACAGTCTTCCATGTACTCACCCTGTACCAAATGAACATAGCTTTATAGGCATTCTCGTTGGAGCAGGAACCACAGGCCATGGTTTGAACACGATTCAGTCCCCTGGGAGCCACCTTAGAGTGGATAGAAAGTGAGTGAGTTACATTTGATTGGTCATAATTTGTTATACATACAAAAAATACCCAGCGCCGACCAATCGTCACTGGCTAATCACTGATTTCACCTGTAGTCACATGTACTCATCAGATACCTCTTTTATGTACCGCAACAACCTCTGCCTCCAACCCCAGAAAACTGTTTTCCATGTTCTCATGGAAGAGACTCAAGAAGAGACTCAAGACTCACTTGTTCAGAGTTCACCTGAACCCTGCATAAGATCCATCCTCTACATGTATTATATATGAAAAAAAAACAACCCTACCCTCATGCCCTTATTTGTTGTACATCTTGGCACTTTGTAATTGCTCTTTCTAACTTGCCACTTAGCCAGAGATGTTGTATACTAGTAATGGTTAACCTAGCAATTGGAATACTTTGAAACTTGTTCTGGTGACTTACTTACTTACTGTATAAACAGCAAAGAAATGTTTCACGTTCTTCTGACAAATGTACTTATTGTTTGTCGCTTTGGATAAAAAGGTCTGCTAAATGCCCTAAATGTAAATGTAAAATGTGTTGCAACAGAGATGGCGATGTCTTATTAGGCAAGTAGTAAATACGCAAGAGCCATGACAATATATATTCATTCATCCATCATCACCATTTATATTTCATACATACATCTACTATATTTGATACATTTGACATCCAAGACATTGATTAGGTCTGACTGATTAGGTAAATCACATTGTTCTCCTTCCTGCATGGTCACTAGCTGTCATTTAACATCTACTGAAAGTTTTATCCAGTGTCAGTGTTTTATCCATGTCTTCATGGGTGTGTGTGTCTGTTTTACTAACCGTAAGCAGACCCTGAGTGAGTTTGTCCACAAAAATATCAGGTGGAAGGATTCCAAGTGCTGGTCGGTTCACAAATGCACTCTATGAGTGAGTGAGGGAGGGAGGGAAAGAAGGAGCAAGACAAAGAGAGATAGTCAGTGGTATAAGTGGAATCCAGCAACAAAAAAAATACAAAATACTAATGTTAATGCTCTAGTTTGGTTATGGAGGACTTACAGCATTGTTTGGATCAGATATGACTTTTAAGAGGGCCGGATGGTTGTAGCCTTGGAGAGGGAGGGATAAAAATAAAAATCATAACATTAAATATGTATCATTGTATCATTGTATGTATCATTTTACAGTGTACTTAATAACTACATTCATATAGAGGTTCATGACAGCATGAGTATACTGATCCTAAATTATATAATACCCATTACATTCTGCCTGAGCTAAACAAAAATGTAAGAAATTATTGCTCATATATGCTGCCATTTGGCATACTTTAACCCTATCCATACAGATAACAACAAAGAGCAGCTAGTTTTATATCATCAGGAATGGATTCTGTGTATTCTGCATGATGATGATATGTTCTTGCTGTTTTTCTGTTAGTTTCTAATTCCTTGTTGTGCTACTGGAAGGCTCTACATCAGAGGTCGGCAAGAGGTGGCCCGTGGGCCAAAACTGGTCCACAAGCAATATTTCTAGGCCCGCTAAATTATTTTGGAAGTCCGTTTTTTTCCCCAAAAAAAGTTATTCTTTATTTTACCACAACGGTTTACAAATAGGCACATATCCCCCAATCATACTGTGGGCGCAAACAGATAACACAAGAACAACCGTTCTTCTTGCAATGTTTAAATTCGTCTTTCGTCTTTAAGTTGGAAATAAAAAAAACAATGTTGCTTGACTGACAAAAGATCAGATAACCTTACCTATATAACCTATATTAGGCCAATTCAAAAGAGGGGGTAGACCTGGATGAACTAAGACATGAAAGTGTGGCAACAGCCACCTTAGCCTATATTTTGGCCATGGCGCATCACTCTATCCATAACCCCCTTCAGCTCACCACTGAGCTTTGCGTAAAGGACACTCTGGTGGATGAGACAATGCAGCCCATGCAGAGGCCCCATCTGTCACGAGTAGGTTGATTTTCTCCAATGACAGTTCACTTTTGACAGTTCAGTGAATATAACGTCTCCAGCGGTGTGCCCCACCAAAGGAATAAGAGCCAGCAGATCTTCCCTAAACAGCTGCCCATCAAAATATCTGACAAAGACACACATCTGCACAACATCTGTGTTGTCAGTGCTCTCATCTATCGCTCAGGAGAAGTAATTAGCCCGAGTGAGATCACTGTTAACTCCCTGCACAGCATCAGGCGATGCTTCTATGCGGCGGGTAGCGGACCTTGCAGAGAGGGGCACCTGTTTGACAGAGGCAATGATTCCATCCATGGACTGGTCAACAGCCAATTCCTCCAACACTGAAACCATGACTTCTTTACAAAGTTCTGCATCGGTGAGAGGCCTGTTGTTTCGTGCGAGCAACCATGACGCTTTTAGAGACACACTTGTCGCTCTCTGTTGCGAGGTGAAACCTCGCCATAGGATCCTGCTGGCTAGTGAATAGTGAGTGTCCCGATGCATCTGTCAGAGCAAGACGATGTGTAAGCGAGTGACAAAGTGACACACTGGGAGCAAGAAATCATCTTACATAAGAATGTTTCATAAAAACTTATACTAAATCTCATGTTGATGTGAACTCTAAATGTGGATAAAGATCAGCCCATTGGAATTCAGTTTATTAAGTTGTTTTGTCAGTATACATTTTAACCAGGCTGCATTGATGCCAAATAGTTTCTGCAATGTTCAATATAGCTAATGTTGGACTATAAAGTTTTGTTCATTAGAATAATTATATTGTATTTCTGCTACATGTAGAGAAGATTTGTTGAAATAAGCCGAGTGGTGCCGAGTCATGATCCAGATGGATCCTCTCGGGATGTTGAATGCCAAACAGAAATCATCATCGTCATCATCATGCATATCATTGGGTGTGTTCCAGTAGGCTATAATACAAAACTAAATAGGCCACAATAAGTGTGTGTGTTGTTGTGTCATTGCCTCAAGACAAGTGCATCATCAGTTAAAGACGCCCCTTCAAGCGGGAAGCTGTTGTAATGGAGACGCAAATCCTGGGTGCCGCGTCAAGCCAGGCCAGTATAGTATAATGGAAAAATGTCTTAGGTTCAGTTAGGTAACACTTGAGAATTGGGTATTACTAATTACTCATTCTCAAGCGGGTCATGACTTGCCTACTAGAAGGTTTAATAGTGTCTCACCAATAGGGATGGAAGAGATCTGAGTGTAGACATCTAGCATGCGGTTGCCATCCGCATCCACTAGGTAGTTGCCCCGGCTCTCCTCGTAGTTGCAGAAGAAGTTGATGGCGGTGGCATTCTGAGGAGGACATTCAACATTAGCCCCAAATACACAATGTATCAATGTGTTTGTAAAATTGATAGGGTCACTTAGGGCTATTTGTGTAATATGACAATATTTAATATTTCTTGAGATAAGGTTTTACTGCACATCATAAATCTTCTCAAAGTCTTCAGATCTGAAAATAACTATAAATATATATACAATGTACAATTAACACGAAGCAGTAGTGCAGGCAGAGAAAAACGGTGGTGTGCATGTAGGACTGTGTGGGGGGATGGACAAGAAAATTATTGACAAGAAAGTTGATAAGAAAGGGCAGAGTCGGTTTTATTTCCCGAGGAGACTGCGGTCCTTCATGTCTGCACAAGCTCCTCTGGATGTTAAAGTCGACAGCATTCACCATTGTTCACTTGATGTCATCCGACAGTCTGACATGTCACCTCTTGCAAAAAAGCACTCCCAACATCCAAAGATGCAGAACCATTCATTAAATAGTTAAATATATACATTGGAAATGATAACGTTTTAGGTTCCAGCCATTTTACACCCTATCTCCCAGATTTGAAACATCTTCATAGTGAATGCATAGTTATCCATTTGCTGCACACACATTGAACTAACTAATAGGGCAGTTTTGTTCAGTTATAAATCATGTACATACTCTGATGATCACCATGCCACATGAATTTATAATTTTCATGTTAAAAAATATTGTTATATATTATTCAGTGGCCTTGTAATGCTTACCTGAATCTCTCCCATTTGTTTGGTCAGCTCCTAAAATGTAAGAAGAAAGGGGTGAAGGGAGTTAGTGGGCTGTGCTTGCATTATGCACAATGTAGTTCTGTGTATATACTGAGATGTGTCACCTGTGACCGGGGCCCAGGGACCTGTGTCTTCATGAGGGGCCTGTCAAAATCATAGTCTGCCTGGGTGTTGACTGCTGCCTTGCTTACATACCGGCAGCCTGCGGATGGGAACAGCTCCAGTCAGCGCTAACACCATTTTTGGAAATGAAATGTTTTGTGACCCCAAACTCGGATGTGCTTCCCCACACATTGCTTTGACATTATCAAAACATGATGTAATGGGATCATTAGGCAGTTCATAAAGAGGAGACCTTTACCCTTCAAAGGTTTCATTAAAAAGAATCTAAAAAGAAAAGACATATTGCATAGTATGCATAACGTGGCGACACACACATACAAAAGGGATGTGCAGGCTGAAAATGTACCACTATATCCACGTGAGATATTCATAAGGGGCAGACTGGTCTCCAATGCAATCACCGACTATACAATTAACAGTGAGGCCCGGCATGCTCAAAGCCTGGAAGAAATTAAACTAACATAGAGAGTCTGGCCACATTTATATAGAGAATTTATTTGTCACAACTCTGGCCCCTCCAAAGTGTGTTTTACCAGTAGTGCCTCACATTCACCAATGAAAGCACACACTCACACTGACATAGTTAGCTACGCTAGAAAGGCATTGAATGTCTTGTCTGGTGAGGCGTCTTGGCCAACAACCCTCTCAGCAGAAGTTGGGGATTAAAACCAAAAATTGCATCAGTGCTGTCACGGCCTGCAATACCAAGCAATTTCATTTTACACAAATATTGCTATTTATCAGCATTTCTACCATCAGTAGGTGTGAATGCTGACGCTAATAGCAATATTTGGTTATAATTTATTTGAATATGATCACTATCTCACCTGGCTGCTTTAAAGGCTCAAAAGAAGAGAAGAGATGTTCTTCTCTTGTAAGTCCAGTTACAAGAACTTTAACTGGTTATCGTTCACCAAGTGGACAGCACTTCATTCATTACATATAGAATCAATTAAGACTCTCTTTAAACTCTTTTTAGACTCTTTTTTAAATCACAGAAATAACCAACATCATTTCTAAACCATTTTTATTCAGGCCTTTGGTGCAAAAAACAAACAACCCTTGGTTAATCTAAGGCAATGCAATTGATTCATACAGCCCCATTCAAACACAATGCCATTCAAATCACAGGTAAAACAATCAAAGGACATTTAGAAGATTACAGGGTTAAGCCTTTAACCCTGTAACAAAGATCATTAAAAATAAAAAGGAGAAATGCAAAATAGAAGAAAGAAGAAATAAAAAAGAAACATACGTACAATGATAAGAGAATACATGTATTGCAGACATACATTTTTAACTAAAAGCTGCAGTAAACAAATGGGTGGAGCAATGATTAACAAACATATATTTGTTGAGGCAGGCCCCACATGTTCCGTAAGAAATGTGTGGAGAAAGTATGCTTGCAATGAAGAATCACCCCACGATCACCACATATGATCCATTCAGTTCTTCAAAAACATGTAAAATACTGTTTTGCAAGAATATAGAATATAAAATAATGAATTTTGAAAGCATATTCGATAAACAATAAATATGATACATATACATACATATAAATATGGTACATATTTTGATCATAACTGCAACTAGACCGATACGAGTACCTTAGTATTTCCTACTAAGGCAGTATTTCCTTAGGAAAAGCTACTTCTAGTTAGACTCTAGTCACAGCCGTGGTAAATCAGTGTGCAAATCAATTACCTGATGCAGGAAAGCGCAGGTTGTGGTGCACGGAGAGGGCAAGCTGCCGGCTGAGGAGGGCGGATGCCATGGCTGCTGCGACGGGGCGATCGGCTGCCCCTGACGTTGGTATACAAGTAGAGGTGGTCCTACCTGCACAGAGTGGGAGGTGATAAACCACTCTGATGTGACCCAGACTGGGAGGTGATAAACCACTCTGACCTTTGGTCTTTAAGATTACGCTGTTGGAGGTCAAAGACAGACGTACTTTAAGAGCTACACACATTGCAGATTGAAAAATCGACTCAAAATAAAATGGGATGGAATGCAGCCATGACATAGTGTTGACCTTGTTAATGTTCAAGGAGGAATCTGGATTTCTCTCCATGCACAGAATTAGCACAATTCCACAGGGACAAGAGTGGACTATGAAGACCTACCAAGATACCAAGTGGCATTTTGTAGAACTGCCACACAGCTGAGATAAGCACTTTTTCACCAGTGTCACTTTCTACGAAGCAGTCCATCCCTTTGAAAAATATTTAAGTAACAGAATAAAAACGAAACATGCAATATACATACTTCACATTTCTATATTTTGAGCACATAGTAAGACATTTAAACACCATTCATTCAGCAAATATACGTTTGATTTATTTTATTTTCAAAAACAGAAAATAAGTGACAAGTATGCTCAACCCTATGGGAAGTCAGGAAGGACAACACCGACACTTTCTTATAGTATTACAATCATCAAAATCCTGGATGATTGCCAGTCTCCTACCATGGTCATGTTTTAGGGGCGGCAGTAGCTCAGTGGGTAGAGTGGGTGGACAGAGCGGGTCGTCCACTAAACCGTATGGTCGGCGATCGATCCCCTTGATCCCCCACCTCCTCCAACTGTCCACGTGTCGAACCCCACAAATGTACTGATTGTACGTCGCTTAGGACAAAAGCGTCTGCTAAATGCCCCCTTTTATGTTCATGGATCTATGGTTTTCTAGTGTCGACCTTTGAAAATACTGAAATGTTGTTCCAATGGAGAGGACATGCTCAGGAAATTATGCACACACAGAGACTGGATAGAACTGGTTCTGGGGGGCCATAGTTACACAAGGCTCTGAGAGAGAGAGAGAGAGAGAGCGAAGAGAAGAGAAAGAGAGCGGGAGCGAGCAAGAGTGAGCGAGAGAGCGAGTGAGAGAGGCGGTGAAGCCTAAACAGCATAATGGAAAGTAGCAGAGTACAAATGAAGAATCATCCTTCATTCATTCATGTCATCAGATATTTTTTTTTTCGCTTGAGGAGGCCATATCTAGTAAAATAATGTAGTGGAGTTATTTTAGTTAGTAAATAAAAGTATTTAAATGTACAGAATAAGAATTTGAACTGAATCATGTAGAGCTACCACCATGCCACGGGGTCTATACATATTGTTGCAATATACACTGCTTACAGTTGTTGATGAAAAAAGTACACAACAATGTCAACACATATTCGTGAAGATGTGATGTGAGTCTGGGCTTCCCTGCTTAGGCTGCTGCCCCCGCGACCCGACCCCGGATAAGCGGCAGGAGAATGGATGGACGGATGGGTGATGTGACATTTCAAACCAACTTTCGTTGTTCATTTGACACTTACAGCATCCAAATGTGCTTAAATGTCATGCAACCGTCAAGATAAAAGTTGGCATCGAACACATTTGCAGCCTTTATTGTCAGGGATTGGAAAAGGTCTAATCAGATTATTCCTGGGTTTCATCCAAAAGACTTGAACTTTGAAATACACGCCCTCTGTAAAATGCAGGTGCATTATTGCACCTTCACATCGAATTCTCACATCAAATTCGTACAACAGTGACAATCAGCATTGATACTTTTAGATATAAGTCTACAATTGTGGTAATAAAAATTGAAAATGACAAGTAATGACAAGGACTAGGCCTTTCATTACTATGGCTTCAGATCAGATTATGTTTAGCATCAAACCTGTTGAATGAGAACTGTTATAATAATTGGATTTGGAAACACAGAGTTGCATTGCAGCGTTTAACTTAAAAGAAGTCTGCTCCACAAATTTACCAGCCAGTGGCTCATGAATGCAAGTCTCACGTAATCTTTTGCAAGGCATTCTGAAAGGGTAACCAAGTTTGGATTTTCTACTGATGATATACATATATCTTCCTAGAGAAGAACACTCAGACCTATTACTTTACTGCTGTTTGGAATTCACAGAAAAGCTGCCACACAGTGGTTTGTCTGTCTAGTGTTACACAAGTAAATACTCATCTGTATTCATCTCACATCTTTTCTTCATGCAAGTTTCTTGAATTAACAATCTAAACACATATGCCCACATACTTGGTATGCAGATCTCACTAGCTTCCCCATGTTGATTTTAACATCAGATTAAATCAGGCACACAGAGAAAGCCAATGGCACAAAGCACAGACAATGTAAAAGATGTGCAACCATATTGAGAGTACATAATGTGTATCACAGTTCAGTATTTTCCTTTTAGAGCATTGGCTGACCTGACGACACAAGCAATGGGGCAAGAAGTAAAATAACATTATGTTCTGAAGTATAAAAGAACTAAATTTGGACCTCCGAAACACATCATAATCTTTGAGTATCCAGTGTATCCGTACAGTGTACTGACTGACTTTTACTGGGTCATTGGAATTATCATAATTATCATTATTATCATTATCATACATTGCAGACAGATCTTGTATGCTTAAACTACTTCAAGAAGTAGAAGCATACAGGCTTTGTATGTAAGGCTGTGA
>JAOPUI010000077.1:12046740-12058588 GCA_027123135.1 Urophycis floridana | reverse complement strand
CAGCTGGGATTGGCTCCAGCCCCCCCGCGACCCTCGTAGAGGACAAGCGGTCACGAAAATGGATGGATGGATGGATGTATATATATATAATGAAATAATGAATAATAACGAATCAAGAAGTTGACAACTACACTCATAGTACATGCATAGGGTGATCTGCGTCTGACACAACAGCACACACAGACTTATATATACAGACGTATTTAGTTTTGTATAATAGACTATTGCACCAATGACATCAACCTTCTAAATGATGACGGTCATGATCGTGATGATCATTAAAGGAAATATACAAAGGAATCCCCCCGCTGTTGGGGACTCCACTGGTAAGAACATATGATAATATGTGTACAACACAAGAACACACATACTGTAAATTGTTAGTTGTATAGCCTATATTATAAAATTGCATTGGGGTACAAGTCAACACGGGGATGCCTATCACCAATATATGAACACAACCAAAGTGATCAAGCAACTTAGAACTCATTGCACACAAGAAAGGGTCCGGGTTTAGGCCAATTCTCACATGCTCTTCTCACCAGGCCGGCAGGAAGCGAGGTTGTCTCTTGGAGATCACTGGTTACTGTCGTTTTGGAGAGAAGTTTGGGGACAGGAGCGCTCCGCTCCCCAACCGTCCGCTGGTCTATTTGGGACTTTGCTTAGACTCGGCCACAATGACAGCAAGGCTCTCGCAGCTGGCCACTGGTGGTTCCTCTGGGTCTGCTCTTTAAGGTTTGCTCGTAAGAGGTTAGATCCCAGGCGACACTGTGGCGACCCCTGCTGTTGTGACAACACAAATTCAGGGTTCTTACTGTAACCTGCTCGGTGTCACCAAACCTGGAAGTCTGGTTTCTGATATGGGAAATATTAACCAAGTATAATCATTGTGTTGTAGAGTATGAAATAAGTGGAAAAGGGCAGAGGTGCACCCATGTGTACTCTCACAAGAGTATGTGTTCACCGTAGCAGGCCCTGGGTGGCCAGTGTGCCTTGGGGTCAAGAGGTCATGCATTCCAAGTGACCATATATTAAAAATGTTACATAAGGGAAGAGCTAAATCTAGAGGTATGACCTGAATGTCAAGACAGTCATAAAACTGACCAGAACAGGAAATTGGGCACCAAGAGGCAAGGGGGAGGATGCGCTGTCTATGTAAGGTATGGAATGTTTAAGATGCACTGCTGACATCCAGAACTACATCTCTGCTATCATTCATTTCTAAAAACTAAAGAACATGCAGTCGCTAACCAACTGTCCTCTAACCTCTCAGAAAATGACTTGCTTGATCCCCATCAGTCAGACTTCAAGACTGCACACTCTACAGAGACAGCCCTCCTGACAGTGACCGAGTCCCTTTGTGTGGCCAAGGTATCTTCTCTCTCATCGATGCTTATTGTCCTCGACCTGTCTGTGGCGTTCGACACCATGAAACATCAGACCTTCCTCACCACTCTCGCTGTTCTTGGCATTACTGACACTGCACTAGCCTAGTTCACATCTTACCTTATGAATCACACTTATCAGGTCACACGGAATGGCTCCCTGTCCAAACCCCGCTCGCTAAACACTGGTGTCCCTCAAGGCTCAGTACTAGGACCGCTTCTCTTCTCACTATATACTAGATCTTCTGGCTCTGTAATGACATCACAGTTTTTCCTATCACTGCGGATGACACTCAACTGTCATCTGCATGACGCATAAGTACTTGGACAACTGCGAATCACCTCAAGCTCAAATCTTGCAAAGATTGAGTTTCTCTTCATACCAGGGAAAGGAAACTGCCCTCACAGGGACCTACTGGTCTCGGTCAAGGGCATTACAGTATGTGCCTCACCGACCGCGAGGAACCTTGGCCTAATACTCAACAACTAACTGTCCTGCACTGCAAACATCACTGCCGTGACCACATACTGTAGGTCAACTTGCTCTTAGCCGGACTACCTGCAACCATGATAAATCCTTTGCAGCGGATCCAGAACGCTGCTGCATGCCTCGTGTTCAACCAACACAAATTCTCCCAGGTGACCCCCCTCTTCCATCACCTCCTTGTAGTGGCTCGCATCAAATTCAAGGAATTAACTTGGAATGCTTGAAACTTGTTTTGGTGTATTATGTATGCGTTCAGTATTTGTAAATGGCTTTGGATAAAAGCATCTGCTAAATGCCCTAAATGTAAATGTAAATGTAAATGATGTAATGTGCTTGGAAAGGGATAAAAATGTGCGGCAGTCACTTTGCAAACCGAGTCAGTTGCTGCAAGTGATAATAAAGTCTTGATCATTCATACTACAGCCTTCCCGAACCCTTACTCTTTCGTACCGCTTAGACCAAATTTTCCATTCCTCCCCAACAACATCAGTAGTTCTTTTCAGTCGAAGGATATTGTGCTCAAGGCATTCCACCCACCGCCTCAGCGACCCAGAGGTGGAGCTGCATCTTTTGTGCTCTGTGCGGACATTGGTGATGTACATGCAACAGTAGGTGGTGAGCAGGTGTGCAGTTTGTGTGTTATAAAGGACCGCGCTCTCTCTAAGAAACCTCTTTCACGTCGGTTATGGGAGGGTGTTTGCTTAGCCAACACTTGGCTGACTGCCACCACTTGGCTGACTGCTCATGCTACACAGGGTGTGGCCGCATGTACGGCTATGTTCAAGGGCATAATGGTAGAAGACATTTGTGCGGCTGCGTCATGGTCTTCCCGCAGCCCCTATGTTCATTTTTACATGCTGGACGTGACCAGGGGCTCCCTCGGCCACTCTGGGTTGGAGTCAGGGGCTCACGCCACAGTTTAGGCATAGGCGCTCAGAGCTATTGCGATTTGTTATGTTGCTCATTGCTTTAGCCTACTTCTCCTATCACTCGGTGGTGATTGAGAGTGATCGAGAGTTCTCTGGTAAAGGATTGCAACCAGTGTCATTCATATTCTGTTCTCTTACCATTGATAATGTGTGCTGTTCTGTATGTCACCCTTGTCTCTTATATGCTTTGCATTTATAAAGGTTCTGGGATGTGAGGTGTCAAAATAAACTGAACTGGGGTATCATTTTTTCCAAACGGATAAAACTAAACACTGAAATTCAGAAATATTCACTCTCTCCAGTCAATCTTGGTTAAGGCGATGTTTGAACCATGCCTGTTAGAACTGCATGGCCTTCGCTACCTCCCTCATGACTGCTCATTTCCACACATAATTATGTTACATATGGGTTGAAATCGTATATTTTTCTGGCTTAATTACGCAGCAGGATGTAAACATTGCCAGAACTCATTTACATTTATTTAAAATACAGCACATTCCAAGGATTTCAACATTAAAAACAGCCATTCTTCAATCCAAAAGGGCCACTTCAACAATCCCAAACAAACATTTTTCTGAATAAAGCTTAATGTGCAAACCCACTCCAGACTACCAATGTCCCTTTATTCAAACCAATAAACCACTCCCACACTTGAAACTGACTGAGTTCCCAAAGAGCTGCTGGTCAGGTAGGAGAAGGGGCTGCGCCATGCCCACCATGCAGGTGCTCCACAGTAGGTGTAGAGGTCACTTTCCACAGCTCCTGATGACACAAGCAAGAGGTTCTTTAAAAACAACACTGCTTAAATTTGATTAATATTTCATCCTTGATGGGGAACAGGAAAGGGTGTAGTAGTAGGTTACATATGAATCATAAATCATATACATACAGTATATGTGCATTATGTTATATTAGTGGTTGTGAAAACAGTTAGAGCAGATATCACATTTCAAAAACACTTTCTAAATTCCACAACCATTTCTACTTCACAAAAGTTAAGAAAGTTCCAACACCACTGTACAAGCTCGACAATGTGAGGGTTCTGGGCTATGAGAGGCTCACCAGATACTCGATTCGTTCATACTGCAGACACTGAGGGAATGAGGTGGCCAGGGGTTCCACTTGGAAATGGCGTGGGCCGTTCTCTATAGCCTGCAGCTGGCGCAGACAGTGGCGGAAGTAGTCATAGGCATCGCAGGACACGTCCATGTGCCGCAGTGTGAAGTTCATTCTGTGTACCATCGTCACCCAGCAGAGGAAGAACCCTTTGGTTTCATAGGGTTTCTTTTTTTGGACTTACCCCTTTGTATGTCCAATGTCTAAGTGAATGTGATGAAACATAATGATATCTATTGTAGTATAAATGACTGCACAAAGTACTGTACTATGGCGATAACACTTACCGTTTCTCTAGAGAGAGGTAAATAGTGCAAGGCTTGGTCATACTGTTGCACAAACGGTACACAGTTCGGAAAAAGCCATCTGTTAGATCGTCATCATAGCAAACTGTTTGTGGACAAATAGGAAAAACAATAGATAAATCACGTTGAAGTGGCACTATTGAGCATTTAACCTAAACACGGTTCAGTGACCTACCGTCGGCGGCGATGATGACAGTAGTGTTGTCGTAGAGATCCGCAACCTCGTCTTCAGTCCAGCTGAATTCCATGTCAGCCTCTTCAAAAGTGACAAGATACCAATGAGTCAAATGTTACAAATACAAATTAACCTTTTTCCTGACTACTCATCTTATAAAACAGAAGAACACACAACCTGTTTAAACGTAACTACTGACGAATGATTCAGTCACAGCTTTCTGCATGAAGTGATCAGTTGTTTTTTTGGGCACTAACTTTTACAGAAATGTATGCTGCTACTCCTACTTTATACAATAGTAGATTCCGACATTGCATATTTATTTTCAGCTTCTCTTTTTATTTCATCTGTTTGAAATTGTATGTTTACTTTTAGCATTAGGAATGTCTTGTCTTGTCTGCTGTGCCTTTGTACTTTATCTGTTTCACCATGGGAAATGCCCTCTCGATTCCTTTGTATGTCTTGTCATGTGAAGGAATTGACATAAAAAGCTACTTTGACTTTGATTTTTTATTTAATTTGTTTCCATTGATCTCTTGACCTAATGCACTCTATAAATACATTGTTTATACCTTCTCTTCTACAGCAGCATATTACTGTAAAGAATCGTGACCAAAAAACTTGCGTGCGCACTGCGCACAACTAACACACCCATGCACACATAATTTAATCATTATTGTGAGCACTTTTACTGCACATACCGCAGTATTTCATTTGTTGCAAGAGCAATAATATGGCCGCCGAGGGAAAAAAATATTAATTGAGCGTGCAAATGAAGTGAAGCACTGCTAATGGTTGGTTATGGATCACTGCTACAGATGATCCAGCTACAAGCTGTCAGAGGTGTAACATTGTGCTTTATTGTTCTCCACAGCATGTTAGGAGACGTGAGCTCTTGAGCAGACTCTTGGTTAAACATGAGCTTGCTTGATGTTACCCAATAAATCATAAGGCAACATGGAACCAGTCACATCCAGGGATGCAATGGCCAGGGATGGCTCTGCCCACTCAGAGCCAAAAAGAAAAACTTTGAGCAAGAAAAAATATCTGAGCATGGAAGAAAACACTTTGCGAGCACAAGAGCAAAGACAGCATTTGTGTGAAGGTAAAGGCAGTTTCGTGCCACTTCCCTTTACGCGCGGGCTCAATTAATAATTTTCTCCTCACAGGCAATTGTACTGCACTCACGAGCAGTGCAATACTATGCAAAGGGCAGTAAAAGTGTTTACAATATGTTTTGTGCACAGATGTGTAAGTTGTGCAGGCACAGGTCTTTTTGCTTATGATTTTTTAGTGATATGCCCCCATACTCTTCCACTCTGCCTAATTTCTTTCATAATGTTACATATGATGTTACATCAAAAATGTTTTGCTTTTGTGTGTCCAGGCATGTACCTGTACAGAGGTCATCTTTGAGCCAGTCCAGTTGTCTGACTCGAAGCTCACCTCCTGTTGAGGCAGTCACAAGTCATAAACGTGTAAATCAAATATATTTACATTGAAAGACAAGCAAATGAAAGCCAAACATGCCTGGGATGGCTGGTGACAGTACTTGGACATTAACCTGTTACATTACAATAAAATACTCAATCATAATTTTTAGTCCTCCTGTGGCACACAATCCAATCAATACTAATAAATCAGTCACAGTTACCTCACCTTCTGATGCTAAAAGATGTCTGTTCAATGTTGCGTTTCTCTGACACATACTTAATAGGTCCTCCCCCACATCTAAAACACACAGGGATTTATATTAAATGCATTTTCTCCATGTCTGCATATAAAAAATAATTCATGGTCACTTCCAGTGCCAAAATCTCACACAGCCAACATTTTTTTAGTTTTATTTATCAACATTCACAAAATTATTATTCTGCAAGTGCTTAGTAATTGGTTTAGGCCAGTCTCTGAAGATGGCCAAGGAATGACATTATGAAATTAAGTGAATTAGAAATACACTGAAATAATATCAGATATCACTTTCCTGTCTGATCCAACCTCTCTTGAATAGTTCAAATACATAATGAAAATTCTGTACATTAAAATGTAAAATGTTCTACTTCCTCACATCTGAATGTAAATATGTACACCGACTGTAAACAGTTTTCTTTAGTGTTTAACCTTGGACCGCCTGGGATTATTACATTATATCTTATCTTAAAAACAAGGGAACAGAACAAAATGTTGATCAGTATCTTGATATTTTCATTTACATCATCATTTGATATCACTCAAGAACTGGAAAAACTGTCTTGGCAGTTGATTTAATTATTCTTTTCTTTTTGCACTGTCAATACTACAAATATTCTTACAGAATCCTTTGCTGCCATTACTGTTACTATTGTCTTTTTGCACTAACTTTTACAGGAACTTATGCTGCTACTCCTACCTCATACAATAGTAGATTCCAACATTGCATATTTATTTTTAGTGTCTCTTTTTATCTTATCTGTTTAAATTGTATGTTTACTTTTAGTATTAGGAATGTCCTGTCTTGTCTGTTGTTGTCTGACTTTAATTGAATTTCCACTAGCCAGGACTGCAGGATTATTTGATGATCACAGTCCTGGTTGGGTAGGAAGGAAATCGTGTAGAAAAAAGGTATTTATACCTTTAGAAAAAAGGTACATACATGCTGATGTATGTTGTATGTCTTTGCACATAATCACTCTTTGTAACTTGTCACTTAGCCAGATATGTTGTATACTAGCAATGGTTAACATAGCAGTTGAAATGCTTGAAACTTGTTCTGGTGACTTTCTGACTGTATTAACAGCAATAAAATGTTTCACCTTCATCTGACAAATGTACTTATTGTAAGTTGCTTTGGATAAAAGCATCTGTTAAGTGCCCTAAATGTAAATGTAAATGTCAAAATGCATGGTCAACAACACCTCAATAAATCAGACATACAGTACAAAACAAGGTACATAAAAAGGTACTGCAAAGCACACTTATAGCAATATACAAAAGTGCTATACACCAATACATTGTATTTTAATGAATGTGAATGAATGTCGGTGTATGTATGTATGCATGCATGCATGTATGTTGAAGTTGTTTATTATGCGTTGTTTGTTGTTGTTGTCAAATGTGCACCATCACTTACAAACATAGTGTACAATGAATTGTTTTGGATGAGGCCCTCTCCAACATGGTAGGAAAATGTATGTATGTATGTTTGTATGTAATAATAATAATAAGATTAATAATAATAATAAATTTAAATTTGAAGGCGCCTTTCTTGGCACTCAAGGACATGTTCACACAAGAAAAAAGAAACAACATAAAATACAGAATAAAATAAGAACAATTAAAACAATTAAAAAGAGACAGAGCAATAGACATTTAGACGGAATAGGTAGTTTTGAACAGGTGTGTTTTGAGTTGTGATTCGAAGTGAGGGTGTGAATCAATGTTTCTGAGTTGGGGTGGTGATGAATTCCAGAGACAGGGAGCAGAGCGGCTGAATGCTCTGCTCCCCATGGTGGTGAGACGGGCGGAGGGGACAGACAGATGTACGGAGGAAGATGATCTGAGGGAGGGAGTGGGAACATGGAGGAGGAGAGATATGGGGGAGCTTGTGGATGGCCTTGAATGTTCCCAGGAGGACTTTGTATTGGATACGGAACTGAACCGGGAGCCAGTGGAGCTGTTGGAGGACAGCAGTGATGTGGTGGATGGAGGGGGTTCGTGTGATGATGTGGGCAGCTGAGTTCTGGACCAGTTGCAGTTTATGGAGTGATTTGTGAGGGAGGCCAAAGAGGAGAGAGTTGCAGTAGTCCAGACGGGAAGTGACGAGGCTGTGGACAAGGATGGCGGCAGTATGGTAGGGTAAGGGAGGGGCGGAGGCGATTGATGTTTCGGAGGTGGAAGTAGGCAGACTGGGTAATGCTATTGATGTGGGATTGAAAGGAAAGTGTGATGTCGAGGATGACACCCAGACTCTTAACCTGGGGGGACGGTGAAACAGAGGAGTTATCGATAGTGAGTGAAAAGCTGTCGGTTTTGGATAGAGTGGATTTAGTGCCAATGAGGAGAACCTCAGTTTTGTTACTGTTTAGTTTGAGGAACTTGAGGGTGAACAAGGTTTTTATTTCAGTGATGCAATCGGTGAGGGAGGTGGGCGGGAGAGATGACGAGGGTTTAGTGGTGACTTGGAGCTGGGTGTCATCAGCATGGCAGTGGAAGTGAATGTTAAATTTATGTATGTTGTATGTATGCATGTATGTGTATGTATGTATGCATGTATGTAGAAGTATATATACTCTGTGAATTAGTTAAACACACTCAGCACACAGTGATCACACAGTGAGTTGAAGCACACACTAATCCCGACGCAGTGAGCTGCCTGCTACAGTGGCGCTCAGGAAGCAGTGAGGGGCTAGGTGCCTTGCTCAAGGGCACTTCAGCCATTCCTACTGGTCGGGGTTCGAACTGGCAACCCTCCGGTTACAAGTCCAAAGCCCTAACCAGTAGGCCGCGGCTGCCCCTAAAGTAGGCCGTGGCTGCCCCCCTGTATGTATGTATGTATGTATGTATGTATGTATGTATGTATGTATGTGGGCTGGACAGTTGGCAGTGTTTATTGAGGGGCTTCATCAGTTAACCTTGCCTTGCAGCCGATTGGAAATGCAACACTCTGGATCAGATTGGCTGAAGTTAATCCATAGTTAACACCATTAGCAGCTACATCACTTAGAAGGGTTCCCCGATTGACTGACATCATGTTGTTAGGAGCCAAGCTGCCGTGTCAGGCTGGTTACACTTACATCTCGAGGCAAAAAAATAAAATTGCTACATTTCTAGGCTTTTACTGGCATGTATTCAGAGGAGATTTGAAAACATCCCCTCAAACCTAAACCATCAAATGGCAACCACTTGAAACCCTGAGAAAAAATTAGTCGAATAAGGCCTAGCATGCATTGAAGCCAAAAAGATGTATAGTGTGTGCCTGTTTCTGTTTTACAAGTTTTTTCTTACCTGTGCTGTAAACCATTTTGGCAGTGGTGGCCATGATAATACTAGTCAGGCCAGTTCCTGCTCCCAGTTCCAGAACGGTGGCATTCTGAAATAGGGCTGAATGGGAGTAGATGTAATCTGCCAAGACGAAAGCACCCCGCCACACCTACCGACAGACGACAGAGCAGTTAGGTCTCAGGCTCAGTGCAGGCGACTTGACAAAGGATACGTGCCTAGCATGCAATCCATGATGTCAAAATAACATAGTTGTCATCATGGTACAGATGGTACCTGTTTGCCAACATCTTGGAGGGTAGTAGCCATGGTGTGCTCTGTCAACAGATCATAGTGTTCAATACCCGCAGGCAGGAAGAACACACACATATCATGCAATGAGATAGTGCTTTGAAACTGGTCTAAATGAAAGGCATATTAGAAGTTCAACAATTCTAATTATTGTTATTATACTCAGCTGTCGAATATAGGGTTTAGGGCCACTTGTATTCTCAAACTGTGAAAGGTATTTAAGTATTATTAGTGTCAGTGGATCCATATCGATCCCATGAAAAGAAAAGCAATTCCACAATTGCTACACGGCAGCAAGAAGTTAGCAAGGTCTAAATTCTTTGAATTGAGTTGATGTTGCAGAACACACATATGAAGCAGTACTCTCTGGTATTATGATGGCTGAAAACAAATAGTATTTTAAAAGCTGTTTGGTGACAATATTTGCTGCCAAAAACGTGGTTTGTTTTAACCATACTTTTCACATCTTAGTACAAATATATAAGGATCCAACCTTTTCATCAGGGTCTTCTTGTATTATAGTTAAGTTTTAGTTTTTAAGCTACAGGGGGGCAAACAAACACTTACCGATCCTAATGATGTCTTGCTGATTGTTCTCATCCTCTTCATCACTGGTATGGTCCTGTGTATTCGAGGACTGGCTTAGGATGATGGGGAAGATCTCTGCTCGGCTCCTGCACTCAGAGGGGCCTTCCTTTGGCCTGGGAGAGAGATTGTAGAAACATTTTACTTGAAACTTAACAATGAAACTTAAGAGCACAAACCTTGGCACAATCATATCAAAATCGAATCTAAATTCCATCTTTGGTAAACTTGAGAGAGAGAGTTAAAATAGTGAAGACGTGAGCAATTACAATAGATTCCCTTATCTCTGCCATCATTAAGTAATGGCAGGCTGCTGTGCCTTTACTGCCATTAGGACCGAATGCAATCTCTGTCATCATTTAGAAACAAAGTGCAGTGATTACTTTTCACATCTAAGTGTCGTAATTGACTTACCATTCATCACTTTTACAACAATAGGCCAGAATGATTTTTTTTAACATACTGATTCAAATTGATTAGTGAGGGACACTGACACCTTTGTTCAAATCAGATCAAATTATACCACATAAGTTGTCAATAGGTTACACAATTAATAAAATAATAGTATCAAAACACCTAGGAAGACCTAATTAAATATGTTTTCCCTGGTTTTTACCTGCGCATAACCTTAAGATCTCCATCGTCATCTAGGGCTGGCTTGTCTACAGCTTCTTCCTCATCAGCCTCTACCCTGGCTACACACTCCTCCTCCTCTTCATGCAGAGAACCAACATCTTCTTCTTCCTTTGCACTGGGAGAACCCTGCTCACAGGTGTCAGGTGCCTTGCCATTCCAAAGGATCTTGAATTTAGAGATGAACACTGGAAACACAGAAAGGACATATCGCTACACTTGAGTAAAAACATTGTAATCAATTGCATGATGAGTTGCTCAAGGCAGAAACAGCTAGTGGTAACCAGAGTGAGAGAAAAACTGGTGGCAACTTGCCACAAAGTCTAAAGGTGGCACACACACCCCCCTCCACATCAACAGGACGGAGGTTGAGCGTGTAACTAGCTTCGAGTTTCTGGGAGTCCACATCTCTTGAGAACCTCTCCTGGTCCCTTAACACCTCTGCTCTGATCAAGAAGGCTCACCAATGCCTCTTCTTCTTGATGAGACTAAAAAAGGCCTAACTTTCTCCTCAGATCCTGGTGAACTTCTACCGCAGCACCATTGAGAGCATACTAACCCACTGTGTCACAGTGTGGTAGGGTAACTGCTCCTCCTCTGACTGGAAAGCACTGCAGAGGGTGGTGAAAAACGCATCACCGGTTCTCCACTCCCCTCCATTGAGGCTGTACAGACAAAGCGCTGCCTGCATAAGGCATGCGGCATTGTGAAGGACAATTCTCACTCCAACCACAGACTGTTTACCCTCCTCCCCTCTGGAAAGTGCTACAGGTCTCTGGGAACCCGGAGCAGCAGGTTCAGGCGAAGCTTTTTCCCTCAGGCTGTCACTCTACCACCCTACCTACCTACCTCTACCTAACTCCACACCCAGTTGAATGTTGCAGACACCCTGCCCCCAGGACATGCCCCCCCACCTCACCCTTTAATTATTTAGTAGACTTTACCTACCATTGTACAAAAAAATA
>JAOPUI010000077.1:12012237-12023567 GCA_027123135.1 Urophycis floridana | reverse complement strand
GGTTTTACACAGCGGTAACCCCCCCCCCCACACACACACACAGGGGGCGCTGTTATAAAAACGACGTTATGAGTTACCATTAAAAAAAGAAGAAGGAGTGGGTGCAAGAGAAAGGAAAAAAGGCCGACTCCATACAAAACATTACTTTATATTCATGCGTATTCATAAACGTTAAGTTAACGTCTATTGGAATTAAGCTCCAAGAAGTACCGAATTACCGCTGACAGCGGGTCATGCAGTTCTCTCTAAGGTAATGAGCCGTAAAGCCCCTGGGTCTCGGCTGAGCAGCGCCCACAAACTGCACCGACATTGGAATGATTGGCAGCCCAGGTTGGTATTGCGCCACTGGCGACTCTTTTTAAAATAGAACGGGGATTCGATTGGCCTAACATCCATAGCTTCATACAGCTAGCATCATTTAGCATGCATGACCACCTGAGGAGACGACCATTTCATATTCCCATACCATAATCACCTTTACACAGTATTTATCTTTAACAAGTGTAGGTCTACACAAACCAGACATCAGATATCTGAGCAGGTATTTTATTTAGGGCTGATTGTTTACATATCCCCTCTTTGTCAAACCAGCTGCCTTCGATGTCACGTACCCTCGTGTATTGGATCATATCATGTAATCATATCATGCTTACATGTCATCATTACTGTTGTAGCTGACAACCTATTTCTACTAGATTGTTTCCATGAGTAGCTATCGACAGGCAGTCTAGTATGCATTTAGGTAGCCAGGCAGAGGCTAGCTGATGGTATAACCACTAAGCGAAGTATTACATGCGAAGTAGCCATACTCCAACGCAATGAATAATATAGTTGTAATTATTTAACCATTTAGTTGAACAAGGCCACATTTGACACATCACGACAAAATGTAAAATCTTGACCCATGGTTGTCGTTTCTTCACAATTGTGGACACCCTTCCGTTTGTGATTTAGCTAACTGGCTAACAACTTTTGAAACCACCCTTTACCACCCACCACAGCCTCACTTCCCGAAACTACTTCATATATTGAACATTGTCGTAAGAATCGTTACAGTTTGCACCTGGTCCTATGTAGTCATGGCAAATCCAGTCGCACAGGTGCTCTCCTTACTTGGAAACGCACATGCGACTGATAGGGAGGCCACATAGTCTGCTATATTCTTGTCCTCACAAGTTTGTGTCTACTATAACTGTAAAACTCGAATCGTGTATTTGTGCTGGTTTTTCCACACGTCACTCTACATGCATGTCTCTGCTTTAAGACTTGACAGTGCCTCAGCCAGCCAAGAGGTTGTGAAGAGCAGTGCTTCTCAAGACGTTGGCCCAGCAGCCCTGTACAACGTGGTGCCCTCTGACTGCCCCGACTCTTTGCCGTTGCTGCACAGCAATGCCTACGCAGCCACAGATTCACTTGATCGGGAGGGTGAGAAAAGCATTCCTTGCCATGAGATGAAAAGTCATGTATGTCTGTTAAAAATGTTTCTATTCTGTAAAGGAATTTCCAAAGTCAAGAGAGTAATCCTAAATCAATGATGTAAATACACCAAAACCTATGCTTTGTTTTACTCTGTCTCACACAAGAAGTGCTTATCAAGTTTCAAACACAACAATGTCTTCTCATGGTGACCAATCCTTTCATGAGTAATGAGGTGAACAATGACCAAAACCCATTACTATCAATATAATTTCCAACAATTTCAATAAGCCCTATTGAGCATTTTGAGTCAGGGCATCTTTTGGACTCTCATTCATATCTTGCTTTTGTATTAAGGTACATTTTCTGTTTTCCCTGGTGGAAGCTGTTGAGATGTAAGCTGTAGGACATGATTCAAGTGATTCAAACTAATCTTTATTTCAATATTGAACAAACCTGGTTGCACCTTAGTATCATCCAGCTGTCCCACCCAGGTTTTGAACAGTGTGGAATGAACACTATACACAGAGAAATAATTTTTTTCCAGGTCTTGTCTTTTTTCAGTTCATGTTTGGTTAATGCTATTGAACCAGTGTGATCCAAAGTGAACTCTTTGTCCCTCAGGTGAACATGAAGCTGGTGGAGGTGGCTGTGATACTACATTTGGTTGGAAGTCGGTGGGGCAAGAGTTGAGGCTCAATGACGTGAATGCAGATTTAACTCCTTTTCAGCATGGAAACCGTGCTTTAACTTCCAAGGACATGAGGAAATCACAGGGTAAGGCACTTCTTAAGGGAGATGTATTTATGTGTATGTAAATAAAGTGTAAAATAACTGTATTACAACTGTTTATTTATAAACAGTTATTATATGATTATTCAGGGTTGTTTCTCTAATGGCTTGTGGACTGCAATCTTGAAACGGTGCCACAGATTCTATGAGATCTGGACTTTGACTTGGCCATTGAAGGACATCTACCCTTTTGTTGTTCATGTACTCCTGTGTTGTTTTGACTTTGTGCGTGCGATCGTTGTCCAGCTGAATGACCAAGTCTCTGGCATGCTTGAAGTAACTCCCTGTATATCAATCTATCCATTCTGACACGATGCCCAGTCCCTGCTGAGGAAGTGTAGTCCCACAGCATGAGGCTGCCACCACCACACTTCACAGTAGGCAGGGTGTTTGTTTAGGTGTGGGCAGTGTTAGGATTGCACCACACATAGCACTGAATAAAATGTTGTCCAAAAAGTTACATGTTAGTGTCATCTGACCGCAAATCCATATCCCCCTGATTCCTGGCGAACTCAAATAAGCAATTTTGTGTTTTTTTTAGTTATTGCCATCTTCCCGTACAGGGCAGTGCTGTGGGTACGGTTGCCTGGTGCACCTTCACTCCACTGTCTCCACTGAACTGTGTGGCTCCACTCGTGTCTTTGTGTCTTTCCTCAAAGGTCTCCTTGCTCTTATGCCGAGGGTTGTTTTATCTGTAGCTTTCCTCTTGGAATGCTGTGATTTTGATCTTTGTTTTCAGACCTTTACTTCAGATTCAGTCCAACCACTTATGAACCATCATAACTGGGTCAACTAGCATCACTTAAACATCTATCACCATCATTTGTCAACGTTATTTAGTTGTGCCAATTCTGTCCAAGAGCATTTAGGGTGAACATGCTACCACAAATATACACGTTAGCGGTAGAATTGTGCTCTTTCTGACCTCTTTTTTGACATTATATGAAGTACTTGTATGGCGATAATGTTTGTTTGTCCACAAACCTACACAAACTCTTTACTGACATGACACACATTGATGCCTAAAGATAAAAGTGCTACCTTGCTGTTGTTTATATCAGTGTAAATCGGTGCAACAAAGTAACTTGGACAAATGACGTGAAACATGTTCTAGTGAAGCCAGTCGAGACGATGGTTGTATCACCCAGACCAGCTCTTTACATTTGTGTGTGTGTGTGTGTGTGCGTGCATGTGCGTGTGCGCGTGCAGACAGAGGCATGGCTCACACAGAGGAGTCGAGGCTGGCCAACCTCCTGCGCCGTGTTTCCCGTGAGGACGAACGGGAGCGCAGGCTGCTGACCCTCAGACAGCTGAAGGACTTCATCAGCCACAGTGACAACAAAGTGGTGAGTTCAGCCCTCCTCCTCCTTCCTCTGGGAGGAATGTACTGGATGCTCCGGCTCACCTTCACTTGTGTCAATAGCAAGCAACTTCATACAGTGACTTGAATGCAGTGACGGCAAAGACGTACAGCACTGAGACATACAGTGTAATAGATGACAAGTATGAAAACCAAGGAATGCAGACATAAATCACAGTACATCGGAATAACTATATCTCCTGATTCATAAAATATTGGATTTGATACTTTGAGAAATGGATCGTTAGAAATGGGTTTATTGATGGTTTGTTTGTTGGTGAAGCAGTTTTCTTTTAAGGGTTGAAAACACTTCTCAGGTTAAAAACACTTCTCTTCTCTTGTGCTTATGATTGAGCTCTTTTAAAGCACTTTACATTACATTTTAATCTTTTATTTGCACTCCTTTCAATAATTTTAAAGCTCTCTCTTTCTCTGTACTTAGTTTTTATTCACTATTAACTGTTTGTTTTATGTAAAGCACATTGAGTTGCCTTTGTGTATGAAATGCGTTATACAAATAAAACTGCCTTGCCTTTAATGATTGATGATCACAGGCCCTGGTGAAACAGCTGGACACCATCCTTAGTACCCTGAATGAAGTTTTGAATGAAAGGTAAGAGATGGTATAAGTTTAACATCCATTGTACTCAAGAAAAACAAACAAATGTATTGCACTGCCAATGCAATTTTTGCCAATGTAATTTTTATGCAATTTCCCTCAGGGATCAATAAAGTATGTCTGTCTGTCAATGTCATTTCTGCATGGGTGGGGGCGGGTGTTGGATAGGACTATATTGGATTGTGAATGATTTAATTGTCACCACAACCTTTTACATGCAAACTTAATTAAAAAACTGAGATTTCTGAGATAATTCCTTATTCAGGAAAATTGGTTGGCTTTGTTGAACGCTTCGGTAATGTGATACAAAAAAGCAGTGATATGCAGCATGCATTGTGATTTTGCCTGAATGAATCGTGATGTGATGTTTTTTGCCATGGGCTACAAAAATTGGAAGTGGATATTAAAAGAAATCTGTAATATGGCGTAATGTTATGTTTATGCTTGGTGAAAGATCTGTGTGCAGGCAAATCAATTGAAAGCTAGGCTTACTTTGGTAACACAGATTTTCACTGGACCAAGTTTTTGGTTCTTCCTGTTAGTAGTTTTTGTCATCTATACGTGACATTCCTCATTCATTAAATTGAACATTTTTCAGTTGCATAATGAAAGTCAAAATAACAAATGTTAACCAATCTCTGCTGGTTTGTTGTGAGCTGAATGCTATTAGCACCATGCCATTTATCACCAGTTTGACCCTTTTTTACACTGCGCCCTCCAGGCATATTCCGTCCCTCGTCTAAAAACTTTGGAATAATTAAAGGTTGCATCTCCCATTCAGGTGACACTGAACCACCTTGTAGTTGGAGTCAACTTCTCACTGTTTGTCATGGTCTCTGCAGCAGTAAGCTGCTGTGGGAAATGAGGCAGGAGGCAGCGGCCTGCCTGGGCCTCCTGTGTGGTGCCATCAGCTATGAGGCCGAGCGCATCTTCAAGTGGCTCTTCCTGAAGTTCAGCGCCTGCAGCCGCGACGAAGTCAAGCTGCTCTATCTGATTGCAACGCACCGGGGACTTGAGGCTGCTGGCGAGAGGAAGGCTTTCTCCCAAGTCATGCAGGTAACGGAACACTGGAACAAAACTCTTTAAAGCTGATCTGGGTCACATTTAAGCATTTAACAGCCAGTATATGGCCAGCATTAGACAGTATTTGGGTGTAATTTGTTAGAAATGACACAGCAATTGTTCTGATATGCTGAGTGAAATGCAGTGTAAGAATATATCAAGATCGAGTCAAGTCAAGTTTATTGTCAGTTTTCATGAATATACAGGACATTACGCAATTTCCCTCAGGGATCAATAAAGTATGTCTGTCTGTCTGTCTGACATGCACAAAAACCAAAATGCTGTTTCCCTCGATCCCTGGTGCAAAAAAAATATACACGTATGCAATATAAATATCAAAAATAAATATAACTAAGAATACAAATTAAAATTAAAAGAAGAGAATATATACAAACAGTATAATAACAATATATGCTGCAGTTGACTGTCCCTGTCTTTGTTTTTGCCAATTTAGTTTTTAGACTGACCATTTCTGACAATCAGTGCATCTCTTCCCTGATTGGTGGACGCAGGTTCTCCCAAATATTATATTGGTGGTGATGCACCACAAGACTCTTTTCCAGCGCCATCATGCAAATATTCAACCCTGAATTTCATCTTGCCTGTCAATCAGAGATGCAATGAAAGGCAACACTTCTAGAAGCACAGGGAGAGAGTGGAGAGGGAGGGAATGTTTTTTTACTTCTTGATCTGTCCCTTACAATGCTCAAATATTACCTACAGCAGCTTGAAATTCTTTTAAATTTTTACTTTTATTGGAACTTTTGGCATGTGATATATTTCTCACACTGAATGATGGGTAGTACTTGAACATGGGGTTATGATTATTTTCCAATGCTGTTCTCATTAATGTTCACCGTTCCTATTCTGCTCATTCATACTCCTCACTGTTCTGTGGCCTCTACAGCCTGCATACATTGTAGGATGGAGAAGGCATTTCCACCTTTTGATTCTTGCATTTTGGATGACAGAATCAAAAGGGACTACAACAGTGTAGGCTAACCTTTCGTCACAATAATTGTCATGTATACATGAACTGTTGCGTTTATAGTTGTGGGACACACTGCAGGGTAATTGGCTGGATGCTGGACTGATCTCCTTTTCTCAAAGCACTCGTATCCGGTGAAGCTGGGTTTGTTGGCCACGCCTTCTTGGCTCTTCATCTTCCGTCTTTTTTATGTATTGCGTGAGGGCTAGCTGATCTCCCTGTCTCCATTGAGACCCCACCTGTCTTGAAGTATGCTTGTCTTGAAGTATACTGCCCTATTAATGTTTTTATTAGGTACTGCGCTAACACCAGGAACAAGAACAATGGGTTCCAGGAGAGGAACTGGCCGCTGCTCCTTCAGCTCCGTCATCTGTAGTCCGGGGCTGATGATCTGGGTGCTTGTGTTTCAGCTTGTGATGAGTAGTCTCCAGTCCATCCTGGAGAACCTGGACACACCCGAGCTGCTGTGTCAGAGCGTCAAGTGTATTCTGCAGGTGGCCCGCTCCTACCCGCATGTCTTCAGTGGCAACTTTAGGGTGAGTAGCCTGCCGATGAACGTCCTCTGGGGTCTAAGAGGCCTACACCCAGCTTGGCATCCTTGGTTGTTTCATGTGGGGAAACTTTGTAGTTAAGACAACATCACTGCTGGACTCGTTTTGACTACATGATGAGGCTGTGGCTCGTCACTCCATTAGCAGGAGGGTTAAGGCTCCACGCTGTCAACATTATGGTTCTGTTTGCTGTTCACTTGGCTCTGGCGTGCATCTTACCTCTAGTTACGTCACATAAGTTTCATTTAGCTCCGTGCGTTAACACGCATTCTAACTGGAGGTGTCACCCTGCGGGTTGGCCTTTAATAACATACTCTGCTCAGAACAACAAAGGGTCTTTGGATAGTTCAATTTATTTGCTGTCTCATGTAACAAATTCCCTTCTTCATGCATAGAATAACTTCCACCCTTCCATCCTAACTGCCATCCTTTTCAGGATACGGTGGACATTCTGGTGGGCTGGCACATCGACCACACACAGAAGCAGTCGCTCACCACCCATGTGTCGGGTCAGTTATCCAGTTTCTCTTGTGTTTTTATGGTGTAGTGATCTTGGAGACATTACTTACTTCAATAACGTACTACTTCTTACTTGTGTATAGTAGTGGCATTACACATTTGCTTACAATTTGTCATTTGGTTATAATATGGTTAACATTTTAGACGCAAATGTGATTTGAGGCATTATAGATGTGTCTTATGTCACACATGCAACTAACACTACCATAATGTGCACTAAAGGAATATATATTTAGTCATGAGATGAGATGTGCGCTATAGGAATACATATTTAGTCATGAGATGTGCACTATAGGAACATATATTTAGTCATGAGATGTGCACTATAGGAATATATATTTAGTCATGAGATGTGCACTATAGGAATATGTATTTAGTCATGAGATGTGCACTTTAGGAACATATATTTAGTCATGAGATGTGCACTATAGGAATACATATTTAATCATGAGATGTGCACTATAGGAATGTATATTTAGTCATGAGATGACAAGTGTGCCGAATTCCAAAACATAGGTCATGTGGTGTTTATAAAGATATTGAACTAGCTCTGTGTTGTCAGATTTGTGAGGATGTGTCCTTGTGCCACAGGCTGGTTGCAGAGCTTGGAGCAATTCTGGGTTGCAGATCTCACCTTCTCCACAACCTTGTTGGGGCAGTTCCTGGAAGATATGGAAGCCTATGCAGAGGTAAAGCAGTCCAAAGCTTCAAGGAAATTGCACTGCAGCACTAGTGCTGTTCAGGAGCAGGTAAAGAATAGATAAGATGGATAAATACACATAATTGATCTGGATGGCAGAGTTGCAGAAAAGACAAAGAACATAACTGGAGTCCATTACCAGATTCAGCCGTTCAGTTATCATCAGTAAGAACGTTTTGATATGTTTTGTTCTTGTTCAAACATTGGCATACATTGGCCCTTATCTGAAGCAAAGGCACTTGTGTTGTAGTGTTGTCATTAAACCAACAAAGTGTGCAGTATCCCTGCAGCCTAGCAGCTCCTCCTGTCATACCGTGATGTACACTGTGCAGCTGCAGCCTAACAACTAACAGTTTACTGTACTGACAGTTGATGTTTAAATGAGAGCAAACAATATGAAACCCTCTACTATTAATAAGGGTTGGTCATTTAATAAACACGAAAGAAAGAACAGGTAGCCATGTTTTTCTTTTTCCTTTTCTGTCCATTATCAGCAATATCACTTGTAGTGATTTACTCTCGGAGCTGTACTCTCGGAGCGTGTGTGGTGGTCTTTACTCTCTTGGCGTGTGTGGTGGTCTTTACTCTCGGAGCGTGTGTGGTGGTCTTTACTCTCGAAGCGTGTGTGGTGGTCTTTACCCTCGGAGCGTGTGTGGTGGTCTTTACTCTCAGAGCATGTGTGTTTCAGGACCTCAGCCACGTGGGCTCTGGAGAGGTGACCGATGAAGACGTGCCCCCCCCCACCGTCTCCCTCCCCAAGCTGGCGGCGCTGCTGCGTGTTTTCAGCACGGTGGTCCGCAGCATCGGAGAGAGGTTCAGCCCCAGCAGAGGGCCACCGATCACGGAGGAGTACGTGTCGGATGTAAGGACGCCTGCCTTTCTCGTATGCAGTGAAATACTGCAACCCAATTTCTAAACGATTAGGCCTAGCCCCAAATATCTGAATAACCGAATCATCATTTGTTAGTTTTTGATTTTACAGCGGACCTTTTCCTTAACATTCTCCCCAAAAAAGTATTCATTCTTTCATACTTGGTAGTATTCCTACGTCTTCCACAGATCAGTGACCATTGCTGCAGTAGAGAATTAATGAGTGAATTTCCATGCATGTCAGCCATGTAACTGACAACCTGGAGTCAACTTGGAGCCCTGAATGGAAACATAGTAGGCCCAGTAGGACAGCGCAATCACACACAGAAGGGAGCACTGGAAATGATCCTTTGATGGTGTTAATTGGAGGAAAGATGACCCAGCAGCCGGTAGGGACAACCAATCCCCCCCCACCACCACCCCTTACCCTTCTCTGTCTGTCCCTCCTGCCCAGATCCTCAGCAGGGTCCTGTCCTGTGTCAGCACCGCCCGGCAGGTGCTGTTCTCCGAGGCGGTCCTGACCGCGGGGAACGAGTGTGTGAGCGTGCTCCTGGTCAGCATGGAGCCCTCCGCCCAGCTGACGCAGCTGGTGCTGGCATACGGCCTGGACCAGCTGAGCTCCTGCCACGGCTGTGGGCCGGACTACAGCCTTGCCGTGCTGGGCCTGCTCACCCTGGTAGGAACACACCAGCACTGTGGTCTCTTGACGGTTAACAACCAAAATGACCATTTGCATTTTTGCATTTTTTTTTTTTTTAATTGGAAGGAAGGATTGAAAGGATGGACATTCACCTCCAACCTTCATTTTGTTTTTGTTATTTTTAATCACTGAACTTTTCTCTTATTGGGGATGGGATTCATGTATTTTGTAGAATATATTTTTCAAATTTTATGCAAACAAATGTGTCTTAGTCCAGATCACTAAACATGTCTGTTTTGCAGATTGTGGACCAGATCAATACCAAGTTGCCTATATCATTTGTTGAAAAACTGTTGGCACCCAACTCTCAGCTGTTGGAGCTTCGCTTCCACAGAGAGACAGAGGTGAGTCTGGCTGCCACTAAGCTGTTCTTGTTGCGTTGTTTAATGATATTTCAACTATATGAATATCATTGGCCTCCCGTTGGGTCCAGCCATATGGCTCACTAAGGGTTTCATTTGGTGTGTTTTGTCTTTGTCTTTGCAGGTGATGGCAGCCACTCATGGCGTTTACCAGGCTCTCCTAAGCCTGAAAAACATCCCTACCCTTGAGGCGGCCTACAAGCTGGTGCTGGGAGAGATATCCTGTGCCCTTGCCAGCCTCCTGTCCCCTCTAGAGCAAGGGGCACAGGCCTCGGCCACCCCGGCCCCCTCCCCTGACATCCAGCACCCTGCCTTCGCCTCTGTGCTCCTCCCGCCAGAGAGGGCCGAGTTCACCCTCATCTTCGACCTCGGCGCCCTCACTACCATTGGCAACACCAAGAATTCCCTCATAGGGGTAAGATGCTCCTGCTTTAAACTCAAAGCTGCTGTATGGAACGTTGGGGAGTTGTACAGAGGGGGGAGTTGTACCTCTCTGCTCCCTCCCTACGTTTGTCCACTGTTGAGTGTTACATTCAGGCACCTGTTGTGGAGATATGATGATGGGAAGCAATCCACCATTGGAAATTGGCCTAAAAAGTCAATTGTATCACACAGAGGTGGTCAACCAAACAGAAATCTCATAGCATTTCAATGGGCTCTTAAATCTAACCTTTAGCACCTTTTTAAGTTGACTACACATATACTGCAGCATTGTATGTTGCTGAGTCCAGAGTCTTGATGAAGTGGGAAGGAGGGGAAGACAATCTTTGCAATGCGGTGCAATTGAGGTTCAATGGTTTCATTTGAGGCTTCTTAAGGGTTTTTTTTTACGCATCAGGCTCAGTAGTGTTCCAATATAAGCGAGTGCTGCTTCATACTGGAGAGAAGTTGGACCATTGACATCATAAAAAAAACACATGATGATGATCCAACTTTTGGCAGAAACAGTTGATGTTGCAGAGTAAAACATGTAGGAAGTACTTTAGTTAGAAGATGGTGAGTGTGACTGTTTACGGTTACCCTTTGTGGTAAAGGTAATGAACACTTAGCTTTTACTCACTGTGCATACTGCTCTGTGCGTAGTGCTCTTACTCCCTGAGAGGAGCTTGGTCTCGTATCCTCCTTAGCCTGGACCACTGTTCACCAGATAGGAGTGACCACTGTTCACCAGATAGGAGTGACCACTGTTCACCAGATAGGAATGACCACTGTTCACCAGATAGGAGTGACCACTGTTCACCAGATAGGAGTGACCACTGTTCACCAGATAGGAGTGACTACTGTTCACCAGATAGGAGTGACCAGTTCACCAGATAGGAGTGACCACTGTTCACCAGATAGGAGTGACCACTTTTCACCAGATAGGAGTGACCACTTTTCACCAGATAGGA
>JAOPUI010000077.1:11960403-11975008 GCA_027123135.1 Urophycis floridana | reverse complement strand
GCATCAAGGGACATGAAGCTCTGGGCTGGGCCACTGCATCAAGGGACATGAAGCTCTGGGCTGGGCCACTGCATCGTGAGACCGTCTGGTCTGGGCTGGGGCTCGGGCTCGGGCTCTCAGTTATCTCGGGGTTGGGATCGGCTGACGTTGATTCCTCCGCCGGCGTGCCGAGCGGCCCGCCGCCGCCGAACAGTGGGGCTTTTCTGGGATTCCTGCGGGAGGCGGCCGCATGCGCCACCAGCACCACATCGGCTTCCATCTCGCCGCCCACATCTGAATCTCGTTCCCCCCCCCATGTGCGGGCTGGTGGTTGATGGTTGACGGAGCCCCGGGTTTACACGCCACGTCCGACTTGTCTGAGTCGGACTCGTCGTCCCCGTGGCGCTTGGACCGCGAACCTTATGGACCGTGGATAAATCTTCTGCGTCTGTCTGTCTGTCTGTCGGTCTTCTGGTTGCCTGGCCCCCGGGTTCTGATCTGGGACAGATGATTCAACTTTATCTTCGCCTCGCCCCCCCCCTACCTATTCAACAAGTTTCATCGCTCTCATCCCTCGTCTCGTCTTCTTTTCCAGTTGAGTACAAACAGTTGAGCTGTTTCTTTACTGCGGCTGGATGAGGCCCTGTAAAGAGTGGCTGCAGGGCCACTTTTTTTTCAATTTGGCTTTTTATTGCCGAATCCACACACACAAACGTGACACCACAATGTACCGATGCTGAGGTTGAGTGTCAGCATGTCGGGGGGTGGGGGAGGGAATGGAAGGGTGTGTGTCGTCCCCAACCCCCCACCCACCCCCCCATGGCTCGGCCTTTCAGATGTCCCAAGCTGGAACACATGGAAGCACTTGAGGTGCGGGGCAGCAGGGGTTGTGTTTTAACGCCGTGATAGAAAGTCTTGTCACAGCACATGCACCTCCCTGTACATCCCTGGGGTTAATTCCCCCTGTTTTTTTACGGTCGTGCTAATGGGGCACAGAACTCCGTTTGCCCCTGACAAGGCTTTGCGTCCAGTAGGTGAAGCCTGGTTGGCGTTTTTTTTTTTTTTTTTTTTTTGGCGTCTATAAGTCAAGCTTTAGAGACACGCTTGCATGTCCATGCTCCAGCTGACGCACCCTGGATAACTGAGTTCCTAAATGTGATTAAGAGGGCGGGGCTTAACCTCCCCAGTGGGGCACATTGACCCCTCCCCCGCCTTCATTCAGTTAGCTTTTTACTGAGAACAGGTCAGCCTGCCGCTGACAGGAAACACTTCCCGCTAAGACCCGACCCCCTTGTTCGGTCACCCCACCCCCACCGCCACCCTCCTCCACCACCCTGCCTTGAGGTTTTAGCTCAAGGGGTCAAACCGCTCTTGTTGATACACTTTAGTGGCAGTTTCTGCTGCTAGCTGTTTACATTTAACCCCCCAGTAGACAGAGTACCGTTGGGCTGACATTTCAGACCCGGTGTTAATGGTAAACCCACACTATACACCATAACTGTTTTTGTTACGTCGTCTTCCAGAACTTTCATACGGGGCGTTATTACAGCAATCAGGTTTGCAGCGTGAAACTTTGAATCGCTGTCTGATATACTGTATTTTGGTCCAGTAGACATTCAGGAGACGGGACATTTTCCACTTGCAGCCCTTTTTCACTGGCAACAAAAGACTGTCAGGGGGGATGGGAGATGAATATGTCGATGGATCCAGCAGGAGCCGACTGTGCCATGAGGACTTCTGCGGAGTCCGTCAAGAAACCTGACACCCCTGCTGTTAGATTGAGTGGACTGCGTCATATGGATAAGAAATACAATGCCCACCTCAGTTGTCTCCATGGTGATTATAGTTAGCCCACGTAGATCATTTGACCCACTTGTGAGATTTGCGGTGACTGGGGACAAGCGTCTTGAATGTAGCAGATATAGCCGATGTAGTGATAGTGATATAAGGCAAAGATAATTCAATGCACACAAATACTTCAAGATGAATCAGTGATTAGTAGTAGAGTAGTAGAGTGAAAGCAAACTCTGTGATGCGACCCTCTCTATCCCCGGCTCCGGAAACCTGCGTATAAACCTTTTGACAAGGCCCAGAGAGAGAGAGAGAGAGAGAGGGAGTGTGACCCTACACATTACACAGCCCTTTTGTAAATGCGCTACGGTTTCAGATCACTTGAACCCCCGCAGAAGGCCACTGAAGGAATGCCACTTTGGATGGGAGCGAGAGGTGACTTGGAAGTGAACATGATCAGAAACTCGGGGCGTTTTTAAGCTCAGTAGGCTGGCAGTCTGGGGGCCCGCGAAGGCTCACACGGGGACATCTGTGTTGCGCGGTCCACGCCGGCTTGGCGTGTGATTTGGCCTGCTAATGACAAAGCTGGGAGAGACGTTTGATGTTGGAGCTCTTCTCACACTGCCCACCGGAGTCCGGGCTGCGCGGCTTTTGTTTCTCTTGAACTGTCGTCCTTTTTTAAAAAAAATTATTATTTCTTTTGACAACGGTTGAAACGAAAGATTATGTCAACATCACACAGTCAACGCTGTGACGTGTGTACACCCGGGGCTAGTTTTTAAAGTTTGCTCAGAGACTTGTTTTTAATTATTTTCGGCAAACAAAGAGCCACTGTTTAGCATGTTCGATGTGAAAGGGATACCTATTGACACCTTTTTTCTTTTTGTTGTTCTCGTTGTTCTTTATTTTTGAAAAGTGCACATATCTGAATGATTCAGCAATGAGTGAAGCCACAATTGATGACTAACTGTAGGTGTCATGTACCACAAATGGGTACGCTGTTTGAATTTGTATACGGTAAAGGAACACGGCCTGCTTGTTTTTAACGCACTGACTAGGTGGAAGAGAATTAAACTAAAACTCAAAACGGTGTTGTCAGTGGCCCAGCATCAAAATAAAAACAAAAACATCGAAATCCCCATCCCAGGATTGTGTTGTGTCTTCTAAACGGCCTGCGCCTCAGATAAACGGTCCGTTAGGGCTCAGAGATTAGCTCCGGTATCGCTAACCTTGCAAGGGAAGGCTGCCCCGCTCAAGACCTCATTAGAGCCAAACCGCGACACACTTTTATGACCCCCTGAAACACCATCCGTGCCACAAGAGCCCCACTGTAGTTTAGTTCCTCCCCTGGACGTCTGGCCCCGGCACCTCGTAAGGCTCACCGCGCGCAGTTGTACACGCTAACAACCTGCAGAGCCTCAGGAATGCCAGGGACAGGAAGCGACGATCGGGACAAGAATGTCAACCTCTGGCCGACATGCTGGGAACCGGCGGTGATGTTCACGTGCTGCACGTCCCCCGTGCGGAGTCTGACCTCCCACAGGGTTTAAACAAAGGTTTAAATTAACTTCCCAGCTGAATCCTGAAACCACAATGGTTGAGACGGGGAGTGGATCTGTCACCATTTTCCCTGAAAACCTTGCAAACTATATTTTACACAAACCTCTTCAGAGTGTCACAAAACATTTGAAAATGGAAGGCGAGGAGGTTTTTATTTTCTTGGGGGAGACGTTGTGTTGTAGTTCCAAGGTGAAACGTCAATGTCTTGTTGAATCTGCCATGGCTGAGTGTCTGTGCACGTGGAAGGTCCGGTAACGCGATGCTGGAGTCCTGACGGCAGACAGGCCTTTCAAATCCCCTTTTGCTTTGATGTACATCTTTAATCTTTGTGTCGTGTATATTTTTCCTCCTGATTGTTTAGAAGAAAACAACTGAAGCGTAGATTTGTTTTGACCGGGAGAGACCCTCTTTCTTGTGTAACCCTAATGCTTGCTTTTTTTTATTGATCTTGAGCTCTTCTAGTTTTACATTTTTAGTGGGAAGAATTAAAGGATGGTGTTTTGGTGGTGGTGTAAACTGTTTCTAAATGGATTTTACTGGGTTTTGTTTGATGCCAAATAAACATAAGATTGGATTAAGTTTTATAACTTGTATTTGTAATTTTTAGTTAAAAATTTGTTTCCCACTTTCGTTTGACGTGGCCTCGCTCGGTGCACTTCAGGATGAAGGTGTTTGTTTCACATACACTAACGGTTCAGTTGTAATGTAGGTGAGGAAGATGAAGGTACTAGTTTCACATACACTAACGGTTCAGTTGTAATGTAGGTGAGGAGGATGAGTGTTAGTTTCACATACACTAACGGTTCAGTTGTAATGTGGGTGAGGCCTTGATTCATGAACACCCTCTCAGAAACATTGATTTGATTATTTATCACAAAGTATAATAGGAAAACCCCTGCTGCAGGTGGCTTTTTCTTTGCCAGACAAAGAGGCGATCTCTTCAATCGTGCAATAAGCTGCAATTGAAGTTGACGGATGGCTTCATTTAATGCTAGCTGTAGCCTTGGCCCCGGACATTTTATGCTCACCATTGTGGTCTTATGCTGCCCTCTATTGTTGATGGATGAAATTGCATACGAACGTCTTCTAAAAAAACGACTGAGCACATTCAATGTTTGCACCCATAATCAGATATAATATCTGATTATGGGTGCAAACATTGAAAATACGCATTATTCGTATTTTACAGAGCAATTCAGATCAGCAACTCCATATATTTTAGAGAATATATCTCAATATATTCTGAAGTTAATTGGTCGACAGCTGCACAGTCCTTCCACTGGACCTTCCACCAACATGGTGACACAGCCATAGACAGCTCTCTGAGCAGCTGCTCTGGGGCCGCAGCCTCCTTGTGGAAGGCCTCAATGTCTCCTGGACAACTGTCAAGGTTTTACATGAATTGTCATTAGTAAGTGAATTTTCAATAGTCAGTGAATTTCGTAAGTAATTCATACTCAACAGATTTTTTTACATAAATCTTTCCAATAACCACTTTAACTAATGCTTTCGAACTACCTGAAGAAATCATGTATTGCAGCATTATTAACTCATTCTAAAAATGAGTTCAACTTCTGCATATGAATGTGTGTGTGTATATACTGTGTGTATATATATATATATAGAAACTAAAATAAGCATTTGACTGAGATGGTGCATAGCGGTTCATTTACTTCACTCACTTCACATTGCTAAAGCATATCATGCTTATGAATAAAACAAGAAAGTGCTGTTCTAACTGCAATGTGTTATACAATGAGTTCATTTCACTCTCAGCTGCTCCACTCCAACCATGTTAACAGATGATGATGTTCTCAATGTATTCTCAATTTACAGTCAAACTCATTGATGGACGTTCATTGGATAGAAAAGAGGGACAATAAACATTATTATTGGATACATGATAAAAACACAGCTAATATTGCATGATTTTTTTGTGTATACTCACACATAGACACATACATACATGTGAGGGCTGTGTGGAAACCCTTGAGGTGAACAGGGTAAAGGTCAAAGCAGGCAGTTTAATGATTAAAGCTCCCTTCTGGTTACTCTGCCTGTTTCCTCTCAGTGTGTTCACCTCTCACTGACACAGCAGAGCTCTGGACCCGGTGTCTTCACAGCTGCGAGGTTACGAGTGCACCTGAGATGTCAGAGCATCGCGTTTGTGTGAGCGACTATGAGGAGGAAGCCAAGAAGATTCTCCCTAAAGCGGTTTATGACTACTATCGCTCTGGAGCCGACCAACAGCAGACACTGGCTGACAACACAGCTGCTTTCAACAGGTACAGCACACACAGGCCACATTCAAGTAGTGAGGCTTCAGTCCCCTCTTCCTGCATCCACAAAGAGCCATGTCTGAACGTGGTGTTTATTTTGACGTTAGTTTATGGATGGCTAGCATTGCATCTGTCCCTATTCCATTCTACAAGCGTGTGTGGTACCGATGGCACAAAAACCAGCAGATGAAGTATGGAGAGCAAACGCAAGCAGAAGGAGGACACCTCATCAGAACAGAACAATCACAATGGAGAGCTATGGGACCAGCGGTGCCCATGCTGTTTGGGGGGGCCTTTGTCCTCTGAGTGCGAACATCCAGGGCACATCTCAAACATCAGGACAGATAGGAAACCCCCCTTATCACAGTACAAATACTCAGTGTCCTCCCAGGGTCATACAGATCACTGGGACTGAGTGGGATATATTCAACAGATGAAAATGTTCCCTGGGGAATGCTTTGAATCCAATAACATGTGCATATCCAAGCACTATGATAGCTGTTCAAACATGCCAACTTGCATGTAATTTCTGAAGTGAATCCATATAACGGTGTAGACTCTTTGACAATTTGAAACTGGGGAAGGCAATTTTGAGGAACCAGCCAGAGTAGCTCAATTTTTTAAGTATTCAACAACCAAAAATATCCCCTTCAGGCCTTCCTTCCAAAACATGACCAGCTGGCTAGCTTTAGCAATAGGTCTGCTAGCCTTGTGGAAGACTCCAGTCATGTTCAATAAATGCATGAGCACGCTAGATTAAATGACTGGACAGGTTTATTACAGGACTACACAGATACAAGATTTTCCATTTTTATTATTCAAGTACGTTATTTAAATTACTATCAGGAAGGACAATTTCAACAAATATGACCAAATTGCAGCCAAATTCACCAATGAAGGGGGAGGAATGCTTAACACTAGTAAACCACACCCCTAGTGGTAAAACATCAACCGTGACAAGCTCCTTTTGACTGGGAGAGTCATACTCCCTAACCCACTAACTGGACCAGTGTTCCCAACCGTAGTGAACCATTAGATGGTAACAGCTGGATAAATAAACGTGTGCAGTGAGCGGGTGGACAGAGCGGGTCATCCACCAACCGTAGGGTCGGAATCGATCCCCTCCTCCAACTTTCCACATGTCGAAATGTCCTTGAGCAAGACACTGAACCCCAACTTGCTCCCCCGGCGCTGAACATAGCAACCCACTGCTCCTATGTACCATAGGAAGGGTCAAATGAACACAGCAGCTCACTGCCCCTATGTACCATCGGACGGGTCAAATGAACACAGCAGCCCACTGCTCCTATGTACCATAGGACGGGTCAAATGAACACAGCAGCCCACTGCTCCTATGTACCATAGGACGGGTCAAATGAACATAGCAGCCCACTGCTCCTATGTACCATAGGACAGGTCAAATGAACACAACAGCCCACTGCTCCTATGTACCATAGGATGGGTCAAATGAACACAGCAGCCCCACTGCTCCAATGTACCGCAGGATGGGTCAAATGCAGAGAACACATTTCGTTCTCATATCTAAAAAATACCGAGAATGACCAATACAGACCGAAAGGTCCTCTCTCCTCTCACAAAGTGCTGCTGTGTACAGGAAAGTACACCGAGGCTCCCTACATTTTTTGCAATTTTTAAAGCAAGCAACTGCATAATTAGTGTTTTGTAAGTAAAGCTGTGTATGTCTATCAGGTGGCGTCTGCGGCCGCGGGTGTTGAGGGATGTGTCTGCGGTGGACCTGTCCTGCACCACGCTGGGCCAGACCCTCAGCATGCCCCTGTGTGCAGCTGCTACCGCCATGCAGAGGATGGCACATGCTGACGGAGAGGTGGCCACCGCCCGGGGTACGGCCAGGGGGACGGCCAGGGGGGGCATGGCCAGGGGGGGTACGGCCAGGGCATGGCCAGGGGGAGGTACGGCCAGGGGTATGGCCAAGGGTACGGCCAGGGGGGGTACAGCCAGGGGGCAGCGCTCTGAGGGAGTTCAACATGGAAGAACTGTTGAATGCTGCAACCATAGAAATCTGTCAGATTTTAGATAACTAGTTTTTGTGGCCCCAAATGTTGCCCACAACATTTTCCCCAAACCCAACTAGGCATGATTGTTGCTTGTGCTGGTAAAACATTGAGATAGGAGATGTTCTGTACAGATTTATATTTCAGGTTGTGGAATGCTCTCCTCCAAATCAGCCTAGTTGGACTGTTTTACCATCCATAGCTGGAACTTCAATGTTGTTATTGAAAGTGAATGATGCATAGAAGAATGACTGTATTGTCCCCATATGATGGTGTGCCTGATTGATGCTGGACACTTTCTGTACCGCATTGTGCTTCAACTCAGCATGCAAACAGATGCAAACAGGGATGATGCTGAGCTCCTGGGCCACGTCCACCATAGAAGAAGTGAGCTTGGCCGGCGAGGGAGGTGTGTTGTGGCTGCAGCTTTACATCTACAAGGACAGGGAGCTGACGCTGTCTCTGGTTCGCCGTGCAGAAGAAGCAGGCTATAAGGCCATTTTTGTCACCGTTGACACGCCATACCTCGGGAAGAGGTGGGATGATGTGCGCAACCGCTTCAAGCTTCCCTCCCATCTCAGGTAGGAACCATGCCTCAGGTAGGAACCATGCCTCAGATAGGAACCATGCCTCAGATAGGAACCATGCCTCAGGTAGGAACCATGCCTCAGATAGGAACCACGCCTCAGGTAGGAACCATGCCTCAGGTAGGAACCATGCCTCAGATAGGAACCATGCCTCAGATAGGAACCACACCTCAGGTAGGAACCACGCCTCAGGTAGGAACCATGCCTCAGATAGGAACCACACCTCAGGAAGGAACCACACCTCAGTAGGAACCAACACCTCAAACCACACCTCAGTAGGAACCAACACCTCAGGTAGGAACCACACCTCAGTTAGGAACCACACCTCAGGTAGGGACCAAACATAACACAACAGGAATTTATGGAATCTATCTAACAAAATTTCACGTTGAATGTATCATATGGATATGACTCCACAGTGTCATTGTAATATCATATTATAATCTAATGTATACAGAATTATAATTTTTTTCATACCTGGACCAGCAAAAAAGGTTTTTGCGTGAAGTAAACAATGCTTTTGTGTAATTCAAATAATCCAAACTTAGAAACTGTATAGATGAATAGATGAATATTGTTATAGTACTAATTTCATGTATATGTTTGTGTGTGCGTGTAGTATGTGTAACTTCTCAACAGAATCATTGGCATTCTCTGAGGGTAGCTATGGTAACGACAGTGGACTGGCTGTTTATGTAGCCAAGGCAATAGATCCCACCCTTTCTTGGGATGATATCACCTGGCTTAAAAAACACACAAGACTGCCAGTGGTGGTCAAAGGAATATTAACAGGTAAACACACACTACACAACGCACCTACTGCTAAAACAGAACAAAGATTCAGTCATGCCTAATATAACCTGTGTGTGTGTGTGTGTGTGTGTGTGTGTGTGTGTGTGTGTGTGTTTGTGTGCAGGTGAAGATGCCAAGCAGGCTCTGTCCTATGGAGTTGATGGCATATTAGTGTCCAACCATGGAGGTAGACAGTTGGATGGGGTTTCTGCAACGGTCTGTGCAAGTCTTGGTGGCTTTCAATGTCGTATATCAAGACAGTTTCAGCATTATTCTCAAGCAATAATGCAAGTGCATGATTCTGCTGTCCTTGTCTTAGTGGGCGGTCAGTGTTAGCTGTTGGGTGGGTAAGATCCAGGGTGAGGCTGAAGAATAAAGAATGTGTGTGTGTGTTGGATGTGTGCACCACAGTTGGATGCGTTGGAGGAGGTGGTGCAGGCAGTGCAGGGGCGCTGTGAGGTGTACCTGGATGGAGGTGTGAGGCGCGGTACAGACATCCTGAAGGCCTTGGCTTTAGGGGCCAAGACAGTCTTCGTGGGAAGGCCCGTGCTGTGGGGACTGGCCTGTCAGGTGAGCGCCGTGGGGAGAGCGTCAGCCTTGTGAGTCCAACCAGACATTCAAGTTCACAGTGATCTGCAGCGAGAAACAGAACATGACCTGGGTGGTCTCTTAAAGCGTCTCTTGAAGCCAGCCTGATGGAGCCAATCATGCGCTTTTGAAATGTACTTCTCAGGTTGACATCAGGGGAATTCCTCATTATTAAGCATATCTGCTAACAATAAAACACACCCATGCACCACTTAAACTTGGTGGGATGTTTTTTCAGGGAGAGAGGGGAGTGGCCGAGGTTCTCACCCTGCTGAAGGAAGAACTGCGATTGGCTATGGCTCTGGCAGGTAACACACGTGTAGTTCTCTGCCAAAAGTTCAGACTCAATTATCTACTTTTTATACACCATTATATTATATTATATACATTATATTAGTGTCAGAATCCTTTGTTGCTGTAAATGGTAAACATAATTCACAGTGAATTATGAGGGGACTTTGAAGTAACATTTTGTTGCATAGGTAGACAATCAGATGCAGATGTGCACAACATTAACACAGGCTTACTATGATGGGTATGTTGTCAACCATAAATATCAACCTGTGTGTGTGTGCGTGTGTGTGTGTGTGTGTGTGTGTAGGCTGCCGTTCCATAGCAGAGGTAAGCAGGTCCACTGTCAACAGATGGGATTTCACATCCAGAATCTGAAGTCATCATTCTGACATCCAGACTACTGGTCATCTGGTCATACAGGTGGCCTCTACGTGTTCGCTGACAAACTGTTTTGTTCCTACTATGTTTTGTCATCATTATAATGAACAGCAAACAGCATCAGCATTTAAATACACAAACCATGATTTTTTTTGTACTTTGTTTTTATTTGAGACTAACTGGGAAAACAGGATAAGTTAGAATGTACAGTAATAAACCAAGTTATCAAAACAGAAGCAAACGACAAAGAACATTAGCATTCTTTATCAGAATAATCCTGAAATGAGGACTCATATTGCCCATGAAAAAAACCTAATGTATAAAATCTTTTTAAAAGATTGTAAAAAGGCATAGCTTGAGTGGCACTTGAACACATAATTGGCTGATTAGTTCATTTTATCTGCTACTTGATGAAAATGAGTTGATTACATTAGGCCAAAGATATTGGCAACAAAAATCAACACGGATCATTCTAGTACATCCATTTTACAATATGCACAATCAATTGATATCATTATGGAGTAGTGTTGCATAGCTTGTACTCAGTGGCCAACCAGTTCTTACAGAAATTCTGGTGTTGCCTCAAACATTAGAGGCTCAAATTGAAACATAATTTAATCACATTGACAGAGAAGTTTCTTAACGTGAAGCATTCTTCTGTTTGTATTAGTAAACACTGCAACAAATATTTCTGTGACAGCCAAGCCTGGGGATCTGCAGTGATGCAGTGACTGGAATGGGAAGTCCTTAGAAAGGTGTAAGCACGGTAACTCACATTTCAATGTACATCAAATCCAGATGACTTCAATGGCAAATAAATAGGTTGGGATTTGAAAGTGCACAACCACCGTAACACTTTTCAATCACTTTGTCAACCAAATACAACAGCCTTACATTTTGACATCTTATTGCACGACTGTTTCCATAGTTGAATCCTCCTGGCTTGCTTAACATCTGTTCATGCCTGTATTCTGTCCCTCCTTTGCTTGGCCTGAGAAGCACAGACGGAGGTCTTCAGGTCAGTCTGAATGTTTAGAAGTTAGTTTCAAACATGCAATATGTTTTGGGGTTTTTTGCCAAATCTCAAAACCATTCAATGTTTGACTGATTGGCGTTGCATTGGCCTGAACATGCCTTCTGTGCAAGCAATGCACTCAAAAGTGCAAGGAACAGAATTAACATGTCTAATTAACCAAAAATGTCAGGCCAACCCTAAAACATTCCTTTAAAAGTCTAAAAATCAGCTTAGCACTTGTCACATAACAATTTGAAATAATCTGTCTGTCAAGTGATAGTGGGCTTACATTATAACCATTGTGTTAGTTTGAAAACCATTGGGTGAATTTGTAGTGGACACATTAGTTCTGATTGAAGTACTTTCCTTGTCCAGTCATTTAAAAAGGTAGCATTAAGGGAGTTGGGCAAGGTGTGACATTATTTCTCAATCAACGGTTGCTGCCGCTTTGAATTCTAATAAATAAAATGTTTCCTCTATGCTGAAGTTGCTACCTTTACAAACATCTCCAATGAAAATAGAGTTACACCTCTCACTGGCATTTTGGCCTTCTGTCATGAGGAGGAAAACCAACGGCTTTTTGACACAGCAAACATTGCTGGAAATGAATATTGTGGCCTGCAGAGTATGGAAGATGAGTGGCACTATAGCTGCTTGACACCAATAGAAATGCAAATATGAACACTTTCGAGCACAGGACAGTAAAATGGCATTCATCAGTACACTACACTAAAAGAGGACGAAAGGCAGGGGTACCCAAAGGAAAACATTCAGAAGAAAATGTGTCCTGGGCGGTGGCATTCCTCATTACATCATGGCTTGTTCACTGACACGTGACTACGGCTCTGGGTAACACTTGAGCCAAAAGGATGGAAAACACCTTATCTGGCTTCAAAAGGAACTGGACACCCGAGGCCCATTTCTAAGGCTCAAAACTCCATTCTGAAGAAGGTAATACAAGGTACTGGGACTCGCTAATGATGCGTTCCCTCTCCCCTTTGCGTCAGGAGGATGTACTGCCCAGTGTGCTCACAAATGTACACGCGTTTCCTCAATTCGGAAGCCTTTTTTGTTCGGCACTGACCGGGTCACTGATGGGGTCTACAGGAATATTCTGGCATGTGGGTTTCCCTGCGGTCAGTCCCAGCTTGACGATGCATGCAGCTGTGGCTGACGGCTGCTCCCCCTGACTCACGGTCTGGACACACAGCCAGGCCGCGCTGCCCGGCTCGCACTTGGCGCTCTTGTATGGAACCAGAAACTGTGAGTGTGGCATTCAAACAGCACTCTGTGTGCACACAGAGTCACTACCCACGGTCGCAGGGAACACGGGGAGACTGACCGCTAAAGAATACTGCAGGCTGTGGCAGAGTCAGCGCAAACACACAATGACATAAGACTGATTAGAAAAGCTATTGTATTAAACCACTGAGTGCCATTGGTCTATGGCAACAAGAGACACGTCTTTGTAAGTGGAAAGACATAAGGGGGTAAGTAATAACGTGCACATTAGTCCATGGCATTGCATAAGCACAATGCACAACTTACACATGTTTAAGACAGTATAACAAAGGCCCCATGCCATGACAGGCCATAGCTCTTCTGTTGGACCACCAGTCTGATCCCTTTTGGTTGGAAGCTTTGCCGAGAGGAGAGGGCACTTGATTGGGACGGGGAACTGGGCCTCCCATTCACCAGCAGTTCACCCAATATGGGAAACTTAAGGGCAGTAAACCAGCGATGGCTTCATCAGAGAGCTAACAAGGGCAGAGCACTTTCCTCCAAAGCCTTGTGAAGAGGCAAGTAGACGCACTGTTATCAACGGCTGACAGGGTTAACTATACAAGCAGGGCCAGAGCCGCGAGGAGACAAAGCAGGTTTGTGTGGAGGAAAAGAGGTTAAATCAAACCTCTCGCTTGTTTGTGTTCGCACAAACGACAAAAAAAGTGGTCAAAATGTGCCCTGAGAATTAGCATTCACCGTTACTTTTTCTTAGCCAGCCTGAGCAGCCAATAGAGACATTTGTCACTGTGTTTGAATGCGCTGGTCTGCTATAGTCTGCTTTAGTCTGCTATGGTCTGCTATGGTCTGCTATGGTCTGCTATGGTCTGCTATGGTCTGCTATGGTCAGCTATAGTCTGCTATAGTCTGCTGACTGCTATAGGCTGCTATGGGCTACTATGGGCTGCTATGGGCTGCTATGGGCTGCTATGGTCTGCTATGGTCTGCTATGGGCTGCTATGGGCTGCTATGGTCTGCTATGGGCTGCTATGGGCTGCTATGGTCTGCTATGGTCTGCTATGGTCTGCTATGGTCTGCTATGGGCTGCTATGGTCTGCTATGGTCTGCTATGGTCTGCTATGGGCTGCTATGGGCTGCTATGGGCTGCTATGGGCCGGCTCCTGTGTTCTGCCCTCTCACAAAGTCCCCCGTGGCCATCTGCAACAGTATCGTCCAACGTCACAAGTCTGAACACCCACAGGAAATATATAAGTTAAAGATGACGCATAGTTACGTATGTTTATAGACCTGTTAATATAACAAAATTACACTGGAAAAAAATCTATCCGTTTAGGTTTTAGAGGAGGGAAACAGAAGTTTAAACCTGTAATTAAAAGGTGTGCACTGAACAGAGGGTGGCTCTTCGGGAAGAGCTGCTGCCTCACAGCCAGACTGTGGGCTCAGAGTGCGGATGGAAGATACAGAAGTGGTTAAGGAAAAAAAAAAAAGCTCACTTTCACAAAGGCCAATACAGAACTCATATGACAAGAAGTCCTCTGCTACAAGGGCTGTCTCCACTGCCCTGCCTCGAGGATCTCAACACTCCCCAGTCCCACTCTCTCTGGTGTGGGTTTGAAACAGAGAGGAGAAGGAACCGCACCGAAACCTTGCTTGATGGGTCCCTGAAAATGGCATGGGGTGGGAGTTGGTTTGAAGTTAACAGATCAAGTTTTTACAGTGGTTTTAAAGATCAGTGGGTAGTTAAGGATGTGTCCCCAAGGACGCTATTTTTCAAAGTCACAGTGAACAAGTGGAGGAGGAGACTGGGTGAGGGGAGGGGAACAGGCAGCTCCTCCCAGCGATAGCGGTTGGTAGTGGCGTGTACCTATACACCTTTTCTGTCAATGTTCAGAGGGAGTGATTGTTTGGCAACAGGATGACCGGCAGAGATAGGCTCCAAGAACGCCTGGCAGATGTGCAGGAAGAACAAAGACCTTTGTCTTTTGTCTTCCATCATCCTCGGGGGGGGGGGGGGGGGGGGGGGGGGGGGGGGGGGGGGGGGGGGGGGGGGGGGGGGGGGGGGGGGGG
>JAOPUI010000077.1:11932682-11945445 GCA_027123135.1 Urophycis floridana | reverse complement strand
TTGTAGGGAATTCCTAAGGTGGCGTTGTTAAGAATCTTAGCATATTGTATATTTCTTAGTCACAGAGGATCAAAATTGCATTTCCCCATACTCCAAATGTGCAGGTAATATTTTAACACACAACATATAACATAATAGTGCACACAGATATAAAGAAATAAACACAACATATACATACAGTGGGCGTAGACATTGTACAAAGTAGAATATACAGTGTGCCAGAAACACACACCCACACAGATAATAGAAGCATTCAGATGCAAGGTGCCGGTGTTATTTACAAAGTCCTACTTGGCCGCACTCCATAGGAAGCAGTGGTACGACGGTGATTGACAGTCGAAGAACCAACCCAACCCAACGCCCGCCCACCTGCTGTTGCATTGGAGCACAACGCCACCGGGCGGACAACAGTCGTCAAGCCCGGAGATGCCGTTGCCTGTGCAGGTCTTCAACTTTCAGGTGGAGTTGTCTGAATGTAGAATAATTTTCATGTCTATCATCAGACATCGAGTTTGAATAATTTTTTTGATTGTGCACTGTGCATTTACTCTGTTTAACCAGTGCCTACTAGCCTGACCCATACATATTAGCTTACGTTGAATTACCTAGAGCGCTAGGCTATCTCACAGGCGTCCCAAGTTAGCTAGCATTTGCAATCAACCTTCTTATAGTACATGTGTGTATTAATAATCGTGACAAAAGGCAATGTCTTCAGAATTTAACGGGTTTCAAATAATTCTTGCTTCTTACTTTGACCACATGAAAGCAACAACAACAAATTTGGTAGGTCCGAAGCTAACGGTTAGCTTACTTTGTGTATACACACTTGCACGTTAGCTAATGGGAGTTTTCCAATGTTGATAGCTATAACTTGTTTTGTTATTCTATACCCCCCTAACACACACACATACACGTTTTATCAAATCGTACATTATTAATCAGAATCTCTTAACACACGGTGCGATGTAGGGCACAGTGTTAATTGGCGTGGAACAACTCTAGGTAGATCTTAACCTATACGCCAACTTGTATGTGATACATTCTGAAATATGTATTTCTTTCACTATTCACGCTCCACCAGTATATTAACCAGGGTAGCTTTTCATATAAGACAACAAGATGTATAATTATGAATGTAGCCAGATTTCAACAGGAGACACACACAGTTGCATCCCCTTAATCTTTGTGGGATGTTTGCTTCCAGGGCCCAGTGGAGCCCATGCAGATTGACGCAGACCCCCAAGAGGACCAGCAAAATGCTCCAGACATCAACTTTGTAGTGGAGAACCCAACACTGGTACGTCTATTAAGTAAACCATACAGAGAACCGCTTTCAGAGGTTATAACAATAATGAAAACATAGCTATGAATTTAACAATATTAAATAACATTTCTGACTTAAAAAAATACTAATATTTGAAAGGCATCAGATTGAGGGCACTTTCATTTTCTTTTTGCGTTTTAATTTGCTTGTTGATGTTCATACTGGCTTTGTTAGGCGAACTTAGCATTGTAAATAAACGCCTTGCATTCAAGACCTAATGCTTCCTTGTTGCATACACTAATAATGGAGCAACAACAACTTTGTGCAGTCTAAGCTTTTTCATCCTGCTTGAGTTCCTATAAATGAAAATGACCCCATTTCCACCATTGGGTAACTGAATAATTTTGGGTTTTTGTGAGTGATCACACCCTTTGTCCAACCATTCAACTTTTGATTGCACCACGTTGGACCGTGATTCATTTGAATCTGGGAAAACTTTATACGTATACCTGACCAGTTTTTGGCAAACGTGTACATTGAGCCCACAATACAGTTTTTTGGTGAGCTTCCTGTCGTTGGTCAGATCATGTTCAAAACTAATGCGGTCCAGAGGTCACTTGGAAGCAGACTGTTCTTTACAAGAGTTTGCATTTGCGTTCACACCAAGTGATCCGTCCTGTCTGGAGAAACACTGCAGGGTTCAATTAAGGCAAGGCAGCTCTGCTGGAAGCACCCTCAATGTCACGTTTATAACATCAGTGGAAACATGTTGGAGTCATACAATGCTCTTTGTTTATCGTTGGTTTCTTCAGTAGATAATTGGCAAGGCTGATTGGTTTGGAGATCAGATCACATGTCTTGCCACAGTTTGCATTTAGCGTCGCGTCTGTCAATTGACAGACTTACAGACTCAAGTTGATTGAATCTGTATGGATGTGTAGAGGCTTACTGTGGTTTGATTGGCTCATGCTTGTCTTCTAGTTAAACCCCTTGACATGAATCCAGTAAATTCAAAACAAACAATCGCTATTGTTGTTGATGTTGTATTGTTTTGTGTGTGTTCTCTTGCCATCCTCTGCGTACTTACATGCTTGTCTCTCCCCGCTGCGTTGCGTGAAGGACCTGGAGCAGTATGCCTCCAGTTACAGTGGCTTCATGCGGATCGAACGGCTGCAGTTCATCGCCGAGCACTGCCCGCAGCTCCGCGTGGAAGCCCTCAAGATGGCGCTCTCCTTTGTCCAGAGGACCTTCAATGTGGACTCCTACGAGGAGGTCCACCGCAAGCTGGCTGAGGCCACCAGGTAGGTCTGACTGGGCAGATTGCATCCCAAAAGCCATGTCAATATTTCCAGTGCAAAACCTTTCAATGTTTCACATGGCTGGCATTTGGCTGCAAAACAGATACTATCAATTAGGCTTCACAATTAGGAAACGATGTCCTGTCACTGAGCAGTAAAGCTCTGAGAAACCCTCACGGTGTGCTGGTTGGCGTCCTCCTCAGAGAAGCTCCGGGTGAAGCCGAAGCAGTGGCAGAAGGTGCAGCTGCACCACCACCATTGGACACCGCCTGGGCCGAATCCACTCGTAAGAAAGCCTTGCTAAAGCTGGAGAAGTTGGACACTGACCTCAAGAACTACAAGGGGAACTCCATCAAAGAAAGCATCAGGTCTGACTTTGAGGTGGACGCCTATGCATGTAGATGTTGGTTTCTGTCCTGCTGTTGACCATACGTTATTTTTTTCTCCTGTCTCCCTCCCTCCAGGCGAGGCCATGATGACCTTGGGGATCACTACCTGGACTGTGGTGACCTAAGCAATGCACTCAAGTGCTACTCCAGAGCCAGAGACTACTGCACCAGTGCCAAGCACGTCATCAACATGTGTCTTAATGTCATCAAGGTAAAGCCAATGCCAATCTTCGTTCAGCTGCCCATGGTAACATATGGGCTGCTGTCCAATGATTCGATATTAATTGTAGTGCTCACCCTCTCCTCCTAAATCTGCTGATTTTCTTCTCAATTGTAGCCACTGCTCTAATGCGTATTAAGCTGTTAAATAGGCTTGGGTGGTATTACATTACACAATGATATTTAGAAATTGATATGTTAGGATTTTCAATAACGCAACAAGTTACAAGCAAGGAACGTCCAGACATCAAAACAGAACATAACATGTCTCATGGAACTGTGTTGGTGCATTAAAATATCACACATCCCAATAGCACTTTACTTTAGTACGTTTTTAGTTCTAGATATTGAATATGAACCAGATAGTCATGATCCGAATGACAGAGATGTGAGGCAGGGAACTGAAGAGCTCTGGTGTGAGTGTCCTGTGTCTGGCAGTGTGGCCAGGAGACGCAGCTCTCCTCCATGGAGAGGCAGCGTGTACTCAGTGTTTCCACACTGAAGGCAGATTACAAATCCTCCTTCCCCAAACACAATGACACCAGAGACGTACAAATGCCCCCAATTGATATATCATTAAAAAAAAAAAAACGCTGTTTAGATGTGTATCCCGTCAGCAGCAGTAAACATCTGATCAGATTTGTACCCCTGAGTGACCCCACCCTCCACGGTGGGTGGAGCGCCCTGTTGTATACACAATCCGGTTGAACTCCGTAGGACCAAGCTGGCAGCTCACCTCTTTATTCAACACCTCCTTTCCTGCTGCACCACCCACTGATACTGCTCAAATTTGTGAAGGAGGAAAGGTTTTGGAATATACAGTACTAGTATATCATTATGATATTGATGTCTTCTTTGAGGTACACAGGCTGACTGTGGATGTGGAAGGCGGTGTGGATTGATTTGAATCAATCAATCCACAAGACGCCAGGCGAATCATGCGTTCAGAATGTGGATTCTCATTCAATTCACATTCAATCCATGTCCCTCATTTTTATTGATTTATTGATTTATTTTTTTATATGATAGATTATAAGTATTTGGGATTTTTTTAATTGTATTTCATTTTTTAAAATCAAAATGAACTTTATTACGCAGAAAGTAGGCCTTTTTCGGAATAAACGACTAAAGGCCAACTTGCATCGTAGAACACAAGGCTGCTGTAGAAAAGATGCTGCATGCTGCTCTTGGAGGCCATGCGCTGTACAGCATGGTGAAGGGTGAAGGGGCATCATAAAGGGGCATCACGGGATGCGCGCTGTGCCCATGCACTCGGGCCGCTGGTTCACTCCCCTGCAGGGGCGTGTGGTTGCTGTTGACAAGGCTGTGAGCCAGACATCACGGCTGTTCTCTCCCTCCCCACAGGTGAGCGTCTACCTCCAGAACTGGTCCCACGTGCTGAGCTACGTCAGCAAGGCCGAGTCCACCCCCGAGATTGCAGAGGTACTGACCCACCCCGCTTCCCAACACACCTGATGGACCTTCAGAACCAACCTTCCTGTTTAGTGACAAAGTCACGACGGTTCACCCTGCTTTGCATTAATGTTCTTCTTGTATGTTGTGTTTTGGGATCTAGCAAAGAGGAGAACGGGACAGTCAAAACCAAGCGGTTCTTGCCAAGTTAAAATGTGCTGCAGGTAAGGCCACCCTGCATGGCTGACACAAAGTAACATGGAGAGAGTACACCTGTGAATGACTCCTACCAATGGTTTGTTTACTCTTCGATTTGCTGTAAACATCCTTCGTCTCTTCACTGTAACTCCTACCTTCTTGTCAAGGCACGTAGGGTGCACTGTGCTCCAGCTTCCTAAAACTTGTTTCTGTGGAAACATGACTACAGTTTGGAGAATCGTCTTCTCCTAAATCCTCGTTTGGCTTTAGTCATATATTTTGACCATTGCTTTGTGCTCTGACATAACTATGTTTATGGGTGCATAACAAGGGTTGACATGATAGCTGAGTGTAGCTGAGCGGCATGTCTTTGCGTTGCCTGAATGCTCCAGGTCTGGCAGAGCTGGCGTCTCACAAGTACAAGGCCGCGGCCAAGTGCTTCCTGCAGACCTCTTTTGACCACTGTGACTTCCCCGAGGTGAGTCTACTTCAAGTGCTTCTTCCTCTGCCCACCCGGACCGGGCAACACTGCATCCTGTTCTGTGCTCCTCTCTCTGCTTTACCGGGGTCGTTCTCAGGGGCAGCATAGTGGGTAGAGCGGGTCAACCACCAACCGGAGGGTTGGCGGTTCAACCCCCACCTCTAACTGTCCACATGTCGAACCCCACAAAAGTACAGATTGTAAGTCGCTTTGAACAAAAGCATCTGCTAAATGCCCTTCTTCTTCTAGAAACTAATAATAATAATGTACTCTATTTGGGCTTTTATATCTATTCCACCAAGTATGCATGATGGTATCACTAGCTTCCCCAGCATGTTTGGTACCATGTCACCACTGTAACATCAGTGTAAGTGCGTGGACACATTTTGGTTTGATCAGCAGTGGCAAAATGACCACAGTGCGCACTGGGGTTCCAGCGCAGTATTGTGCAATAGGAAAAACCACACAAGGTCCACATCTCACCAGAAGTGCTGTGGAGGAGGTGTACTGGAATAGAACCAATGTGAATGCAGCGTTGTCCATCTGTGATCCCCTTCCAGCTCTTGTCCCCCAGCAACGTGGCCGTGTATGGAGGCATGTGCGCCCTGGCTACGTTTGACAGACAAGAACTCCAACGCAACGTCATCTCCAGCAGGTCGGCCTCGCCTTCTCCAGAGGACCAGCAGTCACTGAGCATGTTCAACCAGTCTGACTTCAGTTTAGCTTCTTGACCTTCTCCAGAGGAACAGCAGTCACTGAGCATGTTCAACCAGTCTGACTTCAGTTTAGCTTCTTGAAAATCTTTGTTTTGTTTGGGTCTTGGTGCTCACTCCCAGATTAGTGCATCAACATGTATTTTAATCAAGGATGGATTCAAACGTGTTTCCATTTAAACAATATACTATTTGAATGATTTTTTAATTGGATTCTTTTGTGTGTTTTCAGCTCCTTCAAATTGTTCTTAGAGCTGGAGCCCCAGATCCGTGACATCATCTTCAAGTTTTATGAATCAAAGTACGCCTCTTGTCTCAAACTGCTGGATGAAATGAAGGTAAGACATTAACGTACAGCCCTGCAGTTACCCTGAAGGAGACTCAAGAAGCATACACAGAGAATCCTGTGCAGGCATTTATTCTTTCATGGTTGACATGATTTACCTTGGCATATGGAGTGGCCATTCATTCATCTCTTTATTCTTTTCAGGCATCTTGGTTATTTGATTATACAACACCTCTTTTAAAGGCATATTCAAATGTGTGAATGTCAATATTGAGTCATTTAGCAGTGGCTTTGAGAGTAAATTGAGATGTATCTTATTAAAAAACAGTTTGAGGTTAGACTGAGCCTCTTGCTCAAGAATGCCTACATGTGGTCTGCAGACAACCTTCTGTAGAAAACCTTCTGCAGACAACTTTCAAACCCACAACTTTTTGACTGGGTGAAGGCATTGCCTGCACCGCACTTCATTCACTAATGGATTGAAACACTAGCATATGTTTCTGTGGTCATCTCTTCAGGACAACCTGCTGCTGGACATCTACTTGGCCCCCCATGTACGGACGCTGTACACCCAGATTAGGAACAGGGCCCTCATACAGGTGAGGTGGTGCACACCGACTCTCCTTCACCTCCACCCGCTTCCTTGGTGTGTTCATTCTCCATGTAGATGCTTTGCATTTTATTGACTTGAGTCCTGACTGTTTGTTGTGTGCCTGTGTTGTGTGAAGTATTTCAGCCCGTATGCGTCGGCAGACATGACCAAGATGGCCCAGGCCTTCAACACCTCAGTAGCAGCACTAGAGGATGAGCTCACTCAGCTCATCCTGGAGGGCCTCATCAATGCACGCATCGACTCCCACAGCAAGGTAAGGAACGTGTCCAAACTGATGTGTCTGAGGCCTGTAGAGCTTCACTTGCACTCTACATTTAGAAGGTGCTGAAGGTAAGACTAGAGGGGTAGAATTCAAGTGTTGTGTACCTGCAGCACATTTTACCTTGGCAAGAACCGCTTGGTTTTGACTGTCTCGTTCTCCTCTTTGCGAGATCTAATACACGCATACAAAAAGAACATTAAAGCAAAGCAGGGCGAACCGTCGTGACTTTGTCACTAAACAGGAAGGTTGGTTCTGAAGGTCCATCAGGTGTGTTGGGAAGTGGGCTGGGTCAGTACCTCTGCAGTCTCGGGACTGGACCGGGTCCTGCTGACGGAGCTCAGTACGAGAACGAAATACCAAAATACTTGATGTCATATACTGTCTGAATCTCAACAAGCACTCTGTGTAGTACATTTTTATACGATTTTCTTTGGTGTGAAAAAAGGACTGGTAGTTCTACGAATGTGAATAAATTGAAAGTCAGTTTAATCTGTATTATATACTGTCTAAACTTAATTACCATACAGTCTATGGGAGTTCTTCACCTGCTTTTTACTGTTGTAGAGCTAGTTGGATACACTTCTGAACAGCGCTTTTAATCCATTGGGAACGTTTTGAAATGTGAGAAATCTCTAGTTTCTTTGCATTTGAGTTCGGCTATTGTATTGGGCAGGGTACTCATCTATAATTCAACTATTGTGTAGAAATATTGACGAAACGATTGCTCTTTAACGTGAATACAAATGTCCGCTCCGTGAACTGTATTTCTGTGTCACGTCCTCTGGTCCGATAGATGTTCCAGTGGTGGTGAAAACAACTCCCATGTCCCCACACGACCTCTCAGACTACGTCATTGTTGTTGTTGGATTGAATGCCCCTAGTGGCAGAAATAACATACAGTACATTTAATTGTATGAAAGAACTAATATTTACCAATCAGGCAGTTGAGAACTCCACTCTGCACATATGGCAATGTGTGTCCAACACAACACAGACTTGTGTTTAGCTTTATATTATAGCCTCATTAAATTAAACGGATTAGTTTAAGAGACCTTGAATGTATTTGGTTTGTTTCAGATGAATTCAGTTTGATGTTCAATATTGAGCTGAGCGTTAGTCTTGTTTACAGAGTGCACATTGTTCACCCCATATATCACCCAGTGCCCAACGCTATTATTATATGAACAAACAAATTAGAATGAATCAGGCATTTGAGAACTCTGTGCGAACGATGAGTAAATCTTGTAACATTTGAGTGATATATTGGTTAAGGGACATGTCACCACTGTTACACAGGCCATTATAATGAACTGACAAAACAAACAACGCATCAAGCAGTGGACACCGTGGCGATGTGCAGTACAACACACACTCACTGTTTTAGTTTTATGTTCTACCCTACGTTCTGATTGATTCATTCATGTGAGACACTCATTTATTGGTTTATTTCAGACTGAAGTTTCATCCACAATGATGAGGAAATTGTTCAATGATATATTGTTCTTTATATATATATAATGTTCTTAATATATATGGCATAGGCCTACTAAATGTGTTGTATTTTATAATGTATTGTATTTCACATTGGTGCCATCATGGCTTGATCTCCTTTGCTTCAAGCCAAGTATCTATCCAGCTGAGCTGGGTTTGACTGGGTTCAGGCTATGCTGCTGCCTTTGTGGGCTCAAACCATTTTTGGCCTGTCGTCTTCTTCTGTGTGAGCCAATTTAGATTTGAGACCCTGCCCTGTCAATCACAGGTGTGTGATTGCAACACTTCTGGATAGCAAAGAAACAGGGAGGGAGCAGAGGAATGTTTTGAGGGTTGTTTATTTTCCAAAACTTGCGTACAGCACCTTTTTTATCTTTTTAACCTTTGTCGTCACAAAATATAAAGGCGTCTTTATACTTGAACCTTTTTGTACGTTTAAAGCAACACTGCCTCTCTGAAGTGACGGGACTGTCTTGTTTAGATCCTGTATGCACGGGATGTGGATCAGAGGAGCACCACGTTTGAGAAGTCACTGATCATGGGCAAGGAGTTCCAGAGGCGGGCCAAGGCCATGATCCTCCGGGCAGCGGTGCTGCGGAACCAGATCCACGTCAAGGTGACGCAGAGATGACCGACTCCGGGATTGCATCAGCATGCAAATCGATCAGGATTTGCTTTGTGCTGAAGATATATCAAGTGCATCCGTACCAAATTAAATGCACCCGTGCAAAATTGTATTTCATCCAGTTATTTTTTGTACTTCATACAAAAACCCCCATGACGTGCATCATGTGTGTGAAAAACGTATCTAAATGTTTTTTCAGTCCCCACCAAGAGAGGGCAGCCAGGGGGAACTCACGCCTGCCAACAGCCAAACCAGGATGAGCACCAATATGTGAGGACTTCCTGGAGGATGGAGGCTCCATCCAAACATCTCAACCACACTCACTCCCTCTTTAATTTGGACCCTGCCATGGCCCACATCCAAAATGTTACTTCCCTGAAATTGAAGCTATTGCATAACGTAAGGACTATAAAGTTGTCTAATAATATAGTTGCCTCAGTTACCAGTGAATTTATTATGCATCGTTGTGAAAGAACATTGTTTGGCAAAGCTGCAGCAGAGCCGCTGCAGTGCTATGTTGTATGTTAAGAGATGCACTTTACTTGTGACCCAATAATACGCATCAGACCTCAACAGAATGAGCTTTTAAAATAAACGTCACAACAGTTTACAGGCTCTTTTTTCCCCCCCCCATATCGCCGGTGTGGGTACCCATCCAGGGCCAAGCACAACAAACTTCACCATTATTGGGAAGAATATCGATGGTTAGATGCATCATTTGGCTGAGTGGGCTCATTGATGAACTCTGTGATCCATCCAATACATAGAGTGGGCCTTTTGAGTGGCAATAATTAGCCAGCATTTAATTACCCAAAATGCTTGATAAGAGGCTGAAGTATGGCCGTGTCTAGAGCAGAAGCAGTAGCTGCCAATGACCTCAATTTACAACAAAATCTGCTTTTAATGCAATGACTTCAAATCATTTAGACATTGAAGTGTCACTTAAAATGTTGTGTAGAAGTTGATAGATGGCTGCACCTCCCCTCAACTGTCCTTCCTGTAACGACGATGGATGCAGCCTAAATGAGGTCATTATGAAATGCTTTGAGCCACTGGTCACAGCCAACATTCACCTCCAGCATTCTAGCCACCCTTGATCAACTTCTGTTCACCATGCAAACGGGTCGATGCCATCTGTACAGGGACCCAATCTGGTGAGGGTTCTGTTCATTGATTTTAGATCTGCGTTTCACACCATTTCCTCCATTGTTGGCATGAACCCAGAACCGTGGACTGATCAACACATCCAAGCATTAACGGAGGTAGCATCCGACCGTCTCATGTTTTGAGATTCATTTAAGGAGCTGTTGGTCCTTGTGGCTCCCATGTTTGAGGAGCATGAGTGGGATTGTTGGATTTGACTGATTTGTTTGGGGGAGGCAGGGATTTGTGGCATCATTTTTAATAAACAAAAGCAAAAACGAACAAAAGATGTCTGCAGGTCATTCAATGTGTAACAGATTTTTCTAGCCACAATCTGGGAAATAAAATGTCAGATTTGTGTGGAGTTTAGAGTGGTCCTGCCGCTGCTTGTTGAGGTGGAGTCCTAGAGGCAGGCCTCGCCTTGTTGAGGTGGAGTCCTAGAGGCAGGACTGGCCTTGCTCTGTGTCTCTGGAAGAACCTGTGACCCGGCCTGGGGCTCCGAGTCCTGCAGGCCCCCTGCCCTCTCTAGCTCAGCCCTCTGTCTGTCTGCCTTGGTCTTGAACCGGAGTCCATGGCCTAGGAGAGGACACACACACAGTTTGACATTGTTAATGTCACTTGTTTACATAATCATGACAATTATGCATGTTATTATAATTATTGTTGATGTTCTAATGTAAAGTTATCAATGTCAAAATATCATCAAATTGATAGTAAAACCAAATGTGCCATTTGCCTGGCAGAGACATTTGTATTCACAACCAAAACGCTGGTATTGTGACACGCCCAGTGTGTGTGTTGTATGTGCACTGACTTGGACAGTCGGCCACCTCCTTATAGGCCTTCTTCTTGCAGCAGGCCCGGCACAGCTCAAAGACACACTTGTTTCCCTGTGGAGGAACACGCGGTTCATATCACAACCCATACTCTAATCTCATTTTCACATCAAACATTTGGCCTTGACTATTCACATTGCAGCCTTAAAGGTATTTCCATGTGGTTTGCACTTTGGTTTTGATATCAAATGTTGAGTGACTCATCGTCAGCATATCAGCTAATGACACCCAGAAAAACGATGACATTCATTAGCAGTAAAAATAAATAAAGAAACAACTAAAATGTATATATATATATATGTGTGTGTGTGTGCATTATATGTAAATCCATTAATTTTTTTGTATCACATTCACAACACAATTACTCCATATAGCTGCCTTTTTCCAACATATCAATATAGTTACAATATGCCTTCGTATATCCCTTTACCTTTGGGTTCCCACACTGTTCGCATTTCATGTACTTTGCTGCAGGGATGGAAAGAGAGAAGCAGAATGTATAAACAAGGACATGAACTCTGTTGCTGTGAGTCAAGGTGAACTCCAGCGTCACACAACATCTCTACAGCGTGGCCTCACACTCCCAGGGCAGCCGACTCACGTTTATGCTCGGGGCAGAAGTTTTTGTGAGGGTTGCGGGCCTTCTTCTTCTGCTTATTTTTGGAGAGTGCGTCGGGTGTACCTTCAGAGTCCTCCAGCGCCCTCTTGTGACTGGTCGTTTTCCTCACCTCTGACCCCTGGCTTTTACCATTTGAACCCAACTCTTTAGGCCTGAGGAAATAAGTCATGATCAATGTAAACTTTAGAAACAAAGTATTCCCTAGGTAAGGGTGCAATGTATGACAAATCCTTGGCATGTAAATCAAAACATAATCAAAAGGTGAGAAAGGATGGGAAAGCAAGCGTCAGTTGACTTCTTGGAGCTACAGCCTGTGAAAAGGTCATTTGAAGGCTACAAAGCGGAGGTAGACACTGAGCGGAGACTGACGTGGGCCTGACGTATGGCTGACACATCCAGTGAGGGAAGAGCAGGTCCCCCCTTGGCCTCTCCATAGCCCCCTCCTTCTCTCTGGCGATTTCCTCCTGCATGGACAACACATAATGACACCCTGCAGCCCATACCCTCATCCTGGACGCCTGCAGCCCTGGACCATGTAGATTATCCAAAGATCATTGTTGAACAACAAACATCTTATAATGTCATTCACATGCTAGATACATCCCTGCAAGCTGCTCTTTAATCAATGAAAGAAATGGTATTGGATGAATTGAGTTTGGTTGTGGGTTGAAGCTCCAGGGGCCTTAAAGGCAACATCTCTAAGTGCAGGTGTTCTCTGGTCTCTTACTTGGCATCGCAGTCGCAGCTCTTTGCTGACCCCTGCCAGCCCCTCCAGATTCTTCACCTTGGCCAGCTCCTCCCTGAGGTCCTGGTGGATCTGTAGTCTGTGAGACACGGACACAGACACAGACACAGACACAGACACACACACACACACACACACACACACACACACACACACACACACACACAC
>JAOPUI010000077.1:11914253-11925989 GCA_027123135.1 Urophycis floridana | reverse complement strand
ATAAGTTGCATTGTTGTATATTCATTTGACAGACAGAAACGGGGAGAAGTCGAATAATAGGATTGCGTAAGATATGAAGCTGATTGGGGTAGCATGGCCTCTTCATTTGTGGACCAAACACTTAGTAGGGACTGTATTGTGCCCAACCATAGTGGAGGCCCAACTTGAACATAGATGGAAACCACTTTCATTGTTGACACATTAAGGAGCCCTTATGTTTCCACAGGGTGGGAGTGTGATTAGCCATTACAATCTGTGTAATGGCACCGCCCTGTGAAGTGATGGCATCACAAATGGGAGTGGCCAGCCAGATGTATGATGGAGAGACAAGCCTACCACTTCGTACATTCCACTGGGCCGGCTGGTAGACAGATCTATCTAACATCTGGGTGCATACTCCCACTTGTGAGGGTGAGGCAGATTTTGAAACTGCGATGGGTCTTCACTTTCACACACACTTGGTAAAATAGGGGTCCTTAAAGTGACTTGAATGACAGTAATCATAGTAATTAATGCATAGTTTTGAGGAGAAAACCTTCTCTTCCATGAAACTCTGTCTTATTTAACAAATCAATGCTTTCATATTTACATTGTTTTTAGTTCAAATGTGTAAAATAAGACTTTGCACTTTGTTTCGGTCTATTTCATCACTATTTAAGTTAAGCATGCTTGACAGGTTTGTAGATTTACAGCAGTAGAATCTTGGCATACACTAATTAAGTTTTAAGTTTTTTATCGGCAAAAATCTGAAACCGCTTTTGAATTTGAAGGCTGTGGTGCCATCTAGTGGCTGCCGTCCATAGCAGAAACTAAAAATCCATACTTGGTGGATTTTATCCAGTTCAGAACTAGTTATTACCTATGGTTATTACATGATTATTTAACCACTCAATATTAAAGCATTTGTAATGGCAATACCAATGGCACCAATGGCAATACCAAGTCACTACATTTTCAAACGGAGAACAAAAGGCGAGTCTGAAAGTCCATCTCTCGATTTCAGTGTTTCTTTGCAGTTCCCTAAAAAATAAGCAAGCAGCCTGAGATTTCTTCATTTTTTATTAAACATAGTACATCAAATTGCAATTCAATGGTTTAGTTTTATTTATTTCACAATGTGAACAACATATATCATACCAACACCTAAATGTTAAGTATATAGATTAGCAATATTTTTTAACAAATAAGTATCAAGAAAGCGCTGATAATAGTGTTGGCTCCAGAGAAACGTGGCATGGCCTTTTAGGGACAAATGTGATGTGACCTCTGATTGGTTCGGGGGGGGGGTGAAAAAAAAAGGAAATAAAATCTGTTTCACGCGTCATTAGTGGGCATGTGCAGGAAGGCAATTGTCTTAATTGAACAGATGCTAAAAGCCTCTTATGAAAAAAACCTGTCCAGACAAAGGAGATTTTATCAGTATACTTCAGGGGGTGTACATCACAACTGCTTCTTGAATGTCTCAAATTTCTCCACCCAGTATACATATTTACTATTTGAAGAATGTCTAACTATGTACCAAGAGCTTGATGGATGTCACTGAACATCAAAGGTCATGCCATGGTGTTTAACATAGTCATTTAAACCTAAGTACAGCTAGATCAAATGCCCTGTTGGAATTGTCTTCGAGATTCCATCCTCCTTTTAGCATAGCATCATCTTAAGCAGCATAATTCTACACTTTGTAACACACACACACACACACACACACAGATTTTCATGGCAAAATTCATAAAATTGCAACTCTGTCCTGTTTCCTTACTGGCTGCTAGACACCATTAATGAGGCATCTGTATCCTGCAACGATCCCATTTCAAGTTTACTTGTCTAGATCCCTTCACAGAATGTGCCACCATATTTCCAGTAACATGATCACTTCCATTTAATACCAGATTTATTTGCTATTATGCAATAATGATAGATTTACAAAAAGCCTAAACATGCATTTAATATTTGATCAAGATGTAACCAGTTCAAGTTTGGCATACAATAAAATAACAAATCTCATGTACCAGATATAATCTTTGAAGGGAATTAAACAAGTCCTCTTAAGTTGGGAGTTGTTTCAGTTAAAATGGCATTGCATTGACATTATATAACTATATAATAACATTGCTTGATGAGTAGTTGCACTGCACACATGTGATAGGGCATACTTTTTAATCTTTGTGAATTCAGGTCTTTTGAGGTCTCGTTGGTTCCGCGGTAACGCTTTGACAGCACGCAAAACAGCCGTAGAACATCAGTTTGTTACAGCAAAACGTTCTTTGAAAATCCATTCCATCTACTCCCCGTGATACCAAGACAAGTATCAAAGTATGCCTTTACAATGCACCTTTCTCTTCTGCTCCCCTCAACTTAAAGCTTTCATCAGTTAAGTGGATGGTTTGTTGGGTAAGCAAATCACTGGATTGGGATTTGGGTTTTTGGACTTCCACATCGCTACTCAATTACATCCCAATAAGGATTACTTGTGTCTATGTAGAGTTGGGCAGTGGTTTCAAGTCGGGTCCAACTTGTGTCAACGGATTCATTCTAAACCAACCACCTTCCAGGAAAAAGCCTAATGCATTTTGATTGGCCAAGGAACCCTGCAACAGATTTCTAATGGAAGAGTATAATTGTTTGCACGAGTTAGGGGTGAAAGATAAGTGCAAAGAATCCCATTATTGCAACTCTCATTTTGAATAACCACACCATCAGGTAAACCAGCAGCTGCATTTGTAATGGCGGGGTGGGGGGCACAAGGGCCAGGAAAGCAACAGGATTCTTTGAACCCTTAAAATAATTATATTAAAAAAATAAAACATCCACGAAAAAGGTGAATTTCGACTGTCCATAACTGTGGCAACAAACAAACTTAAACACTGGTAGTTGAAAAACAAATCTGTCAAAACCAAATTCATATAACTATTGAAGTATGTTGGCAGACAGTGGTAGATATTAAAATGTCAACAGCCTGCTCATGGTAGCTGGAGGGCAAACTGTCAAGAAGACCAGTTCACTCTTGCCGGTTCACAAAGCGTGCTTGTCTGCCTACTGGATCAATAGTGTCGACGTGCATTGTCCATTTCCAAGCTTTGATGGGTGTGACTTGTCATGGACAACCAGAAGCCCCTGCCCCTAAGCCATATAAAAGAGATCAAAAGGAAGATGGATGAGATGGGACTGCCTAAGTGTGGTTCTGAGGTTTGGCAAACTACTGCAGTCACAGAGTGAAACATTAGCCTTGTGTACTTGTTAAGTGGAGTTTACATCTATAAGGGTGTGTGTGTGTGTGTGGGGTTAATAATCAGAAGGTGGAGTGGGTCTGGTTATGGTGCAGTACGGGGCTGTTCCGCCCACTACCTTTCTTGCCATTTGAGGCTACTCACATCCCTTTCATTTTGTTGTCTTCTTACCGATTGCTCCATTCAGTCATGTTGATATGGACATTCAGTGAGACTGTATGCATCTTATTCAGCACCCTTCAATCTGTCCATTTAGAAAACCAGTGGTGATCTCCACAGCTGGATGTAAGGGAAGGGAGACATGGAACCTCATTCAGCCTCATAAAATAAAAAGACACTGATACATCCTATTGCCTTGTTCCAGCCCCAGATTTGCTAAAAGCCCATCAAGTTTGTTTTCAGCTCATCCATTCCATACCAAAGCCGCCATGGCCTCTCCCCCCAGCTGCCCGTCCAATTAGATCATCCGGTTACGTTTGTGGGTCGGTGAGTCTGTGATGACATCACTACACTGGGTGGAGTTTCGTTTCCTGGCACCCCCACCTCCTCCGGCCGATGCCGAGCCAGAGTCCAGATGCAGTGCCATCTCCTCAGCGATGAAAGTGTTCAGGTCCACGTCGTGGAGTCCGTTGCGCCTGCCACCCCGACACACAGTCCCCGAGCCGGCCCCAGCACCAGTACCGGTCCCGATGCTGCCCCCTCCCCCACCGCCACTGACGTGGGTGGGAGACCCCGGGGGGCCAGAGCGCACACTGATACTAGCCATGGCTCCACTGAGTCCTAGGGGAGACGGGAAGACATCTGTGCTGAACGGCAAATTCCAACAGTAGCAATTCTAGAGTAGTAGCAGTTCAACATAATCTATATGGCCCTAAATATACAGACAATTTACTAGGGTCAAGCCTATTCACCCATCAAGTCCAGGTCACTTGACAGCACTGGATTGGTGTGTCACACGTATAACACAACACAAAGAAGCCACCAGGATACACTAATCCACAAGCAACAATCAACATATGACATAAAGGGCAAGTTTTTCAATAGCTTGATAAGGGCCCTGACGATTTTCCTCTTCTTACCGTGCAGTGCTATGGCCTCTCTAAATGGCTGGAGGTCTGTCTCCACAGAGGAGCCGGTCTCAGGCGACGGGCTAGCACGGCTGGGGGCCAGCATGGCCAACCGGGGGTTGGTTCTGCTGCTTCTGGGTGGAGGTGCTTTGCCGCAGAGGAAGCTGATCAAGTCCTCCCTACGGATGGTTCTCCTACGCTTCTTTACCCACGCCAGGACATCCTGTAAACCGAAGCACCCGGCATCAGGAGTCCATATGCATGCCTTCTCATAGTTTGCACGACTGAACACAGTTCAGATTACGATCATATCCACAGAATGGCATTCACAGAGTTCTGCGTGCAGAGAAATGGGAAGGAAAAAATGAACCTTGTTGCGACGTTGGTGACCGAGCTGGATGCCCAGGTCAAAGCTCCTCTGGTGGGACTCCACGCTCTCTGGTGGAAGGAGCAAAACAAAAGGCTTCAAGTGTCAAAGACTACAAGCAGTGCATCTACACACAGTCTCAAGACTGGCTCATTTCAGACCAATCAGGGAAGGTCCGCCCTGAAGGGTGCAGGAAATCGAGCCTGCCTGTCATTCACAGGTGCCTGAATGCAACACTTCTGAATGGTGGATAAACTTAAGATGGAGCAGAGAGGTGTTGTGTAGTTTATTTTGAGTGGAGTGTAATTTGTGAAATGATAAATGTAGTTTTAGGTTGACTGGGCCTGCATCTGTATGAGCCAATATAGATTTTAGACTGCTCCAGGGTCATTCCTGTCTTATCAGGGAACCCTTTCCTTGATTGGTTCCCTTGCTTGTCAATCACAGATGCTTGAAACAACACTTCTCAATGACAAGAGAAACATAGAGAAGGATGGTCCAGGGAGGGTCTTTATTTTTATTTGTTTTAAAATCTTGCTGTCTTCACAACTCTCAAATCTACCTACAGCACCTTTGAGTAAAACCATTTTATACATGCAGACAAAAATCGGTGATTTCATCCAATTCATTTACACTACAAAAACATAGTTTTATAATGCACTTTCAAAGAGTTCAATGTCATAACATGACAGATGTAAAGTAGCATTTGTAAAGAGGACGAGTACAGTTCTGTCTTTAGCAGTCTGATAATACAGCGGGATACGTTTGCAGGGGCAGTTTTCACTGTGTAGGCAAAGTGAGTCATCCAGCTGAAATAAAATGTTTGAATCGATATTCAAAACCAAAAGTTAAAAACTGTTACCTTTGTAGAGGTTAGTAACTGCTGTAGCAGCATTCTGAAATGGCACCCACAACGACAGACTTTGTTGGTGACATACTCTATCTGTGTGGAAGGGGAAGTCAATCATTAAGTTTGAAAAAGGACAGTGAAAATACTTTCTGCTGTATACACGTTGCCAATACTATAAAAGAGCAAAAGGACACAATCAACACTTAGTGTTTTCAATGAGCTAAGATGTGTTGAATACTTTTGGCTGCAACATTGCACTGTACAAACTGTGTGCTGGATGGGGAAACTAGGCGGGTAGTTTGAGAAGTTTACAGCAGTCAATTCGACAATCAATGAAAATTGCCCTTACAAGTATTGCCTTTAGATCAGCTGGATTGGCTGACCGGGTAGAATGAAATACTGACTGTTAATCTGTCCACAAGAGACAGGCAATATCCTCGCCATTTTGTTCGATTCTAACCCTAGCTGAACGTTGCTGGGAATGCACTCAGTATCGTCAAACGTTTGAATTTTGAGTAATCAACATACTTCAAAATCTTCCTTCATTTAATCTGGCAAGAAATTTTTGACAGTCGAGAACTACGACGTCCAATTGAAAATAAGACGATTTGAAATGTGCCAGGGCAAGCTGTCAGTAAGCAATGTCGCGTAGCAATGATTGTTGTTACCATCGCCATTTTGTAATTTAGCCGGATACTTGCAGCGTTGGTAAACAGTGTTTTATATTGTTGTACTCAACAATAGTGGCCAAAGTTGTAATAGCAACGTGGTTATATGTTGACCGCTGTTGGGGAACTGGTATACGTTAGCAATACAGTAATACGATGTTACGAAGGTGGACAGTACCGAATATTGCTAACGCAAGCTAAAATTAGCTTTGACAAAGTCAGCTGCTACACATCACAGGCTAGCTGGTTAGCCTAGTTGACTTTCTATTGAAAATGAACGTCAATGTTACTGTGTGGCTAGCTTGCTAACGCTACTGAAACTAGCTACAAGCTAGCTACGATAGTAAACACAAAAACAGACTAGAACCTTTGTATAATTGTGCAACAGCAGTAGCAGAGTTCTGAAAGAGATGCCACAGTTTATCTTGGTCGTTATCGGCCTCTTCTTCGTTTGGCTCCCTTTGCTCCGCTTCGGCCAAACACTGCCGCTCCCATTTTGAGAACCAATGCTCGGGTCCGTGTTCCTGAATCTCCGAGTCTCCGTCTTCCTTCTTCTCCTCCATTTACTACACCAAACCTTATAGAAATTAAATATTTAATCAGCAAAAATAAAAATGTGCCTGCGAATTATGCACGCTTAAGTCCTTAAATTCATTGCGGTTCCTAATGTTTTCACTGCTAATATCAACAATGTTCAGACACTCCTATTATCAGGAAAGAGGCTCAACTATTTTTTACTTGCGGACACTGGGGTATATATACGGCTGACGAACACGCTATGGCTTAGAGCCCACCCCTTCACTGGTAATTGGCTGGAGTTGCGCTGTACAGGACTGGCTTAGAAATCTAGATAGAGATTTGATTGGACCATTGAGGTACCCGTCACGAAGTTACACAAAAGATCCTCTCCAGAAAACACGAACGCTTATATGAGTCTAATGAGTGCATGGCTGTAACAAATGATACACTTAAGTAAAATGATATTCATTCATCTATGGCATAGGGTTTTTTCTCTCCAAAATATTCAATACATTTTGAATAAGCTACTTATCCTTGTCTTAACTCCAAGACAAGGATAAAACAATCGAATATAAACAATTGTTGAACAATTTTATTGGTTTATCTTATTGCTGATTATCCTTTACATCTGCTGTACTACAATATAAACACATATGATTCGTATCACATCCATCTATAGCTATGAAAATAAATCACTTTTCACCTTTAGATAGCGATATTTTTATCATAATGATGAGGTTGGTTAGTCGTGCGATGGCTCTGGTTTTACCATACTGTCTGGTTTTACATTTCATTTTTATTTTCTGGACATTGCTCAGCTATATCTTGCTCGATTGATTGAAAAAATATATATAAAGTACAATCAAGTGAACACCTTTTTGTATTTGACGAATAAATACGCAACTAGCCTACTGTAGGCCTATGTGTATTTAATGATCACCATTATCATTTTATATTGTTGTGCTTTTTGTGTTACGTGTACCTGAGAAAAAATAGATCTGTGGCGCTTCCACTTGATTTATACAGTGACACATTTATACTATTGCATTTATTATTATATTATCATCCTTGTTGTTTTCGTTGTTATATTCGTGATATACATTCCAAAGGCATGTCCACGATTCCCAAGAATGATTCTCGAATGCATAAATAAAATCCACCAATCAACAATTTCTCCACAATATGCTAAATTGAGTGGTTTTGTTTTGTTTAACAAATAAGTTTGCAATGCATCATGTAATACGGTGGATGCACGTGTACCACATGCATCTCAAAGTAATTTGGAGTACTGCATTTCACATGGTGATGTAGTTTAGGAAGATGGCCCTATTTAAAAGATTTCATTTGCCCTGCTGCTATTTATTTTTAACTCGACAAAAATTAAAACCAATATATTCATAGTATTATTTTAATTACGGGCCGTATTCATTTACATAAATGTATGTTTTCCAACTAGAAAGCTATGATTGGGGATTTAAACCCACTACAATAGGCTATACTTCTTCCTAGCCCGTCATAACAGTATGGGATCTGTTAGGCCGCTTCGGACCTTTTTTCAGACTCAGTGCGCGAGTGTTTGGATCTCCATGCGGATGTGACATTTCAGAGAAGAGCGCGACCGCCATTTTGAGATTTACCTCGAGTCAACATCACAATCCACGGGAGCGAGGCACAGGCTATGACCGGGCAAATTTCTTCATAGAATCAGACATATGAAATGCGAAGAGGTGCCGTATTTTGTCGTTTGGTATATTAAAGTGGGTTAATGTGCGTTTGTTGGACCGTGGCATCCCCCTCTTTGTAAACTTCTAAATTAGTGCCATTCCAAATTATAAGCTGGTTTGAATGGATAGCTTTTTTCTCCGCTCTCCCCCAGACGAGGGACAATCGGAGGAGTACATGGACTGGGGATATCGCAGAGAAAGTTGTTGAATGTGCGACGATAGCAAACTATTCTTTGTTTCCTTTATTGTTGTGCCGATATAATTAGTTAGCTACCCAACATTGGGTAGCTTGCTATAGCGGGGGTATTTGTTTCTCTAGCTGCAGGTTGTGGGTCTAATTTCGCCTCTACTGCCCCACATTTCTTGGCGTATTGCTGGGTTGATTCGTTTATTTTACGTGCTTCGGTTTTTGGAGCCTAAGCTATCCCCAGCCCCAGCGACTTGCACCCATTAAGGCGCCGAGATTGGGCGAATAGCGAGCAAATACGTCCGTGTTTCTCTGCCAGCTCCCCCACCGACCTCCCCTCCTCAATCACCGGCGCTGACAGCAGACAAGGCCGAGGTTGTGATAGAGCAGGCCCAGCCGCCAAGGCTCGACCTGTCTACCTCACCTCTGCATCATACGACACCCAGCCCACAACAGACCAAAACCCGGTTCACCGCTGAACCGACCTCGAACAAGGTCGAGGGGAACGCAGATCGGCAACACTACATCACAACATCAGTTGCCAATATGAACCACCACCACCACACTCAGCAACAGCAGCAGAAAGCCGGCGAGCAACAGCTTAGCGAACCCGAGGATATGGAGATGGAAGGTAAGGCATGCTTACAGGGTGTTCTACTCAGCCCATACCGGAATGTAAAATACGAATCTTCAAGTGCATCGAAATTCCATATATTTTAAGGCTTCATGGTGTTCTTCTTCGTAGTAAACACTAAGGCCCAAATCCCTTAGCTTGGGATAGCCGGCTACATTTTTGCTGATGGTGCGTCTGTTGTATACTTCAAAATTGGTCCTCGTTTGCGTTATCGGGACTATAGTGTAAATGGACATATACGCGCGTTATAATCAAGGTTTGCATATACAAATCGGAATATGTTACACATTTACCCTGTCATTAAATTATCAACACATTTTTTCAATTCGGTACGAGTGTATATTTTGCATCGTAATGCCCAGGCAGTTCACACTATTGAATATAGAAAGTAGTATTGTCCCCCTAAAAAGTTAACTCATTTTGGTTGGTGTTCGGATGTTTGTAAACATTCGTTGGTTGTCCCTGTGGCCCATGCACGCAATTAACAATTAAGTACCCACTCCGAGGTAAAACATGCTACTAGTTTTTTTTATTGGATTCCTCGTTTGATGTGATTATTGCGCTCATCTTAATTCGGATATACTCTTAAATAATGTTTAATTGCATCCGTGATTATTTTCTAAATTGAAATACGTCAACTCAATCTAACAAAGGTAAGCACGCTCTCAAGTTTGTAACTGTTAGTGTGTTAATGGTTAGTTGATGTCTTGCGGGCCCCAAAGTACGTTATCGGTTAGCTTAATGTTATATAGGGGCGATATCCGTCATTGTTGCTCTGGTGATCGTGACTGCGCAACGGTAACTGGTTACAGAGTTGCGGTCTATTTTCCATTAATAACGAAAGTAAAATACAATTGACTCGATGAGCGAGAGCTGTTAACAAGCTATATGCAATTAGCATATGGGCCCACTCTTCGACGATCACTCGTACGTTAGCATGCTAGCTAACTAGATAATGCCAAGGGGGTGTGTGGTGTTTCAAAATGGAGGCTTGTATATTGAAACCATCGAGTTATAGTCACTACGGCTTGGAGTCATTGGTGCAATTTTGTTAGGTTTTCTGAAACGACCCCGGTGCATGTAGCCCATTTCCAAACTTCCGTCTTTTGAAATGGTCGGTAACTGATTTTTATTATTGAGGATGGTTTCTGTGTGAAACGTATCCTGTTAGCAGATAACATCTCCTTAGCCCGACCGTGGCTGTTTTCATGGTTAGCGGAATGCGTCAGAATGCTGCGAATAAAACGAGTGCCATGATTTCGCCCAAAAATGATGCCACTTTTTTCGATTATTATCATATTGATCAAACGCGTGGTCTCAGCCTGTGAAATTGTATTGACGGGAAATATTGGCAGTAGTAGTTTGGTTGTGGTTTATGCGGCAAGCAAGGCCCGCATGGGTAGCTTGCATGGGATGGCAGCGCGGGGATTTGCTGCTTCATTGTATCAAGAACCAACGCGTGGGCCTCGCCATTTTTAATGATCCATGTTTTGTTGGTAGTGTTTGGAATTGGGATTATGTATGTCAACATTTTCTAAAGCGTTCTTCTGCGCAGCGCATAAAGGGGTTGTATTATTTATTCATGTGAACATAAGACCATCCCGGACAAGGCGTTTTAAAGTCTTCAGCATCATACTGCGTCACCCAGTGCGCGTTATGTTTATATGTTGAAGTGTCTGTATTTCTGTTTATTTGAAGAAATCCACTCAAAAGCGTATACATTTTAAGTTGGAATTCACATTGCAGTCACACGCCCTTCGGTAGTGCCCGTCATTGTTTTGATTGAATAATTGGCCGAAATGACTTGAAACAAAAACGAGTAAACAAGTGTATCTATCCATCGCCGCATTTCCTCGATGCATACGATAGGTTCACTGTTTCCACCAACTCATATTTTTAACCTTTACAGATGTCAGAAATCTAGTGCCTTCTTAATTCTATTATTCGTGTATAGTGGTTGTGACTTTTGATGTGTTGATTCATGTTATTTAAAAGTGGAAAAGACCAGAAACCAAGTTATTGGTGATTTAACTGTCTTTTAACAATAAGTCGTTTTTATTTCAGGTGTTTCATTCATTTGTTATCACACAATGAGTGAATGCACAAACCCTTAATTCATGTTTTAGAAGTTACTTACAAACAATGAAGCAAAAGCATCTCAAAACGTCGCTCGTTAGTTTTGACGATTTAAGCATTGCTCTATTCTGAGATTTTCAAGGACAAATGTCATTTTTGCTTGCATGGTTAATTCAAATGAGCATTAAGAGGCCATAATAATTATCCACTGTAATCGTCTGTAATTACAGTCTTGGGTGTTTTGATATGGAAATGTAGTGACCAAGCTAAAGCAACATAAGCACAATTCAATCAGTTTGTGACTGTTTGACAACGGTCTTTCCACACAAAAAAGGCAGTATATACATTTGACACATTGACATTCTAAATGAGCTAAAGAGTTGACGTGAGGCACGCAAATTTATACGGCCATTT
>JAOPUI010000077.1:11900289-11914207 GCA_027123135.1 Urophycis floridana | reverse complement strand
GGCATCATTTAGCCAATCGCTAAACTTGGCGAACTAATTAAGAACAAGCATTATTCATTCCGAAAGATAAAATTCTTGTCACCTGTGTAACTTAAATCTGTATTCAGGCTGGCTGGACAACTGCTGTCATTGAAATTGGAAAATATTTGCAGATCTAATTAAACATATCTTCATGCTCATCGGGAGTTGTGCTTTATGCTTTATTCTGGGAGACAGAATTATCATTCAACAATTATCAATGAACAGGCACATGCACTTAAAACATAACAATGACAAAACTTCCAAAGACAAAACCCCTGATTTGTTTTCTTAATCATTCCAATCTTCCAAAATGCCATCATTTTGGAAGCAGACGCTTGCTCACTATTGTACACCAATATTAAATGCTTTCCATCGGTCACTTTCATTCTCCCGTGAGTAATGAAATGTAACATGGCTTGAACAAATATTTGTAGGATAGAGGGATTTAATCACGGGATTTAATTCAATGTCTTCTAATGTGAAGCTGGAGACACAGATGACCCTCCGAGAATCCTAGCCAACCCAGTCATCAACGGCAACGTGGCCATGGCCGACGGACAAAACAACACAGAGGAAGACATGGAGGATGGTGCGGAGCATGCATTCACACACAGCCAACATTCAGCACACCTGTGTAGCTCGCCTGCTTGCATTGTTAAAGCGATGCAAGCTGAGTCTGTAACAAATCTAATGTAAAAACCAAATGACCACACTCATTGGCGCAGCCCTAACAAAGTGTTCATTTAAAGTAACACGGTTGCCCGAATCCATTACGAAATTCCTGGTACATGCACTACCACCATCAATGATGTCATCCTTCCAGCTTCATTCTAGCTACCTTTTTTATTCACTGTCCTTTTCTCACAAAATGTACAGTTATCTCTGTCTGATCTTGAATTTTCTTTCAAAACTGTTGCAGATACCAGTTGGCGTTCGGAAGCCACCTTCCGCTTTGTTGTGGAGCGTTTCAGCCGCCTCAGTGAATCAGTGCTCAGCCCCTCCTGCTTTGTGCGCAACCTGCCCTGGAAGATCATGGTGATGCCACGGTTCTACCCCGACCGGCCGCACCAGAAGAGCGTCGGCTTCTTCCTGCAGTGCAATGCCGAGTCGGACTCTACGTAGGTCACATTGAAGTGATGCATGTTCAGGGGGGATCGTTTGTGTTTCCGGGTCCAGGAGCTAGTCACATGACACGGCTACGTTTTAGCGCACCACCAGATAACTTGGATACCCTATTGCCGAGTTTGCATCACCGTTATTCATAGCTTTTCTGCGTTGTCCATAAAGAGGCATCTATATTATAAGTTATACCAAGTCATGATTTGGTAGCCCATTATCAGTGTGATGATCATATGCTACTATGTTGTATCATGTCTTGGTGTAGGCTTAATATCTGTTACCAGACACCTTGTTTTTTTTAACATCACTACTAACCTAGTTGAGTTAGTAGTGTATATATGACATAATGACAGCTTCTTTCTGTCACACTCTCAGTTGTTTACACCAGGTTACTGACATGTGCTCTGCTGTTCCTCCAGGTCGTGGTCATGTCACGCCCAGGCCATGCTCAAGATCATCAACTATAAAGATGATGAAAAGTCCTTCAGCCGCAGGATTAGCCACCTTTTCTTCCACAAGGAGAACGACTGGGGCTTTTCCAACTTCATGTCCTGGAGTGTGAGTTCAGGATGACCCTACTTTCCTCCAAGCATAACTAACACATCTTCAAAGAAGTTGCAAACAGTGACATTATTGGGTAAAGCAGGACTGTCATTTGTTGACATTTTTGTCCAATTTCAGGATGTAACTGATCCTGAGAGAGGCTTTGTTGATGACGACAAAGTTTCATTTGAAGTCTACGTCCAGGCGGATGCCCCACATGGAGTAGCGTACGTGTCCCTCCCTCCCTTTGTGGCTTTTTTTTCAGCCAGCAACGTTTTCACATTTGACCAAAGTGTGTAAGGAGACTGCTCACCATTTGTGTCTATCCCCAGTTGGGACTCAAAGAAGCACACTGGCTACGTGGGACTAAAGAATCAGGGAGCCACCTGTTACATGAACAGCCTGCTGCAAACACTGTTTTTCACCAACCAACTACGGAGGGTATGGCTCCAGCTCTTCTGTTCTGATGTGTCATTAGTGTGGATTGCAAATAATCTGTTAAAAGAAGCAGAATGTTTACAGTGAGAAAGTAATGGAATGTAATAATATATTCAACATAACATACAGAACATACAGAAAGGGTGAGTGATTAATCCACCCCTAGTTATTGTGCATAGGAATGCACAATCTGGATACCACTTTTCATCATATTATTCTTCTTCACACCAAATGTCTGCAATTAATTGAAGCTAAACGACTGAACATCAAGATTTCATTCAAACTGTATTACAAAGGCCTCCTTCCGTATACCCGTGCCATGTATTTTTCATTTTCGTAAACTTAACCCTTTTTGAGATATTTGCGATTAAACATACAAAAAAACTCCCATAGACATAGCTACGGCATGGCTCAGTGGGTACAGCATGTGTTCCACAATCGGAGGGTTGATGGTTCGATCCCCGCCTTGTTAAATTTATCTTGATGATTAAGGGCATTCCTATGCACAAGTATGGGCATTGAACATTTTAATTCAACAGACAAATTCCCTTGAGCCACCCAAATGGACAAATGCATTTGGAGTTGTAGAGAGAGACAAAGTGAATCTCCATCAAATGGACAAAAGAATAGACAACTGTTGGGGAAAATATTAATTGCACACCACTTAAAACATGAGCATCTATATAATTTAGTTATGATTAAAAACACCTTTGTACAAGTCTCTTTGCACCTCATAGACAGCCTTCCTCCAGTACACCATCAGCGGGTCTTTAACCTAACAGGACAGCCTCATGGCCGTCTTTCCCCAGGGTCGACCTGACTGGGCAGAGGGGAAGCTGTTGAATGCTGTCCTCATAGACAGCTTGTGTTAACCCAGTGTCCTGTGCCCTCCAGGCAGTATACATGATGCCCACCGAGGGCGACGACTCCTCCAAGAGTGTGCCCCTGGCATTACAGAGGGTCTTCTACGAGCTCCAGCACAGCGACAAGCCCGTCGGCACCAAGAAACTCACCAAATCCTTTGGGTAATGCCTTGTACACTGCTTCCCAGAACTACCTACCATTTTTCATCAGCACCAAATCAGGTTCCAGCAATGAGCTGCTCTGCTTTAAATATAAGTGTGTCTTCTCAATGACGAACGTGTGACCAAACAAGTAGGTGGTGGACTACCACATAGTTAATAAAAGGTAAAATTGTATAAATGAATGATCATTTATCTGATGTTAATCAGTTCACCTCATTTGCTGATCATTGTACACATTGTGGTCATAACAATTTCTGAGAGAATTTTGTGATATTGTGAATCAACCAATGCTGAATGGATTTCAGCATTGGTTGTCGTGCTAAAATGGGGATCACTTTTATAAAATGTAGCAGCAAGCTGCCATAAGGGGGAGCTGTAGTATTAATTACAATATCTGCTCATGACTTGCCTTAAAAAAATGGAACACCCAAGCATAGATGTGGAGATCTTGCTAGACTTGAGGACAAAGCCAGTTTAACAAAATCCTTCAAATTGTGGACACCTAATATCATGACTTGTCTTTATTTTCTCCCAGGTGGGAGACCTTAGACAGCTTCATGCAACATGATGTCCAAGAGCTTTGCAGAGTGGTTGGTGCTTCTACTTCTTACTGCATTGCACATGTGTGTGTGTCTATGTTCAGATAATCTCCAACCTCTCCCTGTGTGTGCATGTCTATGTTCCAGCTCCTGGACAATGTGGAGAACAAAATGAAAGGCACTTGCGTTGAGGGAACCATCCCCAAGCTCTTTCGAGGAAAGATGGTGGTGCGTTCTGGCAGCATAACGTTTTTTTCTATTTAATGTCAACACAAATGTCTTTACTTTTGTTGAACATTGGTTTTATTAGTTTTGCACAAAATGGTATGTTGCCTTGAATCATTTGGCAAAATGTTTTTCCCTTGGTTAGTCATACATCCAGTGTAAGCACGTAGACTACAGATCCGAGCGAATAGAGGACTACTACGACATCCAACTCAGCATCAAAGGAAAGAAAAACAGTGAGTAAAACACTGAAAGGAGGTGCAACCATATGTAGGTTTTATATTCGTTTTATTATTTAGTATTGTTGCATTTCAACAATTCCTGGTAGGAGTGCCATACTTGATTTGGCCAGTTTCCTAAGACCCTAGGTTAAGTCTCTAAGTCTGCGCCTAAGTCCAAGCCTGTGAGCATGCGCAGTGGCATGTCAACACAGAATCAAAACTTGTGGTTTTGTTTTGTTTTTTGTGGGAATGATTGGAGAGAACTACCACAGCCAACACAACAAAGAAACAGTAATGAGAACTGCCCAACTGCCAATTTCAGAACACTGATACCCCGCAAGAGGGTTTGCATTGAACAAAAAATCATGGCTGGTTTTATATTTTGATGTAAATAATTAAACTGGGGTCTCTGCAAAGTAGCCTTTTAAGCAACCTAAATGGTTTGACACAACTCTTTCTGTTTTTGCAGTCTTTGAGTCTTTCAAGGATTATGTGGCCACAGAGCAGTTGGATGGTGACAACAAATATGATGCAGGAGAGCATGGCTTGCAGGTGATGTTTTTTGTCACAACAAATATTTACACCGTGCAACAGTGTAAAAAGCCCAAACACATATTTCGGGCCAGGTTGCAGTATTCTCAAACATGTGCCAATCTGCTTTCACAGGAGGCTGAGAAGGGGGTCAAGTTCCTCACCTTCCCCCCCATCTTACACCTGCAGCTGATGCGGTTCATGTACGACCCCCAGACTGACCAAAACATCAAGATCAATGATAGGTGGGCACATGTTTGGATCTTCAAATTACCTGTGTGTGTGTGTGTGTGTGTGTGTGAGACACACGTAAACGATCAAAGAAGGGTATTGGCAAAGTGCAGTGCTGCGACAAAAAATCCATCCGTCTCAAATGGCATTCTTTTAGAAGGGATGGATATAACCTATTAGGTTTCTCAACACATTCACATTGCAACACATTGCAACACACATCTTGATGGCAGCTAGTGAGACAAGCCAATGATTACTTGTACCGTTTCTTGAATATAGTTGCTTTTTTGATAACATGGCAGTGTGCAGTTTTAAAGCAACAGCTTAGTTTTTGATACCAACTTTCTTCACATTAGTTTGAGCCTACTTTTAGTCATCGATCAGGGAAACAACCTCAAAAAGGAAGATCTCAAGAACATGGATGTTTTAAAGAATGCTTCTCATACTACATCACTTTTCACTGATCACAATCCCCCTCATCTGGGAGCCGTCATTTGCTACACTATTTTCCACTTGGATGAATTGAAACGCTATATTTTTGAATCCTCTAAATTGATAGTACGGTATGTTTTGGTAAAGATCGGTGCACAAGCTGGTCTTCCCTGGCAATATGAGCTTGAGGGATGAATGAATCCATCTGTCTTTTTCAGTGCTGCAATTCTTGCTGCATATTCATGTCCTAACTGATGAAAATAGTTTAGACAATTTTGTTTGTCCTACTTTAAATCTCTTCTCACTTTAGTGTTCTTTATTATTATGTGCTGTTGTAAAAGGACTTCAAGGATGTCACCAACATTTAAGACATTTACGCTGCTTCTGTCCTCTCCTCTGCCATCTAACCTTCTGGCAAGGAATACATTTCAAAATATCCACATTTCAATGTCTGTATTTTCTTAGAAATGTTGCTCTGTGAAAGGGTGTCCTTGCATTATTATGCTGTTTTATCACTGCATTGCCAAAAAAGGTCTTAACATGATAGTATTGTTTGTTGCAGTTATTACTGTCCAAAAGTAGTCATCGTCACAGGCCTAATATCACAAATGTCCGACGTAATATAGCTCACTTATGGAAATAATATACACTGTATTCATTGACAAAGTGCTAACTGTCAAACATGTCATTGGCTGTTTAAAATAGGCTAGGTTGTAATTGTTATTTCAATTAAAAAATTAAAAGGACATAAAAAAAATAACAAACTAAACAAACAACCAAAGCCAAGATTATAAATCATTAAGTTTATAATTTCTTGGTTAACTAAAGCTAGCCATCAAATAATTGTTAGAATTTCAAGAGGATAAACTCTGTAATTTATTTATGCAGTCATAATATAGTTTGAGTCCGTAATAGCATGCCACTAGAAACAAACATCAGTTACGTTACAAAAAGGACATGCAAAACTAACTGCTTCACCTCTGAAAAAAGTGTTTTTTCATTCCATTATCGGGCTGCAACAACGTTGTTTAGACATTGATGACAATGCTATAGTCGCTAATCTGACCCCAATAGAAACCCAATTATTAATGGTATTGGATGTAGAATCTGGCTGAGCGATGCATATAATTGACTGCAATATGTCCATGCTTTGACAGGGTAGTAACAGACTACATGATGGGACTGTCCTCTGCTGATGGAGCAGCAATGTTGTCACCCACTGTTTATTGTATTCATGTTGTTAGTGGGTCTTGTGGCATTGCTGATTGGGCCGATGCTCCCCCCCCCCCAGGTTTGAGTTCCCAGAGCAGCTCCCCCTGGATGAGTTCCTGCAGAAGCCCGACTCCAAGGACCCGGCCAACTACATCCTGCACGCCGTGCTGGTGCACAGCGGGGACAACCACGGCGGCCACTACGTCGTCTATCTGAACCCCAAGGGAGACGGCAAAGTCAGCGTCAAGGAGCCCATAGTGAGCCTTTGTTTATTTACACACAGATACAACCCACCCATCTTTACGGATGCCTTTTATCAAGTCTATGTACACAAAGGTGTTGGTTACGTTTGGAACCTCTAAAACTGTGTTTGCCCTTATCAAATATTGTTTGATGGAATGAAAAAATGTATATCTACAATATACTTGTATATTGTATGTGTATATATCATGTAATCAGTACATCTACAGTATTGTCAATACAGGGGAGCTTGACCGTTCCTTGTGTATTTCAAATGTTTACTTTTAAGTTAATAACCCACAAGAGGGCAGCAACATAACAGATGTGCTCCAGGAGTGTGTATTCCTGTGCTTGCGGTGTGTCTTAAGTGCACTGGCTTGTCTTGACTTTTTTTCTCAGTGGTGCAAGTTCGATGACGATGTGGTGTCACGCTGCACCAAAGAGGAGGCCATAGAGCACAACTACGGCGGCCATGATGACGACCTCTCTGTGCGGCATTGCACCAACGCCTACATGCTGGTCTACATCCGGGAGTCCAAGCTCAGTACGTCTTCGCCGCCCCTCGCCTTTAGATAAGGGTGCACAGCTGCTCTGAGGGTCACATGCATCTGCATGCATTCTTCTGCTGGAAAGTTGCAAATGTGGATACAATGTTTGATATTTGGCCCTTTCCTGATCTTAACTGTCTATTTTTAATAGCTGCTCCAGTGGAAGTACTGCCTTTTACAAATGCTTTTCATTTGTTGCAATGGCTGACGTTACGCAGAGATGAACACACCTGTGGTTCCCCAACCGCTTGAGTGCAAACATGCGTGAAGGTGTGCCAACCAAGCAGCAATGGTTCACACTCTCCCACTCGCTGAGCGCTGCACCAGGCTCAGTGGACATTAGGAGGGAAATTGTATGGTTGAACAATGAGGGCCAAACATTACACCTACCATGTTTCTGAACGAGGGTATCAAGTCACCTAGAGTTACGATTATTAGTCCTACCAAGTTTAGAAATACGCCCCTGTATCCAGCAGACAGCTGCTGTGTTTTATGGGTTAAAAAAGAATAGGCCTACATTGCTTGGTTAGGTTACCTTATTTCAGTCTGTTGTGCAATGACTGAAATAACAAATCACCCAATTACTCCAAGTATGGCGACACAACATGCGTGCATTGTATTGTTGTATATTATAGCCTATTGTTTCAGACGGACAGAACAATTTTATTTTATAAATTCAGTTTGACCATTATTTACCTCTTTGCTTCCTAATCTCAATAGGTCATTGTAAAGAGAGAGTTCTTTCACTCTTAGTTCCCAGAGTCTCACTCTGTCGTTCTACAAAATTTTACTGAATATCGGCAATCTAACAGTGTTCAACGTGGTTCCTCAGTACACTTCTGTCTGCGTCTGGGTTTCTTTGTCCCTCGCTTGGCTGTACCATGGAAGCATTGGTAGTGCCACAGTTGGGCGCATGTGTCCTTCTCCAGTGTGTTGGGGTGGATAGGTACACACTGTTGGTCCTTCTCCAGTGTGTTGGGGTGGATAGGTACACACAGTTGGTCCTTCTCCAGTGTGTTGGGGTGGATAGGTACACACAGTTGGTCCTCCAGTGTGTTGGGGTGGATAGGTACACACAGCTGGTCCTTCTCCAGTGTGTTGGGGTGGATAGGTACACACAGCTGGTCCTTCAGTGTGTTGGGGTGGATAGGTACACACAGTTGGTCCTCCAGTGTGTTGGGGTGGATAGGTACACACAATTGGTCCGTGTGACAGTGGGTTCGCCTCAAAACTGATAAGGCGAGCGGGGAGCATACAGCAGATTTATTAATTTTGTTTTTGACAGCCAGACACAAGGATAAAATGTCCTTGTCTGGTAGGAATAGCCTTCCCCAGTGGCGGCACTCTGTTTTTGGGTGGTTAGCACACGTTTGAGGTCAGAAATGCTATACTGCCCTCTTGTGGACACGTTATATGTGTATAAACTTGGGCAGCTCTGCTCTTTGTCCCTTTTTTGTTGAAAGGAAACCTGTCAAGCTAAGTCCTCTGCCCATTCTCCAGGTGAGGTGCTGCTGCCGGTGACTGATGTGGACATCCCCCAGCAGCTGGTGGAGCGTCTGCAGGAGGAGAAGAGAGTCGAGGCCCAGAAGAGGAAGGAGCGCCAGGAGGCCCATCTCTACATGCAGGTTCAGGTGAGGCCACGTCGCTTGGATGCCCTGAGTGAGCTACTGTACCTGGAAACAGCCTCAATTGCTGCCCCACTCTAAACATAATCATTAATATGTTGCGCGTTCTTATAGTGGAGAATAAGAAAGAAAGGCATTGATAATGCCATCAGGTGAAGCCACTTTTTTAGGTGTCCCTGCTTCACTTCCCCAATGCGAGTTAAAGACAAAGTATTTTTTCAACTTTCCCTCAGCTAAGATCCCTTCCTCAATGTTCATCAATATTTGATCTTTTCTTGTTCTTTGGTTAGATGGTGACGGAGGACCAGTTCTGTGGCCACCAGGGCAATGACATGTATGATGAAGAGAAGGTGAAGTACACCATCTTCAAGGTGCTGAAGAGCTCTACACTCCAGGAATTTGTGCAGAATCTCTCCCAGACTATGGTGAGTGCAACATACAGTTTTACTACACTTTGTATCCTTTTGTTTTAACAGGATGTCTGCCCTTGTCTTCATGCCTGCACAGTGCATACAGAATCATAGCCTTGGCATTAATATAGTAATTAGTATTGGTGTGTATTTTAGTTGACTCTGTGTGTGTGTGTGTGTGTGTGTGTGCGCTTCAGGGGTTCCCACAGGACCAGATGAGGCTGTGGCCCATGCAGGCCCGCAGCAACGGGACCAAGCGGCCCGCCATGCTGGACTACGAGGCAGACTGCAACAAGTCGGTGAGTGGACACTCCGTCTGCTCGTTGTGTCATGATGCTGCATAGGAAGACTTGTACTGGTATACACATCCATACGTTTTGAAGAAAGCAAGGTGTGTTTATGTGTTTTTGCTGTATGTTGTATACTACCACTCAATGTGGTAAGTTGGTTTGTACGGGCTTTGACTGGTGCGGTGGAAATAATTTCGTGTCCCCAATAATCATGCCCCAGATGATTGACTTGAGTGACAACGAGAACCCTTGGACAATATTTTTGGAGACTGTGGACCCAGAGATGGCCGCCAGTGGTGCAACGTTACCCAAGTTCGACAAAGACCGTGAGTCCTTGGTTCACTTTGGGTCTGGGATCTGTTGGGTTGATTCTGATCTCCTTTGTTTCCATTTTTGTTTTCGATAAAGTTTGAAGATTGGTCCACTTGTGCCCTATACAGTGGACTGCCTATACTGTCACCATTTTTGTAGTGTACTGTAGTGATTTGTAGCACTACTAAATACCCATAATACACCAAAAAAAGAAGTCTACAACTCATGGATAGCGGTTTTCACTGTCATCGGATTAATCCAATAGAGATGGTTCGGTAAATTAGCTGTCAAGGGTCATCAAACTTGGATCTCAAACAGATCTCAAACTCGCCTGCTTGATTATAGGACAGACAGACAGACATACTTTAATGATCCCTGAGGGAAATTGCATAATTCAGACAATATTGCGAAGCAATCTTTCCCATGCATATAGTGTCTGCATTCTCCATATACTCGCTCCCTATAGGGAATGAGGAAACCAGTGAGCCATTCCTAACCATCCTGTCTGTCCCGTTGTTCCTTACTTCTACTTCAGAACTGTGGCAAACATGACTTCAATTACTATGTATGAAGATGATGCAGTCCACCAGGCTGACTGGAGACAATAGACTATTATTGCCCCTCTGACCTTCTGTACCATTCTTTTCATTCTCAGATGATGTTATGTTGTTCTTGAAGATGTATGATCCTAAAACCCGAAGCTTAAATTATTGTGGACATATCTACACACCTATATCCTGCAAAATAAGTAAGTTAACGGGCTGAGCTTGATGTGTTGCATGGGATGGATTAGTGTGATTTAACATGCTTGACTATATCCAAATAGAAAAATCTTTATATGTTATTAAATTAAGTGACCATGTTGGTGACCAAGTCAAATCTTCGGATCCCATTTTGAAAATGAACGGCAGAATAAAATGGCCATAAAAATGACCAAATAAAATGACCTTAATTCTCAAAGGATTTAGACATATTCAGATGCATTGAAGCTTGACTTGTGAATGCTGTTGTATGCGACTGTCTATGTGTTGGGACCTTTCTTTCAACAGGAGACCTGTTGCCAGTCATGTGTGAGAGAGCAGGGTTTCAGCAGGAAACTAGCCTTATCCTCTATGAGGTGACGCATTCTCTTCTTGTGCTCACTGTTATACACTCTACATGGTTCACAAATGGCACTCCCTGACCAAGTTCCACCCGATGTGTTGTATTTCAGGAAGTAAAGCCCAACCTGACCGAGCGAATCCAGGACTACGATGTCTCTCTGGACAAGGCCCTGGATGAGCTCATGGATGGCGACATCATCGTCTTCCAGAAGTAAGCACAGCGTCTGCTGTGAATGGGATGAATTTGATGAGGCTGGTTGAAATAATTTACGTTTAGTCTTCTGGTTATTTTGACAATGCTTTTAAGGTTTTGTCTTTTTTTTTTGTTACATGATGGGACACAAATACACATACACATACAATTACACACATGAAAAAATGTCAATGGAGCATACATTGACAACATTAGTGAGTAGTAATGTTGGTTAAAAAAAAAATGTAGGTAGAAAAAAAACAATGCATAAGATTAATGCAACAAATTCAATATCTACGCTCAGGTTAACTTGGGTTGGACTTTTGTCATTATACACTTTAACTGCAAAAGTATTGATAGAAAATGTGACTATTTTTCAGCAAGGAAAGTGGTTGTTAGTGGGCGCTCTATGAAACGTTTTGTTTGCCCTACATGTTATTTTAGAAACATAGTCCCGGTTTTTCCTGCCTCAAAATGAGGCTCAGGCCAATGAAGTAGTCGATGGGGCTTCACTGTCACCTCAATGTCTCTATTTATACATAGAAACATATTTAAACATGTAGTTATATACAGTCAAAGGTGTGGAGGATATAGTGCTATCTAGCAAGGGGTAGTAAAGTGTCAAGTGAGGAGTTTCCTTAATAGATTTATACTTGTATTTTTTTTATAGCCTATGCCTATCTAACCAATAGACTAGTGGCACCTGCTGGTTGGATGACCAAATTGCAGGAATAAATCCATGGATAACATAAAAAGATTGTTCAGGGTTTTGCATGATTTCTCCTAGAATACTTAGGTGGGGTCAAAAGGACATGCAGGACAAATCGTGGCAGCTGACCCTTGCCTTCTCTCATAGCATTCCTATGAGCCCCCATGTGGTCCTGTGCATCACCCCTGTATCCACTCTTCCCCAGGGACGACCCGGAGAACGACAGCAGTGAGCTGCCCACAGCCAAGGACTACTTCCGTGACCTGTACCACCGCGTGGACGTGATCTTCTGTGACAAGACCATCCACAACGACCCCGGCTTCGTGGTCACGCTCTCCAACCGCATGAACTACTTCCAGGTAGCGGCCTTGTGACACACAACAGCACAATGTTCACCGTGGGGTAACATTAGGCTTACAAATAGCCCACCATAAGTCAAGAGTCAATTCAAAGGAAGAGAAGTCTCTTATCTTACTTGATCTCTGTGTATCGCTCATATGTAGAAAGTTTACTTTATTTATTTGTTTTTATTGGAGCGTCTTTGATACAAACCAAAAACGATGCATAAAATGTGGTTCAAATCTGATTCAATATGATTTGATTCAACCCAGTATCCATGTCAATTCTGGTTTCATACATTGAATTCAATATATTTTCAACGGCACTAAAATCTACAAAATAGGGAGTTGTCTGTGTCATTAGTGATTGACTGTCTAAGCTTGTGCACTGAACATGATAAATTAAGATTATTACAAAGCCTTATTGCAACCAGTTGGCTACAATTAGAATTTAGGTGGCTAAAATGTATCGGTAAACTTCAAGTGCTCCCAGTGACTTCAAAGGGGGCCAACATGTATATTGCACTGACACATCATTAAATTATGATGGTGAATTAAACTCAACTGCTACAACAAAGTTTTTCAGTAAAGTTATACATTTCATATACAAATGATACTTTAATTTATTTTATTTTTAACAGAGTTGATCATTCAAATGGTAGCGGTAACTTATTGTTACATATTACTGGTAACAATGTCTTCTCATGGTTGGGTGTTGGTGGCAACGCTGTTTGTATCTCTGGGAAAATTACAGCCAAGGGTGTCACCAAAGAAAACAAATGGATATATCTGTGATATTACCACTTAAACATCCCTAATTATTACCTTACCTTCGGTATGTGTTGAAATAACTTCAAGTTTTAATTCCAATGACAATTGGAATGGAAGCAGGGTCATTTATTTGCCGAATGAGAGACAACACATTGATGGCAGAAGACAAGCACAGCCGCCTGCCATCGTTTCATTGCAGGAGCAGAAAATAAAATGACATTACATGATCATAGGTGCTAGCCAGGACCGTTCTCACCCAATGGGACCGACTAATCTGCACTTTGTTGGCTTTTAGTTTGTCTACAATGTGCTGCCTGCTGGCCAAGAGACCACATCGCGCTCCACATCAATGAATTTGAACATCATGAGAATGATACAGCTACAATTGGTGGACAATATACTACTGACATACTCATACCTGTATACATGTAGGCCACCACATGGGGGGCACTACTCTGTTACCGTGGTATGAAAAGTCGCAGCCCTATTCTGACGAAGGGACAGCAAAGATGGTTCCTCTGCTCTGTTGTCAACGGCACCGTGTTGTAACGTGTGTCCTGTTGTCTCCTGTGGCAGGTGGCCAAGACGGTAGCCCAGCGCTTGAACACAGACGCCATGCTATTGCAGTTCTTCAAGTCCCAGGGGTAAGATGCCCGTGTCATACACATGCATGGTGACTCATGAACAGACAGACCAGTCCACGTAAACCCTCGTTCCCCCCCCCACACGCCCTGCATGTTCAGACTCAACAGTGGTGTAACCTGTCCCCTCTGTTTCTTCTCCTCCTCTAACGGACCCCACTCCCTCTCCTTCTTTATCTCCTTTTATTTCTACTCGTTGCC
>JAOPUI010000077.1:11859662-11873436 GCA_027123135.1 Urophycis floridana | reverse complement strand
ATCCTTTTTCATTGGGTTACGTAACTCCAGTCACAATGGCATGTTATCAAACTGGTACACAGCATTGCCCTTTTGATCATCATTAACACTTTTACACCACTCTATGACTACACAATATAATGCACATGTCACATTATATCAAGAGGGCTAACTGCAATATCTATATGACAGCATGACCAAGCCCAAAACCAGCAATGGGGGGATGGTATGATACTTTGAAACCATATGCTGGGATCTGACTCAATCAGACACTGCTTCTGCTTGGACCTAATATGTATCTTAATAAGTCAATTTCATTGGCCAGATTGATTGCATTACCTGAAAATAACGTAGGGTAAATGGTAATTGGTGTATTTCCATTTCCAACCTGCATCTACCACACACATACCAAATGGTAAAAAGAACCTTGCCTGAGACTTTGATAGTAATAATTCAGGTAATAAGCCACTGAAGATTTGGCAAAAAGATTTTGTGACTGCATAAGTGACTCATTCATCGCTATATCACACCAAAAGGACTGAGCAAGGGGCATTGCAGAAGCCCTCACCTGAACATAGGGATATCCCTAATGAAAATGACCAAAGGGATGGCTTCTATTTTCCTCAATAGTAAAGTTAACTCCTGCATGACTGATAAAGAGCCACAACCCGTTCCTGATATGCATTATGTTGGAAGAAACTAGTTTGGGCAGATTGCAATCATTGTCCAATAATTTGTGTTGACCTATATACGTTCATGTAAATTCAGCTTTCAACTTCAATCAACAATATTTCAGGCACGATATATAAAATAATTCATTCATACATTCATCTGTTAATAACCATAACCATGAAGGCTTTGGGAGCTGACCACTCGTGTTTTTAACAGTCGACGATATGTTTCAAAGCCATACAAACCAATCACTCTGTTGCCAACCACATTATTTGTCCTTTCATCGTTACTTCAATGCCAATACGATCTTGCACGTTATATATTAGAAAATGGTATCAGAAGCATCTGTTTGGTGTCATCTTATCGGTTATAAATAAGGCGTCTCGTCTATAATTCTGGTTATGACTGGTTGCGACTGGTTAGCCAAATAGCACAATCATGGGAACCATGTTGATGGGCAGCATGGAGGGATATAAAGGCAGGAGGGATATAAAGAGCAGGCATGGAGGGATATACAGAGTTATCATTCCATATTCCATGCTGATATGGTGCTGACGCTGTGCCCGCTGCTACAGTGCAGCTCACCGCCGAGGTTACCAGCATGTATGCGCATATATCGCAAAGGGAAAGATCAAGAAACTTGCATTCCCCTTCTAAAACCATGAACCCAGTAGCGTTGTTGTGTGCGAAGATTGCAAAACTCTATAGACGATGAAAAATCGTCGTCTAACGGTCACGTCAAAAGGGTAGACTTACCGAGTATTGCAACGACCCAGCGGAGCTGTTAAGGGCTGTATCTTTCAGGTTCGTGTGCCTTGAACATCGGTTGGGCAAGAAGATCAAGTCGATACTGTTGTTTTACGCAAGCGCAATCACACACACACACACACACGTTTCTATGAAACGACGGGACACAGGATCAACAACATTCATATGGGGACGTTCCTTCCTGGTGGTCGTAGAAACCAAATAAATCTTGCTCGTCATGTTTTTTTAATTAATTAAATGTTTACATCATTATTTGGGACAAGCATACACACATACCATTTTCCTCATCCAAACTAACACATTGGGAGAAAAGGAAATCTAGGCATGAATTGATAACAAAAAAAATCTAAAGGATTAAAGACCAGATAATATGATCCATATAATTTGTGCTATGTATATAGCGGCTTTGAAGGCGAACTTCAATCATACAATGGGTCCGGCTTGAAATAATCTATTATTCATTTATTACTAAGCAATTGCTGATTAAGTCATACACTTCCTATATCAAATGTATTGACAATGAATGTATAGTATAGTTCAACAGTGCCTCTTACAATTATTTGGTCGTCCATGCAATTAATAAAACAATCTCAGTTTAAATTTGCTGAACAAATTTAAATCCTGAGCAAATTAGGCAAGCTAAAATAGTACAGCCCTTTGGGAACTGTGGTTGCTCTGCTCAGACCTTTTCTGTTCTATCACAATTGTTTCTTTTTTAGGGCCACTATTCTGCTGTTACAAGACAAAACATTTAATGACAGACCAATCACAACGTTTGAGTGCAACAGGTTCCCTCAAGAGACAAGACACATCTCTCTTCCCAGGAACTCTGCATCTCCTTATGAAATCCATGAAATGTCTTTCAATTGCTGGCACTTCAGCGCTCTCCTACTTTAACATTTGACTGATTTAGGCAAATTAAGAGTGCTCTCTGATAAATAACAGAACTTGGGGTTAATTCTAATGTTGTGCCCAAGATAGCTGGCTAGTTGATCCAATCCATTTTCCTTCATGTTGATAACTGTAGATAAGGTTGCAAATTGCTTCCGCTGTTTGCTAGAAGAGTGGGTACCTGGGTTTTCTGTACCACAGGCCCTTACATATTCATGAAAACAGCTTGTACCTCGATAATGTGTGCGAGGAGCTGGATATGCAAACAGGTACTCATTTTCCTTGTAGATTCCACAGTTTCCCCTTTTCCTGAAGGAGGTCTATGGCAAAAACCATGTGAGGGGTTGTTTTGACTGCACCAGTTCACCAGTTGGTCAGTCTCCTACCTGTAGGTGGACTCATCCCCACCAGAGATGAGACCAATGAGGGTGGTGTCGTCCACAAACTTCAGGAGTTTAACGGACCGGTGACTGGAGGTGTAACCGTTGGTATACAGGGATAAGAGCAGGGGAGAAAGAACACAGGCCTGGGGGGTTCCAGTGCTGATGGACTGGGATTCAGAGACATGTTTCCCCAGCTTCACACGCTGCGTCCTGTCAGACAGGAAGTCTGTGATCCACTTGCAGGTGGAGTCGGGCACATGGAGCTTGCAGAGCTTGTCCTGAAGCAGAGCTGGGAGGATTGTGTTAAAGGCAGAGCTGAGGTCCACAAACAGGATCCTGGCGTATGTTCCTGGGGAGTCCAGATGCTGGAGGGTGTAGTGCAGGGCCATGTTTACTGCATCGTCTACAGACCTGTTGGCTCTGGAGGCAAACTGCAGGGGGTCCAGGAAGGGGGTCGGTGATGGCTTTGAGGTGGGACAGCACAAGGAGCTCAAAGGACTTCATGACCACAGAGGTCAGGGCAACAGGTCTGTGGTCATTCAGTCCTGTGGTCCTTGGCTTTTTGGGGAGATTGATGACGGTGGAGACTTTGAAGCAGGCTGGTCTCCAGTGAGGTGTTGAAGATGTCTGTGAACACTGGAGACAGCTGGTCAGCGCAGTGCTTCAGGGTGGATGGAGAGAGACAGAGTCTGGTCCTGCTGCCTTGCGGGGCTTCTGTCTCCTGAAGAGCTGGTGGACGTCCCTCTCCTGCAGGCAGAGAGACGTCACTGTGGTAGAGGAGTGGGGGGACCCAGAGGTGTGGAGAGACCCAGGGTCCTGCTGGGCTGGGGAGGCTGGTGAGGTGGGAGAGGGTGTCGCGGGGGATGTTAACAGGACTGTCCCTTTGTCTCTCAAAGCGGTTACTGGTTAAGTCTATGAGAAGGAAAGGTATTTCTTTTTCAACTGTCTTAGAGATGGGGGGGGGGGGGGTAGCTTAGCCATCAGGTCCTGGAGACCCAAATGAAAAACCAAGTGTTGCAACAACAACACAGTAACACAGGTGTGTGCACCTCTAAGGTGGGACACACTGGCCTGCTCACACACCAGATTCTTTACATCGAGACGTAGCCATCGAACAAAAGTCTTATCGCGTGTCTCCTTATAAATTGAAAATCATGAGAGAACTCCTTGATGGGATGCTGATAGGTGACTTAAGTGAAGCCTCCACCTTTTCATGAGACTCTCCTGCAAAACCTTGGTTCTGTGTGGATTTCAGGAAGGTAAATGATTACACTGTCAAGATGATGCATTGGTGCAGAGAAACACAACAACACCAATCAAAGTCATAGTTGGACTTGTGGTTGCCTTTTCGGTAATTTGCTGTTAAATATATCACACTCAAATCAATGAAGGGTCTGTAAGGGTCTAAAATCAATGTGACTCCTTTGTGGAATTTGTAGCATTCCTCAGTGTGTCCAACCCAGCAGCCTCACACTGCTGTCCACCGGGGGAAACCAGAGACAGCAGTGCAGGAACGCTAGCTGTTCCGACGTGACAAATCCAATCATCAGCTTAGTGTTATGTACACATACAGCAGAAGTAGAAGTATGCTGAGACATTTTTAAAGAATTATCATAGACAATAGAGCAATGTTCACGGCTGGCCTGGCTAGAGAAGATATACAGTTACCTGTTACTTAGTGAACATCTGCCCTGCTAGCCCTGCCAGCAGGTACACTGCAGCTCTTAAGGCGGGGGAGCAAGCCACTGTTAGCATCACAGCTGTAGCACCATAGCCAAAGCCAGCAATGGACCAGTGATTTCTAATGTACTCAACACAACTGTGGACTGAAGGACAGTTTGAGGCCGGCCATCAGTGGAAGATGGACACGCTTTTCTCCTCCTAGAAGACCTTACATTTACATTTACCTTGTCACCACAGCATTTAAAGACACAGAGAATAAAACTTCTTTAACCATGAGAGCACAGCAGATGGTACTTTACTCATCTCATAATTATTGAATTGTAAGTGTGAGTGTGAGTCATTAACACATGTTTCTAGCTTTGAATTCTCAAGTACTGAGTGAACAGTGTGAATCCAAGCTAACCTGTGAGCTAACATTGAATCATCAAATGCATCGTTATCAGGCAGACTCGGTTATTTGTGGTCTCGGCTACTCTGCTCGCTAGCTTCCTGGGTGGGGCCGGGACGGCTGTGGGTGAGAGGCTGCTGGTGCTGAATGAACCTGGAAGAGCTGAGCTTCCTGATGGAAGGGGAGCGGGGCCAGTATCAGTATCACAGGGAGTGTCACAGACATGTCTGTTTTTGGCAGAGAGAAGAAGAGGAGAGAGAGGAGAGAATTATGTTGTGTGTGCTTCAATTGGATATTTTTATTCCAATATTTTTTTTAGCTCTTCTCTCCTTCCTAAACTCCCTCACCAGAGACCTCTGTTGTTCTCCAGCAATTTCTCCTGGACTCTCATGAATACTTGATGCTAAGGAACATATCGATATATCCTGTAACTCATCTAAATGAATGCCCTTTGTGAGTGTGTTTAAAATACTTTCTAAATACTCCTGTTTCTCGTACTGTTTAAAATGTGTTGCTATAGGACACAGTGGCAGTGCCATCTTGTACATCCTACAGACAGTCAGTGTAGTTGCCATAGACGTAGGTCCTCAGACTTCTATGAATTGTACAGACTGGACCGTTGGAGATGGGAGGCAGCACAGTGCTGTGGCTATAAGGGGATGCCATTCCAGGTGACAGGTACTTTGTTGTGTGTTCAATATCTGCTGCCTACTTGTGTTGGGCATCCTTATGCAAGATGCCCAACACTCCCTGTTGTGTAATGACATCAGAAATCACTATGTCGCGTTGGATCAAGAAGTCTTGTGAATATTGCACAGAGAAAGCTGACAGATCAGCACCACGGCTAGCTCCACTAACTGGGGACTTGAAAATAGGTGTGCTTACTTTTAACTAGCAGAGTCCATTCCCAAAGAGTCTGCCATGCCTCATGCCTCTCTATGCATAGTAACAGAAGTTCAGGTTACTTAATGGATGATAAGGAAAGGCTTCATATCACTGACGTAAGTACTAATACACAAGAGGAAGTCGGCTGTAGTAGTTGTCTGATAATGTTATTTTGCTGACACTGTATGGGGTATTTGCCACCATGTCATGGATCGTTTTATTACAACATATTTGTGTTTTGTAGACCCCAGGAGGGGAAGCATATGCCTGTGGGTATTGAACACTGTTTGATCAACGTTATGTTAAAAGGCATCCTTATACATTATCCACAAACTACTGCGTAGTACTTCAAATAACTACAAATAAGTACCTTAACTACAAGCAAGTTGCTTACTCTTATACATACTGTTTTCTTGCATAACATGTTCACTATATCAATCTTTGTGATTGTTAATCTGCTATCATCAGCACCTTATTGTTGGTTGTTCACTTCAGCATCTACTTCATCCTTATCTTTGTAAATCAAGCTTTTTGCCCTCCATTATCAACTGCAATGTGTCAAGGTTTCCTGTTTCATATTATAATGAATACATTGGATATCACTATCAAACCCAATACAGCCAAATCAGCTTCAGTGACACAATAAAAAAGGTCAATCACAAGATGTGCATTGATAAGTACTGCAAAAAACTTAAATAGTAATTTATCACTATTAACACTACTGCATTTTTACATTACATTTACGTTACATTACATTATAAAGGCACTCAAGGGGCACTCAAAGCCTACTGCAAAGTACAAAGACAACATTTTAAATACCAAACAGTGTATTCTGTGATTTTATGCAAAGTACAGCAATTATTGTAGAGTCCCTCTTTATTGACTGCAAAGTATGTCAGTGACACAGCCAGTGATTAATCATCTTAGGGTTGATTTTATGAATTTAAGCAATTACATTGGTGAGGGGCTTGTGAGGTTGTAGGCTAATCATAATCGGACAAACACATTGTGGGATGCAAATTCAAAACAAATTTAGAAAAAATCCATGTTTATTCTAAGGTCTCGATTTTTCGCAAATTCTATAGAATCGGCCAAACAAGACTTCACCTCTATCTCAACTACACTCTCTGAGCTGCCAAGAAGATCCACCAATGTAAAGGAACATTCACAATCCTGTTTTATACTCAAACAGGCTCAAGTTGGAATGAGACTCAAAATGTCAATACTTGCAGTGGGCTTTGCCATGGACAGCTTGATGATGACAATTGAGAACAAACAGCTCTGTCACAGCAAAAGCCAGTGATGAACCAATGTACAACCATGTACTCAACACTCAACTGTGTATTGACTTTGAAACAGAGTTGTTTGAGGCTCACTGTCAGCTATGAATGGAGGTCCAATGACAAGCTGTTCTCCTCCTCCCTAAAGCCCCTGTATCAGCAGCATGACAGAATGTATTAATAACTGCTGATAGTATTTTTCAGTCAAATAGATGTATGAATGCCAGTCTTGATATGAATACAGATATGTGTTGATTCTAGCTGTCATCTAATGAGTACTCTGAAGGTCGTCTCTGCAAGTAAAGCAGCAAGGTGAAATCAAGGTGAGCCAAGGCAGTAGGACTTGGAGAGATTCAACATTTATTCACACACTTAAAGCAGATATACAGTTAGTGTGAAGAATCACGCTCTTGCAAAAAAAGAAGAAGAAGAGAAGAAACATAAACAATGGTCATGGGAACTACATCCTGCTGTGGGCGTTTCCTGTGGACGCGGACAGGTCCACCTGAGCCGTCCCCAACCTCTCCCAGATCAGCCTGACAATGTCGGGACGTAAACGCCAGTCGTCTTGCCAAGGGCTGCTGCAAGACATGAGGTTCCGCCCCAACGTTCTGGGCGCCCACAACATACCGCAGACCTCAAGAGGTAAGCCACTTCCGCTGCTAGAAGCACGCTCGCAACAGGGTAGTGGAACCTGGTGCTGCTGCTGCACTGGTGGTGGTGAAGGTGGTGGAGGTGGTGGATGTGGTGGTGGTGAAGGTGGAGGTGGTGGAGGTGGTGGTGGTGGTGAAGGTAGTGGATGTGGTGGTGGTGAAGGTGGTGGAGGTGGTGTAGGTGAAGGTAGTGGATGTGGTGGTGGTGAAGGTGGTGGAGGTGGTGGAGGTGGTGGTGGTGGTGGTGATGAAGGTGGTGGAGGTGGTGGAGGTGGATGTGGTGGTGGAGGTGGATGTGGTGGTGGAGGTGGTGGAGGTGGTGGAGGTGGTGGGGGGGGAGGTGGTGGAGGTGGTGGAGGTGGTGGTGGTGGTGAAGGTGGTTGAGGTGGTGGTGGAGGTGGTGGAGGTGGTGGTGGTGGTGGTGAAGGTGGTGGAGATGGTGGATGTGGTGGTGGTGGAGGTGGAGGTGGTGGAGGTGGTGGTGGTGAGGCTGAAGTTGGTGGTGGTGGTGGTGGTGAAGGTGGTGGATGTGGTGGTGGTGATGAAAGTGGTGGAGGTGGATGTGGTGGTGGAGGTGGTGGAGGTGGTGGTGGTGGTGATGAAGGTGGTGGAGGTGGATGTGGTGGTGGAGGTGGTGGAGCTGGTGGTGGTGGTGAAGGTGGTTGAGGTGGTGGTGGTGAAGGTGGTGGAGATGGTGGATGTGGTGGTGGTGAAGGTGGAGGTGGTGGTGGTGGTGAAGGTGGTGGAGGTGGTGGTGGAGGTGGTGGTGGTGGTGGTGAAGGTGGTGGAGGTGGTGGTGGTTGTGGAGAGGCTGAAGGTGGTGGTGGTGGTGAAGGTGGTGGAGGTGGTGGTAGTTGTGGAGAGGCTGAAGGTGGTGGTGGTGGTGGAGGTGGTGGTGGTGGGTGAAGAACAGCAGTCTGGGGAGGAGGACGTGGCAGGGAATGGCAGGCGGTGGAGCCCGAGAGGGCAGCATCGCGGTGACTCCACACCAAGGCAGCGGAAACACAAGGAGTGCTGCTCACCACCAGGCTGGACCGGCAGAGCGGCCCTGAACAGGGCCGAGCCTCTACTGACGCTGGTCATGCTTTATGTTCTAGTAGACTGGTAGAAAGTGACTGGTAGAAAGACTGGTAGCTTTCAGATTGCTGAAAGAAAAAGATAACAAATGATGTTCTGGTTTTTGATGACTGATGGTCCTGATGAAGAGGTTTTGCTTCGAAACATGTTGGCATCCTATTTTTTAAGCCACGACTAAATAAAAGGCGTCTTTAATCTTCACCGTCCTCTCGAGTGCCTGGATCCTCCTTCTTTTTGCATCTGATATTTTCCTCTTGAACCAAGAGCACCGACCTACTCTTGTTTACCTCCCGCTGAGCACCTGGTTGGCCTCTCCGCTTTTCTCAAATGCTGTTCTGCATCGCATTATATACACCAAAATTTGGGCATAAGCCCATAAGGCCAAGCCTGCATGGCGCAGCCGACTTGAAATAAAACCACCCACAACAAGATATCGTATCAACCCACAGTGATCACAATGACATAAAGCCTTCTTTGATGTGGTAGCTGCATCTAGGAGATAGGAAAGGTGATTATCAAGAGCTTGACAAGAGATTGTATGTTTTCAGTGAACAAGTATAGAAAGTAGTATGGCAGTATAAATCGAGCAATAGAGAGAAATTGCAGCTTCAGTTACTCAAATTGAGTGCTTGATTATCACTTTTGATGCAAGAGAGACAGAGAGATAGTACAACTGTGGTCGTGACCAAGAGGTAATATTAGGGTATTACATAGACAAATACACGACACAACTACCAAAGAGACAGCATTCCACTGTTTCCAATGTTGGGCAACCTGCCTCTTGATTCCTCGAAAATCTCACCTAAGACTGATGGAATACAACGGCCGTCGTCCATTGGTGCATTTCTAGGGGGGAAGTGACGCATGTCATCACTGTGTTCGTCTCTTCCCTGATTCAGTGCGACGTTTTTAGTAAAGGTGCAAGATGGCGACTGTGCATCTGAGAATTGGCGATCTAGTTTGGTGAGATAACATTTACAAAATGATCGTTTAAACTCAATAGGCCAAGTTGTATGTGCAATCATATATAAAGGCGATTTGTTTTGGTTATAGGTGTTGCGTAATCCGGGACCGAAACTTGAAAGTGTAGCTGCTTGGTTGTAGTTGATTATAAGTAATTTGTTGGTCGAGCTGAGTCAGACTCGTCATTAACTATAAACGCTTGCCAGCGATTGGTTACCTGAGCACACTTATGTCTGACTGTTTACATCCCACATTGTTTATCTTGCAGCTGCGTTATTTACTTTTATGTCGGCGTGGAGGATTACTTTTCTCTAGTTGTCGCGGTTGTTCACTAGCTAACGGATGTGTCGTTAGCTGCTCGCTGTGTTCCTGTGTGTTTACTGCACGCTGTGTTGATGGGACTCTGAACGCCTTCTGTCTGCTCTCTGCAGGGGGAAACTTGGTCGCTACCCACCATGGCCCGGAAAGGTAAGGAGTGACCACTTTTATCAGTCGACACATGAAGGCTCAGTGCGATGTGTGTTAAATCCACTGCCGGTGTAATTTATGATGTAAACATTATATTTACGTATCAGGTAGTGAGCCCTCCCAAGGATCTGAAAAAGCCTCGAGGAAAAAAATGCCATTTTGTGAAATTCTTCGGAACAGAAGACCAGTAAGTATAAAGAAGGGAGTAGGGGTAACCTTCTTTGTATCTAAAATTACGTCGGACCGCTTCGACCATTCCAAACGAGTGTTTTCTTTCCATAGTGCATGGATCAAAATCGAACAGCTGAAGCCCTACCACCCCCACAAAGAAGAGATGATCAAGATCAACAAAGGCAAACGTTTCCAGCAGGCCGTGGATGCCGTGGAGGACTTCCTGAAGAAGGCCAAAGGAAAGGAACAGGTGAAGAAACGCTAATGTGTGCTGCTAATGTGTCAACAAAGCAACAATGTTGCTTTTTCAAAAAAAAAGCAACATTGGTGGACTGATATTCCACCAACACGACGACCAATTGATCTGTCGATAAAAGAAAAGTGAATAGTGCACATTCTCTCTGGATGCACAATTCCAGCCACAGTGCACTCTTCCTGGTGACATACATATGAGGTGACTGCTGCAGGGAGGAAGTCAATGGGTTTCAGAGCTTCTCTTGGTCTCGGTTGCAGCAGAGATTCAACGTGAAGCCGGTCACACACCAAATGAGCCCTGGAACTCCAGGTCAGGCTGTGAGGAAAAGACGGCATATGAGAAGACTGACTTCAGTGTTCTGTGTTTAATATAATTATACAGTTAGACAGTTTTGTTTGTTACCTTTTGAAGAAAACTCTGCCATACCGACCACATCTTTGACATGGTGTCAGTTAGTTTGGAGTGGAGTAAATGATCACCAAGTTACCACTAGCAGTCTTCCTTAAGTTAGGCAAGTTCTGAACTGTGGTGTTTGGTGCTCCTGTTCAACAAGTCTTCTAGTCTATTAAAACATTTGGTAAAACTGTAAAGATGGAGCCATGAATATTATTTCTATTCAGTTATTGTTATTTTAAACACACAATATAGCCTCACTCAAATAAAATGTGTCCTTCTCACCCCTGAAAATATTTACTTATACTTAATACTTAATTGTATTAAGAATCGTTCTTTTCCTCATGAAAGTAACGGCAGCAATTGTCCGACCAATCAGAATTGCATGTCAAACAAAGGGACCAGAACAGGACATCCCTAGAAACGACCAACGCTGAACTAGTCGTCAGAAAGCAGACGTTCTCAGAAAGCAGAAGATCTCGCAGCTCACCAACATTCTGGGGATTTGTTCATGCAAGTTTGCTGTTTGAACGGTGAAGAGAAAAAACCAGTAACAGACCCAGCATTTAGTTTTTGATGGGGCAGTCGATGCTTGTGAAAAGCTGCGCCACAATAACTGCCAGTGGCTCATTCACATTGGCAAGGATGTTGTGCACAGACATTCATTATTGTCTCGCTTTCTTTGCTTAATTCAGAATAACTAATTGTTGAGCTTTTGGTGGTGACAGGGCTTGATTAATTCACTGGGCATGCCAACCTGCAAGTTGCCTTTTTAAAGATGCCATGGAAATAACATTGTGGGCTCATTTCCATAGACCCATTATGATCAAAGTATTGTAAAAAGTATACTTTTACATCAGTTACTTCGTCTACAGCATACATTCAAATGTGTTAACACTTCATACTGATGGAACGTTAACCCTCCCTCTTACATCGAGCCTGTAACAGATGAAGCAGACTTCTTGTCCAATCCTGTGTAATGCTTTGCTCCACTTAAACAAGCTATTTATGATTCTGCTCCCGGACAGTGCTCTGACGGGAAAGGGGATACAAAGGGAAAGAAGACTTCTAATAAACCACTGAAAATACTGGAGGAGGATGATGAAGATCTGAGTGCCCTGAGGGATCCATCAGAGAAGGTTGGTGGGGTACTGACATGAATAGAGGAGTCTTTATTCATCCCCAAGGGAAGGGCAGCAAGTGGTGTTCGTTCTTCACGTCTAGTCTTGCTCTCAGAGTTTGAAATATCACTTGGATTTCTAAATGTGTATTCGATACAAATGCAGATCCCATGTCACTCAAGGGCCATGGAAAGTGTAGTTGATGATGAGGCATACAAATAAACTGCACAGTGGTGGAACAAATAGCCTTACTTGCCGCCATGGTGTGACAGTGTTGCTGGTTCGGTTTGATGGTTTCAATGGATGCCGTACACCCTACCCTTGTCTTTACTCTTGACAGCCTTTATAGTTCATTTACTTTAATCACTTTACCTTAGAATAGAACATTACTTCCAATACCCATATTGTTGTGTATTAAATTGCCACACAATTTGGTTGGCCACATCATTGTTTGCTTTGTAGGTTGAGAGCTTGGTGCACAGTCCACCCACAGCTCATTTTAATGTTGGTGAAATAGGCAATCCAACAGATAATGTTGCTGTCGGCAAACAAGCTACAAACTTGTCAGTTGTTAACTCTGCATCGTCACGCACCCAGTCCAATTCATCCGTCCTGCTGATGGCCTTTCTCTCCCTCTTATCCTCTTAACTTTAAACCTGTGAGTTTGAACGATTTTAACATTAACTGAGCAGCACATTATTTCAGCCCTGAGGGATACAAAGTTACATGGGTGTGTACTATGGATATATGAAAACATTGTGTTTCTGCAGAATTCTTGGATTGCATTCTAACTGGTCAAGCTGTTGAGCATTATTGTATTATTGAGTATTATGGGCTAAAAAGCAAAAATTTAATTTCCGTTTCAAGCAAAGTTATAAGTGGCATATTACGCAAAAAAAAATTTGTTCATAGATTCACTTGTCCAGTCAGGAAAGTACATTTCTTTAGCACTTGCCTCACAAAAAAATCCAGTTGTCCCGTCCAACCTTTCATGTTGAGCCCTGAAGCTGAAGCTAATCACTCACATGATGATGGCCTGATTAAATATCGTAATTAAGTGATCTAACAATGAATATATTGTCATTGTCGAAAAGTTCAATTTTTGCTGAAAATATTTCAAACTTTTTTGTCAGCCCATTCACATATTGCTGGTTCTTAAAAATAATGTTTAAGTGTTGGTCATGGCTGTAGTTTTTCTTTTCCATATCCTAAAAATACACAAGAAAATGTCATTCATAGACAAACATGTCCTTCAGTATAGTTTACAATTACATTACTATGATTACATTATTGCCTTCCTCCTCTCACAGCAGAGGTATATAAATTCAAGTCTACCAATGATTACTACATTTTACAGTATGTGTACACAACCGTTGTGGAATGAAGTTACAAACCTCTTTTAGGCCATAGGGGTGAATTGGCTGTTAAGTGGTTACTGTCAAAACCAATTAATCTGGGCCCGAAATAGAAACCTCCCCAAACTCTGATATAGCTATTGATCTCTAGGTTTTCCTTGAACTAGAGGTCAACGTGTGTGTTTCTATTCCCCCTTCCTTAAAGGACTTAACTGACTCTGACCCAGAGTCCTCCACAGCTGAGAGGCTGGGAACAGGAGCCGCCTCAGGATTCAAATGGGAAAGCAGTGTAGGTGCTGGGGGGGGGGGGGGGGGCGCCGCGCCCCCGGGGGCGGGGGGGGGGGGGGGGGGGGGGGGGGGGGGGGGGGGGCCGGGGCGGGGGGGGGGG
>JAOPUI010000077.1:11804658-11815793 GCA_027123135.1 Urophycis floridana | reverse complement strand
CTCTTATTACTCTATTTATAATAAAAAATATGACAGTTAGCCTGGAGATTTAAAAGACACACACACTCACACACACACTCACACACCCAGCCTACACACACACACACACACACACACACACACACACACACACACACAGTGGATGTTGGCATGTTATTAATTCCTGAATGCTTTCAATCGTACTATATCGGATTGTATTTGGTTTTAAAATTAATTAGATGAAAGTACAGCATTTTAAAGTGCCACAAACCAGTTAAACCCTACTTATGTTTTGTTGTTGTTTTTTCACCAGGAGATTAACATTCCCCTATGAATGGATGGACAAAAACAAACCCAATCGGTATTCGATCCAGTTAAAAGGCACGGTTAAATATTTGACCAATAGCATCACAGAGTGGCACAATTATTTTACTACCAGCCAATCACACTGCGGAGTCCAGTGACGTGTGGCAGTCAGCTGTTCTTGTTTTGCTTTTTTTCCCTTCCGTCTTTTTTTCTTTCCCAGAGTCTGTTGTGCCTACAAAAAGCCAAATATCCTAATTTCCTGATCGATATACGCCTCGGCGGGGTTGTGCTGTATCATCGCGCAAGCGAACTTGGATTAGGCTATTTCTCCATAAAGCGCTTAATCTAATTTATTTCCAGCTGGATCAGTTGTCGGCCAAAATCGAGAAAATAGGTGCAGTCGATCCCAGGCCTGCGATCCAGGCCCGAGGGAAAGAAGGAGGTCGTTGCTGGGAATCGGGATGGAGACCGCGGAGGGTTCCGATGGTCCTAGCGGGACGAGTGGCCTGGCGCCCGGGCTTGGGTGCGCCTCTTTCAACCAAGACTCCACGTAAGAAACGCATCACACGGTGCACTTCATAGTGGGGCTGACCAGCAGCTACAGTCCTACAGGTCCGAAGATGCGTCGTTAGGGGGGAAAACAACGGTATAATCACATAGCGGTTTAACATCTACAGTATGTCTTGAAAAAGCCTCTAGTTAAGCGTCTGGGTAGCAATTATTTATTCTCAGGAAAGACACTTTAAACTTGTGTGTGTGTTCCTGTGGGAGTTTATTAAAAACCGTATACGCCGACACTTTTACAGTCAATGAACGCATAGACGTGCGCAAGGTAGACTTTGACTTCAAGCCTGTTTACATCAAAGTTTCCTCTCACAGCGTATTCTTAGAAACTATTTAGTATACCCCGAATAAAGACATACCAGACCATTACAATTCGATGGAAAGAATCAATCAGTAGGACCTATGATACAATGCTAGTACAGACATGTCTACAGATTCTCACAGGTCGAAAGCTGAAACATTCTCAGACCAGCGGAGAAGTCATTAGTGATAATGGCAGTGTGAAAACAGATGTGATGCAAAAAAACCAACTCCCTGACCTGATCATCAATTCTAGTTTTGGCCAGTTTTGCCCAAATAGATATGGAATATTGTACAATAACAATATATTGACATTTACCATGCGTGTCTGTGGGTGTATGTGTCCATGTGAGCATGTGATATGTTTGTTATATGTCAGAAAGACCTTTTGTACCGTTGTGTTTGTGTATCTGTGTTGCAGCTCATTGGCTGTGGGTACCAGCATGGGCTACAAGCTGTATTCCTTGACCTCTGTGGAGAAACTGGACTGCATCCATGAGAGCGGTGAGTGTGTGTGCGTGTGTGTGTGCTCAACATCTATCCATAGTGGTCAACTTGGCCCCATATGTTTTTGTAATATTATTTTTACATGATAAAATAAACAGAACATACATTTATCTCTGGTAGCACACAGTGTACAAAATATTGCATCACATAATGTAAAGAGATCAGCCAATAAACAAACTTTGTAAAATAATACAATGACTTGGTTTACCTCTGCCCACTCCCCCTTTTTTTATATAGCACAGTGTAAAGCAATGGTAACCATGTTGTTTTCATAGCCTATCTATGCCCAAGCATGCTAACCTGCTTGAATTGTTAGCCTGTTTGACTAGGAGGAGTCGAGTTTCCTGTTTGGTAAAAATATTATTGACACAATATGGTGGACAGGGTCAGGGTTTATATTTGACTCTGAAAACAGCTGAAAGGTTATCTATCTTATCTATCTATCTATACAGCAGACGGCATAACCTTTAGTTAATAAGCAGTTATTAAGTACCGGTAGCTCATTTATGATCTGGATCAACACCCAATGTCAGTGGCTTTGAAGGAAAACCGTCCTCTAAATGATGAAATGATGGACACTAGTGCTACAGTCTGTAATCATAGGGATCAGCCATATGAAGAGATCCCTTCCCATCTATTATCAATACTATTTGAATTCCGTTGAATTACATTTGCAATGTGGAACCTTTAGACTAGCTTGTAGCTTAAAGTCAGCTAGAACTAATATTTCTAGCTGACTAGAAGCCGTCCGGCCCATATCTCTCTTTGTTTACAGTCATCTTCCAAACACTTCCAAATCCCCTCCCCCTCATCCCACCACACCAGCCCTGTTATGCTAGCTTACATTGCAGACATTAAGACTGGACAGAACAGTTATTTTCATTTGTTCTGAATGTGGAAGGGGCTCAATCTTATACAGTGCAACTTTATAACAGCTTAAACTTAACGCCGTACGATGGACACAAGAGTTGACTCCACCGTTACCATAATATTCTTTTCACAATAACGTTGTCTTATCTATTCTCCATAAGAGCATTTATCATGAGCAAGCTCTCACCAAGTGGTGGACAAAAAATGTTTGTACTTTTACAGATAAGTCAAATGTCTCATCACAAAGACCAAAGGGCTACTGCTAATGATAACGTTCATGGCAGGCGTATTCACACAACATACAGAATGGGAACAACAATGCAATTTTCAATAAGTAATATTGGTAACAAGTGAAGCCAGGAGATACTGGTTTGATCACCCAGACCTGACTTGTCCGTCATCATGTGTGATGGTGGGTGCTCCTCTGGGGGGGGGGTTCTCCACACAGACAGCCCAGACGTCTACATCGTGGAGCGTCTGTTCTCCAGCAGCCTGGTGGTGGTGGTGAGCACCGCCATGCCTCGCCGCATGAACGTCTACCACTTCAAGAAGGGTACGGAGATCTGCAACTACAGCTACTCCCACCCCATCCTCGCCGTTCGGCTGAACAGACAGGTGGGCTGGTCAACACTCCTTCTGTCTGGGGGGGGTCGGGCGTCTCGGGGCTCGCCATGCAGGCAGTAGGCCTCTTAGGGACCCGGGTTTGATTCCCACCTACGGCCCCATGCCACTTAAGATAAGATAAGATAAGATATAAGATAAGATATTCCTTTATTAATCCCCCTTCTCTCCTTCAACAAACCCATCCATAAATTCCATCCATACCTATACCTATACATACCATTAAACACAACTAAAGATAAATAAACATCCTCGCACGCCATGCAGCCCCAGAGGAACATCACGCGCCATAAAGAACAAGCAACACTTCAGTGTAAACATTAGCACAAGCACTTTGGTCTTTGTGAGAACACATTTTACTTGTAAAAGTAAACTTCACACCACAAACTCCACTACTGACGAGAGCTTGCTCATGATAAATGTAAATGTAATGATAAATGCTGATAAATGATTATGCAGAATCAGTAAAGCAAATTAATTAAAAAAATATATTTTTTGGTAATGGTTGTTTTAGTGAAGCCGGGAAAGACATTTGCAATGGTTTGATCACCCAGACTGATAATGGTTCTCTCAAATGTCAAATATGATGTTAATTTTGCACAATGAATAAGTTAGCTCAATGCACCCTAACTAAATAAACATGTGGCTGATTTAGATTTGTGCTTTGAGAACATGCCTTTCATTACAAATAGATAAATATTTGTGGAATACAGACCAACTAGTTGTTTAGAGATGTGCAACTTGTTTCAGGTAGCAATGGTCTTAATCACATGATTACAATGCAGGGAGGGTATCTGTCTATTGGCTTCCTACTGACCTGTTGTCTGTTATTTCTCAGAGACTGGTGGTGTGCCTCGAGGAATCCATTTACATTCACAACATCAAAGACATGAAGTTGCTGAAGACCCTCCTCAACACGCCGTCTAACCCCTCCGGTACGAGTTACTTATAAATAATAACGTCAGAATGATCTCTTTCTATATCTCCTTTTGTAAAATTCACTCAATGCAGCAGTTTCTGTTGTTCAATTGATCTTCCTGCTCCATGTGCTCCCACAATGAATTTCCCTGTACTCTCACGCAGGTCTGTGTGCCCTTTCTGTGAACCACTCTAACTCCTACCTGGCTCACCCTGGCAGTGCCACCATCGGGGAGATAGTGGTTTACGACGCCAACAACTTGGTAAGGCAAACGACCTTCCCTTTCCAACACATACGGTGGTACCTGTACCTGAATCAGCATCCAAAAACTAGCTTTGACGAAGGCTGACTGTGGTGGCGTCTGTCTTTGCCAAAAAAGGTGCACTAGAACACACCGGAAAGACCACAGCCAACAGACAGCTAGCACATACGCCCCGCAGCTGTGTGAGCAATGTGGATACACAGTACAGTATATAAACATGAAACAAAGGAGCATTTGCCTACCATTTCACACCACTCTTGATCAGACGGTTTCATAATATAGCCACTTCTAATCGAGGATATGTGAAAATAATGAAAAGAATGATCAGACATGATGGAGTGGAAAAATTATGTAGTGCATGCCCTCTTGACAAAGTTGTTTGAAGAAGAATTAGTCTTTTGATCCCGCGAGGGAAATTTGGTCTCTGCATTTAACCCAATCGTGAATTAGTGAAACACTCCGAACGCAGTGATGGTGAAGCACACACTTGAAACTGATGCTGCTTGCAATAGCGGCGCTCGGGGAGCAGTGAGGGGTTAGGTGCCTTGCTCAAGGGCACTTCAGCCATTGGTACTGGTCGGGGTTCGAACCGGCGACCCTCTGGTTACAAGTCCGAAGCCCTAACCAGCCCTAACCAGTAGGCCGCTTCCTGCCTTGTTTGCTGCCTTCCTTACTTCCGTTACTCTCCTGATGCTGGGAAGAGAACAGGCTGAATCTGCCCAAGAAAACACAGATAATGGCAGGCTAGCTCCCACAGAGCGTGACACACTGAGGAAACTAGGGCAGGAGACGCGCAGCGAAGGCCCGACATTGTCCCGACCTGCGACTGACGGTCACCCGCTGTGTCAGTACCTTAAGGTGCCAGAAGGTATTCAAAATGATGTCATTGTCTACGACAGCATCGAGTAGCGGAGCTTCAAGTGTTTTGTTGCTCTTTAATGGAGCTAAGAACTTTAAATGAGGTACCATACTAGCCTAACAGGAATGGACAGAAAGATGAAATGTGCAGTTTTTGGAAGCACAGTATCTGCTCACCCACTATGAGTGGGTGTTCAGCTACATTGGAGCCAATGTTTTTTTCTTATCCATTGTTCCTTACCAGTTAAGGTGGGGAACGTATTGTTTCGACCGGATTATGGGCTGTGTTGACTATTGGATTACTGTCGTGATAAGATTGATTTGTAGTACTTTTGGGGCGATGGTTTCTAATTTCAAGTTGTTTAAACATGGTCATTCTAGATTGCCAATAGAGCTCAACAAGTGACTGCCCCCTCTTTGAACGGCTTCGGGTCAGGAAGTTCACTCCATTGACATTTCACAAAACTCTTTAAGGTTAAAAGCAGATCTTCCCAGACCTCCTACAACATGAATCGTGACCATCCAACATTTGAAAAGTGAACGGATTTGAACACTATGAAGTTTGGAAACAAAAGCATTCTGGGCTAAGAGTTGTTGGAAGGTGAGGAGCCTTTTAGTACTCTCTTCCACATCATGACCAGCGTGTGGAGCTCCGTCTGGCCAGCAGCTGTTGAGAGGGTTGAGCTTCTTGGATGCCTGGTGTGTTTTTTTCTTCTTGAGCTCCACACATGCAGTGGTTGATTTTAGATGCTCGCGTCCAAGGGAGGGTTATGCTTCCTGGAGACTTGATAGTGTATCGTGTAGTGTGTTCCACATGCTATCAAGAACACAGCTCATTATAACTCTCACTTACACTGTTCACATTATTATCTCATAGATATGATTTGGTTTGTGGTAATAAAGTTAACATAAACTACGTACCAAAGTTTGTGGTGGGCAGGCATATGGAGAACAGAGATGCAAGATCTCTCAGATCAATGGAAGAGGTAGCAAACTGGTTTTCAACTGAACTTGTACCTCTGATTAACAGGGATACATGGACATTCTGGTCCACCAGAAGTATCTCTAAATACACAGAAGGTCCAGTCTGTGTGTGCTGTTTATAAGCGTATCATGAAGTATGATTGAATTCAGTCAATTATCCCTTCAATTGGTGATTCGATCTGATGGCAAATTGGCACAGGCCTATTTGGTGGTCATACTCTGTGGTCATACATGTTTTTAGCTGACATTTGTAAATGATGACTCTTGCCTCATAGTTGCAAAAAATGTGAGTGGTGCTTGACAGGGTCTATCATTGTAGCTAAACCAATCCAAACTGTTTGATGGGCGAGACTAAAATAAACTTAAAAGATAAGCAGTCTCTGTCTGAAATACTTTCTCTTTTGTTTTGTTCCTAAAATAGCCTGTTACTCATCTGAAGAGGACAAACAAGGCTTACACATCCACCCAAAATACAAAATGTAGTGTGCAAAATATTGCCTCAATTCCAAGTTTGATTTGCTATCCCCTTGAAAGGGGCTGCCGCTACGATTTGGTGTTTATTATACCATTTATATTTTACCACTTGTTAGAAATGTCTGCCATCCGTCAGCTGAGTGAACTGTGGAGTGAGAATGTGTGTGTCTGTGTTCCCTCAGAGCACAGTGACCATGATCCCAGCACATGACAGCCCCCTGGCAGCGCTGGCCTTCAGCTCTCTGGGCACCAAGCTGGCAAGCGCCTCCGAGAGGGTACGACACACCTGCTGCGACACGCCTGACATGGATGACATCATGACACACGCCTGACATGGATGACATCATGACACACGCCTGACATGGATGACATCATGACACACCTGACATGGATGACATCCACGATACACCTGACATGGATGACATCACGATACGCCTGACATGGATGACATCACGATACGCCTGACATGGATGACATCACGAAACGCCTGACATGGATGACATCACGATACGCCTGACATGGATGACATCCACAATACGCCTGACATGAATGACATCATGACGCACCTGACATGAATGACATCATGACGCACCTGACATGAATGACATCATGACGCGCCTGACATGGATGACATCATGACAGACCTGACATGGATGACATCATGACACACCTGGCACATCATCATCAAATGCATCATGAGCATAAAGATTACAACAGCGTTGACATGGAGCCAGCGTTAACCTCTGAACCCTACAACATGTACATCCACTGTCTAGGGAACGGTCATCCGAGTCTTTTCCATTCCTGACGGTGCACGTCTGTTTGAGTTCCGTCGGGGGATGAAGAGGTAAGTGTACAAACTGATCAATAAAAACAAAATGTGACCTTCCATGTTTTCTTTGTTGTTTTGCTGAATAACGTTGCTTAAGTGTCCCTTTTGCCAAATTATGTTTAACTCGTACCAATACTTTAATTATTGTTCTTGACAGGCGGTTGTTGGAAGAAAAATTATTCTAAATATATCTGATCACACTGAATCAGTCATCAGAGTCGCTAGCCTATCCATTGTTTCCATTGTTAAAACATTATATGCAATATTGCATATTATATGCAATCTACAAGTAAATCTGTTCATTGGTCTTCTTTCTCAAGAAAGATATATGCTTTCAATCATGTAGCTGTTTTTAAGACATGTATTAACACACGTGTTAGGTTGAGTTTGTTGCTACTAACTGCTTATGGTCATTTGAAGGATAACTTCTAAATTTTTCAATCTGGACCCTATTTCCCATCATTTTGGCTCTAAGGGACTAATGCTGACAACAACTTTTGAAATTGGTCCAGAATTGAACGAGACCGCTGCAGCCCCTCAATGTACTTCCACTAAAAGTGCTGTTGTGTTGTTGCCACTGACTGGCTCAGACTGTAACATTCAGACGACTACTTGGTTGTCTGTTTCTTAACGTCCAATCAAGGCTCGCCCAAATAGAAGTGTTGTGAGAGTTGAGTTGTTGCAGGAAGAGAACAGAGGAATCGTGAGTGAGAGCTGGAGAGACGAGAGTTGGTTGTGTTGGACTACAGAAAGTGTAGCTTAGTGTTGGCTGAGGGACAGTTTAGATTGTAATGACAATAGGAACATTTCCTGCAACAACTCAACAAGATTTCAGAGCCAGACTTCCCAAGCGAGACTTAGTCGGACAAAAGAACGACTGCTTCTTTTGTGAATTACGGCCGCAATGTTCTCGCTCAATACTGGACCAAATTCATAATGATCAGAACAATGGTCGGAACATAGGGTCTCGAAGTTCTCCTTTAACACCATTAGGTTGACAAAAGTATGGAGAATGGTGTGACTACTTGTGACTTTCAGTGTGTGCGTGTGTGCGTGTGTGCCTGTGTGCGTCCGTGCGTGCGTGTGTGTGTGTGTCTCGCTGCAGGTACGTCAACATCAGCTCCTTGTCCTTCAGTCCTGATGGGCAGTTCCTCTGCACCTCGAGCAACACGGAGACGGTTCACATCTTCAAACTGGAGCAACTTGGAACAACGTACACAGACACACGCACGCACACACGCACGCACGCACGCACACACGCACGCACACACGCACGCAGCACAGAGGACAACTAGTGTCCCCCCTGTGAAGAGCACAATACTAGTAGTAGTATAGTGAAGTATAATAGATATAATAATAGTAGTAGTTTAATAGCAGTAATCACCACTTTCAACCATTGACTTAGAATCTGTCAGAGTGACAAGCGTCCTCAGTCTAATCAAATGGAATTAGCTTTGAATTAAGATAAGTGCCTGGTAATGGCATGGCTGTCTCGCGAAACTGTGCGGTGAAAACGGTGCGATCCATAGTGAGTGGCAAGTGGCCGCGGTGGTGACGTCCCTCCCTCCTCCACTACAGCGGGGAGGAGGTGTCCCCCACGTGGACGGCCTACGTGGGGAAGATGTTCTCAGCGGCCAGCAGCTACCTCCCCACTCAGGTGACCGGCATGATGAGCCAGGACCGGGCCTTCGCCACCGCACACCTGCTGGCCTCGGGCCGCAGGAACATCTGCACCCTGGCTGTGTGAGTCACCACCCCCCCCCCCCCCCCCCGCCCCCGGGGGCGCCCCCCCCCCTATATTTAAGATTAGCTTTCAAAAGCACATCCACTGCCATTACAGTAAGGCGAGATAAGCAAACCAGAACATGCCTTGCCACTTGTAACCACCAGTCACAGTGATTAAGAAACACACACACACACACACACACACACACACACACACACACACACACACACACACACACACACACACACATTGTGGATTTCTGTAACCTACTGGAAAGCGCCGAGCAGACATAACTAGTCACACACACACGCACACGCACACACACACACACACGACCTTCCATCGGACTGCCTGGGCTTGCGACGCGGCTTCTTGGGAAGGGGAAGTTCTTCTCGCAGCAGCACGTGTTTCCTCTCGCCCCGACTCACTACGGGACAACGCGTCAAGGGATCAATGAACCCAGAGCTCTTTGTACTGCACGCACGCATGGAAAAGATAGAGAGGGGCAACTTCAGTTGTGAATGTGCTGCGTGTGTTTTTCTGCTGCACCTGAAGACAGCCCCCCCCCCCCTTTCGGTTTTTGTTCAGGCCTTAATACAGCAGACGTGGTCGTAGAGACGCGATAAGGATAAGCAAAGTACACTGCAGATTGCCAATCTGTTCGTCAGCAAATCTCATTCGAGTTTATTCGCGATACGACGCTATGGCATCATCGATTAACATCACTTTATTGTTCAATGGCACCATATTTTTTTCACATTAAAAGATTACAGGAATGCCTGATATAGGCTTTATACGGCAGAGGCTATGAATGTGAAGTAGAGCCAGGAAATATGAAACCCATTGTAAGGACTGGGTCTCATCAACATGTAATTCTCCCTGTTTGGAAATATTGATCCTGTGAGTGGGGGCTAGACTTCCTGTAAGAGATGGGCCATGAGACCAGATGTAGCCTCGGGGAGCATCAGGTGGCTGCTAAGTAGTGAACATGTGTTCTGTAGTTTGTTCATGTCATACTTGGTGTATGCAGCCTTGAGCTTGTAAAGGGTGTTCTCTAATCAGAAGGTTTAAGGTTCCTGTCCTTGAGCAAAGAAGCGGAATAACTTGCTAAAGTAATCAATTTGCACTTTATCTTTAAAGCAATTATTAACAGTAAGGCTGTGCAGCGTAGTTTTATTGTTAGGTGTTCCTTAACTCATGGGACACTCGGGTGCCTGCTTTGAATCCTTGACGAAGCACCAGTTCACAGCGGTCTGGAGGCCTTTGTGATGCACAGAAAAGGGCCTGTGTTGTTCCTTAGGCTTCACATCTCATGACATCCTCAACCCTGTCTCTTGCGGGCAGGCCTCATTCCCTGATTGACAATGGAGCAGAGCTCCCCAAAAAGGCCGGCTGTCACACAACAATGGCAATCGGTAGAGACATATATCGGGGTTGTTGTCAGCAGCCCGGAGCAGGCTGCTGCCTGTGATCTAATGCTGCTGGATCAATACTGGCAACGGCCGGGGGGGGGGGGACGGGTGCTAATCTGTAGCGTTCAATGGAGCCGGATAGCAATCTGGTGGGGATGACGTGATACGCCACGGTGTGAGTGAGTGAGTGAGTGAGTGGGTGGCGTCCCCGGATGGTGCCGGAAACGGCCGCTTCCCACGTGTGGCGCTTACGAGGGTTAAAGGTACGACGAGCCGAGAAATCTCTGGACTCGGGGAAATCTCCGGGCTGTTATCTTCCAGCGGGCCGATAAGGGACATGCAAAGGTCGCGCCACAAACAATAGCTGGAGATGATACTGTTAGCGTTGATATGGGCGGATGAATGGCGACTAGTAATAAGGGTGACTCAGTAATTGACATGGGGAGGTTGGTACTTTCTTCTTTTTCGTTTTGCCGGGTGAAGGTGTTTTACAGTCTGCTTTTCGGTCATTCCCCTTAGCT
>JAOPUI010000077.1:11748351-11759311 GCA_027123135.1 Urophycis floridana | reverse complement strand
CTATGTAGACTATAGAGAACAGACACTACTATGTAGACTATAGAGAACATACACTACTATGTAGACTATAGAGAACAGACACTACTATGTAGACTATAGAGAACATACACTACTATGTAGACTATAGAGAACAGACACTACTATGTAGACTATAGAGAACATACACTACTATGTAGACTATAGAGAACAGACACTACTATGTAGACTATAGAGAACATACACTACTATGTAGACTATAGAGAACATACCTCAATATGTAGACTATAGAGAACATACACTACTATGTAGACTATAGAGAACATACATTAATATAGACTATAGAGAACATACAGTGCATCATTTGTCACGCATCAACCATGAATGTGAGGAACATGAAGTACACTCCCAGTTCTTTCTCTCACTCCCAATTGAATATTGAAACAATGATTTCATTTCATTCATGATTTTATTTAGCTATTACCTGAGTATCATGTGAGCCTGCCTGTGACAGCCACAGACCGCAGAATGTATACAGACACTGAATTCAATGACTGAATGGCCCAGCCGCCCGGCTACCTCTGTGCACTCTGCTGCCCGTGCCCTCATTGTGCTTGAGGCTTCCACGAGGCTTGGCAGACCTATTGATAAACTAGCAGCTTGCTAGTTTTAGCAGTGGCTTATAAGTGGTTTTAGAGGGAGGCCTGGAGGGAGGGGTGGGAGTTTGTGGTTGGATACTTTTAAATCCAGCTCACTCTGGCTGGTTCCTCCGAATTGCCTACCCTAGCTATCTATCTTTCTCGCGTGGTCTGTAACATTTGTCTTTTTGAATCCTGGTGGGTTGAATCAGAATGTTCTGAGATCATATCATATGATCACATGATTGAATCATATCTTGTTTTACGTGGAACTATTTCACATTCACAACATTTTTATTTAATCTCACATTGTATCAAGGGCAGCAGTGCAATAAACAGGTAGAGCATACATGAACGGTGCTAAACAAGCTTTCTCTCTCCCTCTGTTGTTGTTTGCCAGGATGTGGAGCAAGTGTATTTCTTTTGCGGTGTTAGAGCGACTTCAGAAACAGGACAGCCGGATCATGTGCCACTAGAACCAACCGGACAGAACCACTGACCGGATCTACCGGACCTCTGCCCCATTGGTGGCTGGTAGCCTGAGGGTCACGTCACAAGATCTAAAGTGAAAATTGCAAGCCCTTGTATGTTTTGCACTGTGAATATGTGTATGTCTTGAGTGGGTTAGGTCAGGTATTCCTACTTCCAAGCATGGCTGCTTCGTCTCAACACTGCAGTGAGATAAATGTAAATGTTAAGTGTAAGAAGTGAATTGTAAGAAATCCTAACCATAATCTAAATGAGATAAGAAAGTAACAGTCACCAGTTTCTCCAGATGATAAACTGGTGTTACTAAGTTGTTACTGAAGTGGAGTGATAAGTTATTTCTTATGTATTTTACTTTTTTTCTTTTTAATTTATTTATTTTGGTTTATTAACCTTGACTTATTCAGGTGCAACATTGAGATAAAAAAAATCTCTTTTGCAAGGGTGACCTTGCAAGAAAAATTAAGTGTAAAGACAACAGCTAATTGTGTTCTGTTTCGGTCTCTTTAGTCTTGAAATCAGCAAGTGAGTCAGTTTTATGTCATTTTGCTGCTGATTCCAGGACAATCAGCGTGAGTGCCTGCGCTCGTACAGTGACATCCACCCTGCAGTCTCCTATAAAGTGATGTACACGGTATCACTCACTCTGAATGAGGCATCAGGTAACATACCTAAGGACTTTATTGGCTCCAGGTGAGAAGCAGGCCTTCTTAGTTCTGAGGAAGCATGGTTTCAGCTTGACATCAGTGACCTTTTAAAAAAATATTTCAAATATAATTGTTGGAAAACATGCGGAGGGCTGGATGGATGGTTGAATGCACCTTATTGCAGTGGAAGTCCAACCCCACACATAATGTCATTCTGGTGAGTCACATTTGACTACTGCACACACGCACATCGCTTAATATTTTGGATAAAGAGCCTATTCTCATTTGACATACATTGAACTACCTCAAATACCAACCCATTGACTTGTAGTAACCATAATCTATCCATGAAAACATAAGTACTTGGCTTAAGACAAAAATTACAACATACAGTTGACCATTTCTGAAGTGGAACAATAGATTAACAAATTCTCTTTACATGTCAGTTGCACTGTCTCATTTGAATAAATTGTCTGTTACAGTACTGTAAGCAAGCAATAATTGTGGTATGAAACTGTTGCTATGTTTTGTACAAAAACATAAAAAGTAGATTAGATAGTAACTTTACTTGCATGTCCATTTAAGTCCATTTTATCTTCATCTCCATTTGGGGGAATTTCTTGTGACTTTTATTTTGATCTGACACTGAGGTAAATGTAATAAATATTTTTTCACTCATGCAGTTGCCAAAGGTGGCTGATTTCAAATATGTTTTGTCAACATCACCTATGATGTAATTAGCTGTTACGTTATAACTATCAGTCTTCTCCAACAACACATATTGATACCAACAATGAGGACTAACAGATGGTTGCAGTCTTGGTTGCATCCAGTTGGGAATTAAATACATCTTTGAAAATAAAACTTTATTAAGATTCAGATACATCATCATTGACATGGCTGGGGGTGGGGGTGGGGTGTGTGTATGTCCTTAAGCCAGCCCATTCTGCACAGCTGTAGTTCTCAATATCCACAGAGGAGCCAATACCCCTATATAAGTCAATACCCCTATACAAATATGGCTGTGCTGCATTGATGTGATTTACAATAGCAAACCAGGAAAGATTGCTACAAGGTAAAGCCGGATGTGGCAGGAAGTTTGCAAGATAAGGCCGATTACTGTGAAAACACGCCATACCATCAGTGTATTTAGGTCTGTTAAGATGAGGTCCTTCCTAAAAGTGGGCTAGTCATTTGGACTGCCGGCCTATTCAATTGCATGTGCCGCACCACTGCCATACCCTAGTAGTGGCACTGTGTAGCAGTCTAGGCGCTATACATTCCCTGTTGAGCAGCTAAACGTATTGCAGTTGGGTTTGAGTATTGCTTTACAAGTCCTTACCGCTAACGTTTATACAACAGGGTCTTGCTTTGTTCCACTCTGATTACCAATGACATTGATATTCTGGATGAAAATGTTTCATGCATGTGCAAAATGGCCAGAACTGAGGATTATTTTGAATATTAAAAAAATACTTCTGGTGAGCATTCACTTTTTTCACATAAGATCGTCTTTTGCCCAAGGCTGTCAGTTCCAAGCCAAGTTTTACCTGAATTGTAAAGTACAATAATTTCTACTTCCCAACTGCCTGATTGCTGATTTTATTGCGGTCAAATAGCCCAATAAGAGAAAGAGTCAGGTTGACTTGATAAAAGGGGCGAGCAGAAAGTGCATTAGACAAAACAAACCTTGTCATATATTAACAAAAATCATGCACAAGAATGTGATTCAATGACTGCTGATCCACACAAAACCACAGGACAGTGTGGGAAGAAGGCACAACCCAGGATGGACCACATCAGTGGACAACTGTACATCTAAAACCATTGTTGAAACAAACAATAAGCTGACCATTCAGGGAAAAGATGTTCCACTTCCCCACTGACATCTGTCTGGTACTTAACATACATGATGGAGCATAAGTAAAACAAGTTGCCATAACTTATTTTTTTTACAGAAACCCCTTTAGAAGATATTATATTACAATAAATAACAAATACAATACTACATGAATGAAAACATATGGTTTGGGTATCGATTGGCACATTTTCAAACCCTTCCCTTTCACGTATCCCATAATATTTAATGTGTGTACCTTGCTAACAAATGAAGTCCAAACTGGTCACTGCAGCCAACAGTTCATCATTCAGAGGAACTGGCTGTTGTGTTGGGCCACACTGTCACATATTGAATAGAATTATTGACTTTGCTGATCTCCCACATTTGCTTTAGTTTTCACCTTCAGCAAAAAATAAAACTAGGGGTTTCTCCACATTTAGCCAATATAATCTCCCTGGTGGTAAGCAGTGGAGTCATATGCAGTGCTTCCAGTTGGTCACTGTTGCCTGCCAGCACACAGCAAAGTCCTCTGTCTTCTCACTGTGTCCATCTTGGTTGGTACAACTGCTGCTGCTGGTGGGTGATTCTTCAGCCTACCCATGCTTTCAGGCGAGACAACCTGTACAGGCCAAAGCCAACACGTTTTAGGAAGATATCATTAACAACAATTTCATCAGCATTTGATGGCAATTTTTGGAGCATTGCTCCAAAAATCCACAGCACTTGCTGTGCAACCAGAGGAAAAACATTTTTTTGTGATTTCCATCTCCTAGTTATAAGCCATTGTCCAACATAATAGACTACTCTTATAGTTGGACCTGGAAATGTGGCATTTATGACAAACACCACAGAAGGTGTCGAATCCAACACCAAGGTATGCATCTTCCTTTTGAAGATTACTTTTTCAAACAGATTGTTCCCATCTCTGACCGTGGTGTGCTCAGTCCCATCATCACCCTCTCCACTTCACTCCAGGTAGCCATCGAACACGTCCAGTTCTGTGTCCGTGTCGTAGGGGACAGAGGCCGGGTCGGATAGCACACCTAGATCCACGAGCGCCTGGTCCATGTCCTCGGGCAGAAAAACGATTCCAACGTTAAGTACGATGTACTCCATCAGGAATGCATAGTAGAGGATCAGGACGTTCACAAAAAACAGGCCCAGATAAAACATATATGGAAGTTCCTCGAAGAGCGATTCCACCGCATCCAGACGAGCATAGATTTGTTGTGTCATAGAAATACAGAAATCCACGACCTGAATGCACGCGTTGATGTGCAGATTCGGGTGACTGGATTTAGATATCCATTTCAGTTCGAGAAGAAAGCCAGTCTTCCTCAGAAGTTTTGCCGATTGGGCCCGATTAGAAATGCACTTGTTTTATCTCTATGTACTACTTCCACATAAACACCTTAATAAGTGCTGCAGAATGACATACTCGACTCTCATCGCTATTAACATAAACAATATGGTTCCAGCTCGCTCAAGTCTTAATGTGACTTTCGTGTCTTGGGGTTGCGGAATTTTCAGCTGTCCAGTTTGCTAAAACTAAAAATTGCGTACCGAGAAACGTTAGAAAGAAATACGAATAATTCGACTAAGTATTCTATGTAAGATCACACATAAACTCGCACCTGTGAGATTATTCTAGACAATATATGAACAACCAAAGCCCGTTTAGGACGGCCTGTATTTCTGCGAAGTGCATCAAAACATTGCCCCCGACAAAGCAGACGCTGAACGACACGTGACTTCCCTTCACCCTCAGTCTACCTTGAGATTGGTCAATCAAGGCGTCACTCAAATTATTCCAGCCCACGAAAAACCGTCGCTTAATGTTGTCGTCAATAACGTACTGGTGTTGATGATTGTAGTTTTATCACATCGCTGTTCTATTCCAAATCATGCCATTGGCGTCTGGAATGAACACCATATCCCAAACGTCCTCTACAGTCTATGTTACGCGCAACTGCAATCACCTTCTGTTTGCTTCCTAGCTATCTGTGCAAGTGACAGGGAAGTGGGTGTAATGGACTGATTCGCATACCAACAAAATCAAAATAAAGCCCCTGCCAAAGCCTCGGCTGCTTTCAAACTAAACCATGTTCGGGCGCTCGCGAAGCTGGGTTGGAGGTCAAGGGAAGGCGAAAAATATTCATTCCCTGGACCATTTAAAGTAAGTAGTTAGCTACCTTGGCTGAGATATTGGTTAGCTGAGTTAGCTTTAGCATCGCTGATCTCTGGTTTTATACGCTCGTCCATAACATCTGCCTTAGAAGTAAGGTAACACAAACAGCTGTGTAAAATATCAAACTGGATATTTTACATTGCGTTGACATCGAGTTGAAATTTGGAGTGTGAATGGAAAGGATTCATAGGTTGAACAATGAACGTTAGCTTCACGCTACAACACTGCAGCACATAATTTAGACAGTCTTGACCGGTGCAATGAAGGGGCAAACTAATGCGTTCTGAATCAGCACATGGAACCGCATGTCATGTGTGGTGTGTCCTGTGCTGCTGCTGCTGCTGCTGCTGTTTAATGTAGCCGTCTAATCATATCAACACAAACACGCGCTCCTGTTGGTAGGTCCCATTATTCTTCTGCATGACATTGTACCGTTCCCTCTGCTTTCGCTTCAGGTATATGTACCATGTGCTGACTAAGAATACCACAGTGACGGACAACAACAGGAACCTGCTGGTGGAGTCCATTCGCTCCATAACGGAGATCCTCATCTGGGGAGACCAGAATGACAGCTCGGTGTTTGAGTAAGATCTAGTTTAGTGACAAAAATCCTACAAGTGTGGATTTCTTGTATTGTGAAACTACGCACATGCCAGTTTATCCCATCTTGCAGTTGAAATGTATAGGAGATGCATAGTCGGTCACATAAGCTAACAAGAACCCATACATTGCACACATGTATCACCATCACCATTAAAGTTTTGGATGTAAACGCTGTTATTTTATGTTGTTGAATAGTCTTGGTAACATAAGGGAGTTAAATTGCTTTCAGCTTGGTGATCTGATCACAATGGGACAGTTTAACCGTTGGAATACACAAGAATTATTCAAAACGCATGTGGAAATATACCTGATCACATTTCTGTGCTAACTTCTGGTGTGTCTACATCCACCAGATTTGGACACTATAACGCTGATTTTATCTGGATATATGATGCAATTTTTAAACACAACCTAAGCTCCTATCTCTCTCTCCTTTGTGGTTTAATGTGCTTCAGTGCATGTTTCTGTGTTGCATTGCAGCTTCTTCCTGGAGAAGAACATGTTTGCCTTCTTCTTGAACATCCTACGCCAGAAGTCTGGTCGCTATGTCTGTGTCCAGCTCCTGCAAACCTTAAACATACTGTTTGAGAACATCAGCCACGAGACTTCCCTCTGTAAGTGTGTGTGTTTCCCCCCATGATTACCTTCGACATTTGGACTGAGCAAGATCACGTGCAGAACTGCAGTAGTTTGTCAGTCATGTGTTGCAGTTCATGTGTGCATTTGCATTGTATTTCTTGAAATTGTCCTTCTGTTTGAAGAGGTTAATTGATTTCTCTCCCAAAGACAATGAAGAGAAACAGTTGATGTTTCCTTTTACTGTTGATCTCAATATCTATTTTATATGTATGAGTTTGTTTAAATGCAAGTTTGTTTTCTGCTGTTTGAATGTAGAATATAAAAATGTTGAGCTAACATTTATAACATTTATATGCAGTTTGTCATATAAACTAGATATAAACTAGATAACATCTTTCTGTTCTGTTCCGTCCCGTCCCCTAGATTACCTGCTGTCCAACAACCATGTCAACTCCATTATCGTCCACAAGTTTGACTTCTCTGACGAGGAGATCATGGCCTACTACATCTCCTTCCTGAAGACGCTGTCCCTCAAGCTCAACAACCACACGGTGCACTTCTTCTACAATGAGGTGAGGTGGCTGACAACATGTGGGTGAAAGACAGTTCATCCCCTTGGGTAAATGTGGTGATAACAACAGCATATCACTATAAAAAGATGGGTAATAAAAAAACAATGCAGTAAAGCCTGTATTGTTACTCCATATTAGGCCACATCTCCCTCAGGATACTAGGGTGGGATCCCCACAATACCTTGATAATTACACTGTGTTGTTGTCTGAGGAGCAGGAGCAGCAACCACTGCTATAGTTTACTGATGGGATTATTTCAGGCAAAGCTAGGGGACTCTTGTTGTTGATTGATATTTTGTGACTAGCCTATTGGCTATTTAATTTTTTTAATCTCTGCAAGTCAATTGTGTTTTAGTTTGCTCTCCCAGTAGTACAACTTTCATGTTCTTTTGAATTTATCTTTTATTTTGAGATGCCTTCATTTTGTTGTTAACCTCTCATTCCCACAGAGTTCTGTAAGTATGTCGTTGGTCTGCCATTGGCTGTGTGTCTGGGGCAAAGTTATTGGTGCACTGTTGGTGGTAGAAGGGCTCCCCTCAGCCTCAACCTGACCCAGTGTGTCTCCACTCACTCCTCTGTCTCTGCAGTAAACCTCAACCTGACCCAGTGTGTGTCTCTACTCACTCCTCTGTCTCTGCAGTAAACCTCAACCTGACCCAGTGTGTGTCTCCACTCACTCCTCTGTCTCTGCAGTAATCCCCATGTCTCACACTGTCTGCGCTCGTGTACTCTGAGACACGGTTCCTGTTGCCTTTAGTTTGGATGTGTTCGCTGAAAGTATTTAGGGAGCATGGTTCGTGTTACTGCGTTCTTTGCTGGATGCCATGATGTTGGTGGGGGCTAGAGTAGACGCCTCCATGCTGGACCCCACGTTCATGTGGCCAGCCAGTAAGAAACAACATCAAGGTTTTGCGTTTCTAGTGAGTAGGCTGTCACTTGTTTCTGAGGCCATTTAAAATGTGGAATAAAAACCCTTGGACCGGTTCAGGCTGTCAATTTTCTTCAATCACTTGGAGCTCTGGATGACTTGCTTGTCATTGGCTAGAGATCTCAGTGAGTGAAGAAAATGTATTCACAGGGGCCAGTTACAGCCCATACCCAACTCGACCAGATAAAGAACTATATTTTGGTTTTGCAAGTATTGTGTTATATGTGTAGTATTATTAATATTATTAGTAATATTGATCTAACTTCTTATAATCCTATCAGTCTGTATATTACTAGTATGCTAGTCCTGGCAAGGCAGATATAATCATTCATTTTACTTTAGGACAGAATAACGTGAACAAAAAGAGCCATATCATGTTTAGAGGACTCATTACAAACCAAGAACATGTTAAAATGTTTAAGATTTAAGACAAATTCATGGTCACACAGCTTGTGACCATCCGGAGGACATTGTGTTGTACATTACTCCATGAAAAGATTCAGAATTATGATTTCATAGAAAGGGAGGGGAAATAGGATAGAAGTTGCTTTTTTTTCCTAGTGCTTGTTTTCTTCATTAACATATGGATGCCTGTCCTCTAATGCTGGGTTTACACCAAAAGATTTTCACAGTCCCAGACCAAAAACTGAAAATCATTAGTAAATCTAGGAGTTGTACTGGAGTCACAGCGCGCTCCCGTCATCTCGATCGTTAAGTTTAAGGTAGTAATCTGCGCTGTTTCCGATCAGTCTTTTCCCCGTCTTGGACTTGTGATAATATCAAACACGTTTGATATTATCGCAAGTCGCAGTGACGTCACACAATCAACAACCAATAGATGAGCTCTGACAAAAGTTTCTACTAAGGGCATAATGGGAAAAAATTGCATGGTGGGAAAAAAGAATAAAATAATCTAGTTGTAGTCTTGTAAATAGTGACCCTGCAAGATTCAGTCTTTGTAAAATCTCTGTCTGAGACTAGGCTGTGACTTAAACTCTAACCACTTATCTTGAGATGTGAGCAGGTGTGAGCTGATAGTTTTCCAAGAGTCTTTTCCAAAAGTTTTCAAAGTCTTCTGATGTGTGGGTAGCATTACTGGTATGTACTGGTATGACCCCTGATCTCTCTCTTTGACCTCCACCCCCCCCCCCCATCCTCACCCAGGTGCTGGGCATCCACCTGAACAACTGGAGGCTGACCCCCAAGCTGGGCGTGTCCGTGCTGGTGCTGTACGGCATCTTCCTCTGCTTCTCCATCATGATCCATATTCGTGCCTGTATCTGACTGTACATGTGTGTGTATGCACGAGAGTATGTGTGTGTGTGTGTGTGTTGCATACATCACTATCCTGTGTCATTCCTTCCTTGGCCCTGCTACAGTCACTGCTCCCACTATTTTACTGCTAATTTATCCTTCTGTAATTTGGTAACATAGGACTGTATAGGGCCCTCGGGGCGCCTCAGGGATTTTTCAGGCCACTTCCACAAGGAAATAAGACACTGAAGGGAGACTTTTTGGCTGGAAGATCACATGAAAAAGTGTCTAAATAATGGGTCTAAAGGATGAGAATGAGTGTAACGGGAGGAGGAAGTCATCTAACAAGAGGACTTCCCCTGGCCAGGGCGACGGAGCACTTGCTCTGTAATCTCCCGGCGTCGCTGCGAAGTGGCAGCACTGCATGGTCTGGACCGGCCAATTCACTGCCTTGTAATCCCTGGGGGCCGGAGCCACACAGAGCCAGCAGAGTTCCTGGCTCTGTCAACAGAGCCCTTCATTCTCCACGTCGTACCTCCCTGTAGAAACGGTTCCAGGTACAAGTGCACGCGCGGCTGTTTGTTTACCAGTCGTCTTTCATTTATCCAGCGTTCACGTTTGACTGGGAGTTAGGTTGGTGAAATACGGGGAGGAGCAAGGCAAAAGTATTTGGTAGCCAGGAGGAGATAGAGAGGAGGTAGAAATACCGGTCTGATCAGCTGTGGCTACCAAAACCCACAAAATCAAAGAGATGTGATAGCCATTTGTCAAATGTCAAAGGCTACCGGTTCACCTGGCAGGTGACAGCGGCATGCGCTCACTGAGCCGGATTACTTGCACTAGCACGTGTCACCAGAGATGGCGCCGCTGCTCCTGAGGTTCCTTACAGCGTGTGGTCGTTATGTAACTCGCTAGCCGGCGCTTGTTTTGTACGTTGCAGGTTGCTGTTTGACCTTCCAGGGGTCCCCCCCCCTGCTTTGAGCTTGACTGTAAGATGAAATCTTTCTCTTGCAATTATGTTGCAATGACAGGCTGCCACAACCCTGGCTGAGGGGTGGATATGACATAAATGTAAGCAAAGCTATGTTTGAGGAGTAAAACGTGCAGGAAACCTTCCACAATGCAACATGTGTGTGTGTGTGTGTGTGTGTGTGTGTGTGTGTGTGTGTGTGTGTGTGTGTGTGTGTGGGGGGGGGGTGGGTTTTGTGTGGGTGTGTGTGTGTGTGTGTGTGTGTGTGTGTGTGTGTGT
>JAOPUI010000077.1:11699921-11710731 GCA_027123135.1 Urophycis floridana | reverse complement strand
ACTTGACTTGACTTGACTCGACTCTAACAAAAATGACTTGGGACTTGCTTGAGACTTGACGGTTAAGACTTGAGACTAGCTTGAGACTTGCATATGTGTGACTTACTCCCATCTCTGGTTCCCACTATAAATAAGCATAACAGGGTGGACGTGTTATGCTTTACCTCATCAGTAAACCTTTATAAAACATTGAAATAAATGTTGATTAAAGAGTGGTACTTACTCTGCTTCTTCTTTTTCCCTCCAAAAATATTGTCACATTAGAGAGTCATGTGACTAAAAGAATAGTCAGATGATGCGTTCTATGGAATTCTCATCATAGTAACAGGGGGGACAGTTGACTCAGGGACACAACATATTTGAAAGATTTTAAGCATTTGAAATGCATTAATAACAGAAAATAACATCTGGTAAGAAATACTTGAAATAAGACAATACAGAAATGATGAAAAACCTTGAATTTATTAGATTTTCCTTACTTATATATGTAACTGAAGTCACGCAAACATGACTGGGGACATAGTATTTTAATGTACTTGTGCTAAAATCAGACTAATTTATTTTAAATTCATTTATCCTGTGTACATATAATTGTTTCCTATGGTAGAGGGTGGTTAAGCATACAAGAAAAGGGTTTAGAAATAAGTAGAAGCCCATTTGTACACAAAATATACCATATTATGTCAATGGAACCCAAATGGCACCAAATACTAGGAATGACCCACCTGTGCTAATTTCTCTCTAGCAATATTGGTATTTTGAAGGTAAGATAACAACAATGAACGCGTTTGGATGCTAAGTTATGTTTTTAATGAACTTCTACAGACAAATATTGTGTGATAAATTGTGAAATATCAACAGCAGCTAGTAGCTAATAAATCCAAAAAGTAGCTAGCATTAACATTAGTCATTTTGCTAGTACCAGTTAAAGCTAACTTTAATGCTGGAAGCAGGATGGAATGAATAGGTCTACTGGGTCTTGCACTGGTGTAAATTTTAGGTTTTTAGTTGTCCGATTTGGAAAGGTAATGACTAAAACTAAAGACAAAACTATTGTATTTTATCTTTCCTGTTGACAAAATACAGGAGTTCAACGAGCAGGGTATGGGCTGCTTGAATTCTGTTTTTATGAGATGGCTGAGGCAAGAAAATGGGAGTTGTGCATTCTCACAACCAGTTAGTGCATGAAATGCTACAAGGCTTGGTGCTGAATCCTTTGACATTTTTATTGATGATTTTTCACTGAGTACCTTATACTGTTCCCAGACTTCATCGAGAAGAAGTACGCGTCTTTTATCTGCTGCCCCTTGCAGCTCTTCGGATAGCCATGTCATCGCAAGGTCTGGGTAGTCTGAGTTTTCAGAGTGTTCTTGTATTGCCTTCTTTGTCTTGTCCGTAGATCTGATGAATGCTCTTAAACATGTAAAGTGATATTTTGCCTCAGCTGCAATTAGATCAATCACTCCAGCCAGCCAAACATAAATGTTTTAGTCTAAAGAAGAAACTTTCATAATTTGATCACTCAGTTTTGTTGTCATTACTAATCTCATTGGTTTCTTCAAACATCTGTTTGGCAGAACAGGCATAAACGCCAATCATAAGGTCATAGAGTGTGGGTACATCATTGCCTAGAATCACTGTATATGGCAATGTTGGAGCTAATGCCACAGTCAACAGGAAAGTCTGCCCCCCAACAGTAAGATAAGCTTCAGTTGTAGGATAAACATGTTCATCTCCATGGATGCAGCTTATCCGTGATTTATCTTCACTCAATTTTCACTTCATTTTTCTCTGGGAATCAAACTGGGCAAAATGGTTTTGTGAGACCTAAACCATTACAGTGGTAACACCTACACTCTTGTTTAGGGGTTCAAGAGGGAGGCTTTTTAGCATAGCTTGTGGCTGCCTATCACTTGAAAACCCTCTACCCCGTGGCTGACCAAACCCCTGTTCACCCCCAGAGGACCTACTTGAATGGGCCTGGTGGTTCTCCCAGCCGAAGGTGGCAGCTTGGCTTCCTCTTCTGGCTGATGTCTGCAAGGCATGCAGCTTCCTCTGCCGTTCCGGGGTCGTGCTCTCTGATCTAGATCTCCAGCTCTTGATGGACCATCCTCAGGAACTGTTCAAGAATAATAGTCTCTGATAGTTCTTTAACTGTTGATTTCTCTGGCTTAACCCATTTGCAGAAGAGGTCTTTCAGACGCACATACAGCGCTTGTGGAGTTTCACCAGACTCAATCTTGAGAGCATAATCGTCTACAGTAGGTATCAGGTGTAATTTAACATTTAGCCAAAATTGCTGCTTTAACTTTTTCATATTGTTCCGAGTATTTCATGTCCATCAGAACATAAGCACTGTGTGCTCTGCCAGTGAGTAACGGAACCAGACGCACAGCCCATCCATTTTTAGGCCAGTGACATACTCGGGCTAATTCTCTCAAATGTTAAATCATCTAGAGATGACAGCAGCTTGGGATCCCTCCGTTGTCTGGCTCATCATCTCATCTGGGTCATCAAAATCCCCATCATTGTTGTCACAACTATTATCATCATCATCTTTGTGGCGGATGGATTTCATCCATAGTGTCCAGCTCGGTTCTTTGTTCTTCTGTAATCAGTTTCACTTGCTGCTGCATTTGGGAGACTTGATGCTGTACACGTATCCATCTCTGTTCTTGACAATAGGACTCTTTCTCTCTTTGCTGGTCTCTGTTTGTGCTTGCATGAGTGATTTCACCAAACCTTATAGTTCATCAAGCTTGTCTTCTGTCTTTGCGCCTGTCCTGGTGTCTGGAGCACATGCTCCACTTAGCCCCTCATCTGGGTCTTCTGTCATTTTTCTTCCCCTGTGAAGGAACTGTAGGGTGATGGGGTTCGGTAGAGTGAGTATGTGGTGAACAAGCAGGGTCTCGGTCAGAAGACGTCAATAGTAAGGAGTGAGGTTTTGGAAGTAGGCAAGGAGGAGGCAAGGTTTGATGCAACACCAGCAGCTTTATTTGTCTTTACTTTCTTTTGAGGCCTTTGTCTTTGGTTCTTTATTTGCACTGTTAGTTTGCGCTGCATCAAAAGGAGATGAAGAAAAGAACAATACAACTACAATTCATCAGAGTGGCCAATCAAATGATGCACAACAAACAAGTATGGATATACAACCCTTAACTAAACAGTCAAACAATCTCACATGGCTCTTGGCACATGTCTGGGAACAAGGGAACTAGGGTAGCAGAGCACATGTCAGCAAAGCTCCCACAAAGGCATACAAATTAAACAATCAAATAATGAGTTGACCTCTCACGTTAACGTGAAGAAGCACACATAAAATGTGTGGATGCAGCAGAGTGTTTGCAGGGAGTGCAAAAAGGGCGAACTGAGGGGTGAACAAACAATTTATAGCCTCCGCCCCCTTACCCAGCAGGTAAAGTGGGCATGGTCAGGTGGCAGGTATCCTTTGGGTTGACTTAAGCAGATTCACCATATTTAGTGGGAAACAGAATTAACTGAGAATGATGATCCAGGGAGTCTTTTCACCCTGCCTTGGCATCATTTGTTGTAACATGGGCCCCAGCTTCTGACACCACTTGTTAAGATGACCACCATTGCAGCTGGACAGTACAGCTAAAGAATACCCAGGCAGGATTGTCCAGTGTCACAGATGAGGCATCATCATAAATTAACCACATAAATGCACATTAAATCTCATGTCCCTCTTTTTCAGGTGGAATCATGTGGTCATCACAGAACCCACCAGGACAGCTAAGATTTAAAATGACTTTTTTTTTTTACCTTTATTTAACCAGGCAGATCATTAAGAACTCTTAAGTTCTTAATGGTGTTCTTATTTACAGTGATGGCCTGACAAAAAGCACAAGCTTCTTGGGGGGGGGGGCAGCAAAACACCAATTTCCAAAACATAAAAACAGGCTAATAACAGGAATTGATTACACCAACATGAAATTGTTATTGGCCTAAGCCATATCAGCGGGTATGGGCATACAGATGAGACAGGAGACAGGAAGGAGGTTAGATGGAGGGGAAACAATTGCAGGAATCTCTAAGGTATGAGATGGTAATAATAAATATATAAACAATCAATAAATATGAAACTGTTTAAATGTGCAATTATTAAAGTGCATTGTGCAATATTCCCCCAACCCCATCTCAAGCTCCAGGGAACAAAGTCCTCTTCGTTACAATGGGGTTCCCTTTTGAACGACATCTCACCCTGTTCAACAACTCTGTAAACACAACATCTTTTTGTCGGACAATAGTTTTTAGTTAAACAACCTGAAACTGGTTTCCCTTTCACTGGAGGCAACCGATAAAAATCTCCAACTGCAATTAGGCTAACATTTCCAATGGGGAACAGTTACCAGACTGTTTAATTTGTCCTAAACGTCCATTGACGTAGGCCAATAGTTTAAGATCAACCATGGATATTTAATCGATTATCAAAATCTGCAAGTTACTACTATAAAATGAGCTTTTCCTCACCCAGTGGCGTGTAAGGCAAGCATACATCTTTACCAATACCAAATGAACTGTGAATAGTACCTGCACGTAAATTGTGTGCAGCTATCCCCGTAGGAGCAGTTAGCAAAACACAAATCCCTCTTAACCTCATTGCCTCATACTGGATAGCTTTTACCTGTCCCTGCACCACCTGTAACAAAAACACGATGACTCGGTGAGGTCCCGCCCACAGCTCCCTGGAGCTTTAATTAGTTGGGTTATAGCACAGGGATTGCTGCACAATCCAACGCCTTAGCAATGGCTTGCAGAACCCAAACTGAATTACCAAGGGCTGCTCACATTGCTTCAGCGCAAACGCGACAATTCAACCTATAGTGAGATGTGGGAGAAAGCATGCTCTTTGGCTGCCAGCATTGACGTTGTTCCCTCATCGCCTCACACTGTCAACAGACAGACTCTAGGTCTAACACACATACGGCAACCCCCTGGGATTATTGGAGAAAAAAAATGTTTTGCCTTTCATTGACCACCTGATTACAGAACTTAGGGGTAGGGTGTGTCTTGCATTGCCATGTCTTAAAGCACAATATCTCCTACCCATCAAATTGCAGCTTTTGACACACAATGTGTGACGGTTTAGGTGCAGGTGACTGTGTGCGGGGGGGGGGGGGTCATAGGTTGAGTGCCAGCCAGGTCTCTCTCCTGGCATATAAGATAGTCAGTCTTTCAAACTTTTTAACCACACAAAGGTAATACTTTAAGTATCCCTTTATATAAATATATATACACATATAACCAGAACCTCAGAGTTTCACAAACAACCAAACTATAAAGCAACAAAACATTTGCATTCAAGGAACTGTATTAATTCAAGTCCAACACAAAGTCAGTTCATCCTTTTAGTGTTTCAGTTTATTTGAGAAAAAATGGGAAAAGAAAGCGAGAGGGGAAAAAACCCTCTGTACCTTTTAAATTAAAAAAAACTCCTTGAGAAGAAGAAAAAAAACCTTCTCCGGAAACACAAAACCACAGAAGAAGAAAACTCTGTCAACGTAAAAGGAAGACCACGGTACCTGAGATTAACGTCAGCACTATGTCAGTCAGGGGGAGAATCCGCTCCGGAAGAACAAAAGGATCCAGTACTAGCCGTTTTACGGCGCAGTTTTCCCGTTGGTGGAACGAGCACTTGAGGTTTTAACGACTCACTGTCTCTAGCCTACCGAGCATGGGAGCTCCGACGCATCCGACACTCTGCTGCAACCGCCATGACAGCGGGGGAGGCGGAGATTTAGCCTTTCCGCCATTGACGACCGGGCGAATCGGCGCCGCACAGCGCACCTAGGGGGTGGATAGGAGGGCATGGACAGGCTGACTGTCACAAATGTATGGGAGTAAATAAGGTGGAGTATGGCCCCCCTAATGCCAAATGTTGAAGCTGCAGACGTGGAGTTTGAGCTGTGGAGGCAGCACAATGAAGGCCTTGGGCCGACATATTCCACCAGTGTCTAGTGTCAGACTGTGCGTACTATGAAATACAATCCTCGTAGCACCCCTGCTTTCAGCATTTGAAATGCGTCACCATGACGGGGGGGGGGGGGTCCTCTTCCATTCAGCGCCCCCTCCCCTCTCCTCCTCCTCCTGCATTTGCCTCTGAGGTCTTGGTCCTGGTCTAGAGGTGGACTGGGCTGTGCTGCTGGTAGAGTCCACCATGGTCTCCGTGATAATGAGCTGGTGAGGAGCAGTGTCAGCCCAGAAGCTGGGCCTCTTGAAGTTCTGCTGAATCCATGGATGCTGCATGGCTTCATCCCTGGTCATGCGCTTCCTGGGCTCATAACCTGACATCGCCAGATCAACGAGAACAATGATCAACATATTTGCAACACGCTGAATGTGGAAAACATTGTTTGCCAGTATATGTGCCAAATCAAAATTTGCCTCCCTGGTCACCACCTGGCCATGCTTCTAGTGCGGAAAACTCAAGGACTACTTTGTATCTCCTTAATAGAACTTTGCATGGCACATGTTGAAGTAAAGACATGAGCCAAGACTTGGAGGCTGCATCAAACTCAACGCTTGTCAGAGTGGAGGTGCACCTACACGAGACGGTGCTGGATGAAGTCAAAGAACAGTTCTTCCTGGGTCCAGGGCCATAGACAGATGCCAACTGGTCTTCTCTTTGCTGTTTCTTTGACCTGCATTAACGTCCCACAACATCACACAACAACAACTGAAATATCAAAAGACACAACAACCAAGGACATTCTTTGGTCTCATTGTGAGGACAACTTGAGGTTTAGTTTCTACTCACCAGTGAGTGCTTACTGAAGCAACGTCTTCTTGGGGGAGCTTCAACAGAACACATACACACCACATCAGAATAACAGTAGGGCGCTGACATATTAAAGCCATCTTTTTAAGTATTTATTACCATCTTCATTTCATGCAGTAACTCTGACTCATTGTCAACATGGCACAGGGCATCGCCAGTCTTGAGCTCGGCTAGGATGCAGCCCAGACTCCACATGTCAATGGGCCTGCCGTAGACATTCTTCAGACGGACTTCTGGGGACACGTAGGCCAGTGCCTGGGCAACAGGATAGTCTGGAGGTTGAAGTTTGTCATTCAAATGAACCGTAGCTTCAGAAAGAAACTTACCTTTAAGATGGGTGTTTTCCTGTCAAGGTAAAAAGCCAGACACTCACATAATGGTCCAGACGGCTTGCCCAAGTCAGCCACTTTCAAGACCTTTAATTAATCTTTTGACACAAGGATGTTCTCCTAAAAAGAAACAGGAGATTGTTTTAACCATCTCAAGAATGTATCTTCCAAGGCTCACATTTAAAAAAAAGAATAACCCAAAAGTAAATCCCCAAGATATGTGCATGTATTCTAACTCAGGGTTCCCACACCTTGGTTAAGATCAAATCCAAGGACCTTTCAAGGACTTTCCAGGCCCAATATCCTCAAATTCAAGGACCTAATGTGTCGATACATTTCAAGCACGGGCATGGTTAAATCATGTTACCTCAACAGACCAAGGATAGTTGTCGCAGTTTTCTTTTATATTTGGCCATATGACAGATGTGGTAGGCCTATTCTATTTTTCGTGCTTGTGTTTTGCATAAAACTGAGCTGAAATAAACTTCTAGATTTACCTAAACAAGTTAAACTCATTATCACAAACATTTTGGCTTATTTATCAGTTAAATTAAATATTTGGGCAAGAGGTTATCACAAAGATTTGGTTTATTAAAAATATTACCATGAAACCATTACACAAGTTAAACAAACATGAATGCATAATGGTAAACAATGAGTAAAATATTTTCCAAAACAATAGGTCAGCTGGTAATATGCATAAAAAAGTGCATTCCCTGAAATATCCTTTAGTCGTTTCCCTTTTAAAAGTAATTTTGTTTAATTTATTCTGTCTTCACTTGCTTTTCAATTCATTCAATTTCTCATCCAATGACTTTTCCACTTCCATGATTTCTGCCCTCTTCTCCTTTGCACCCTTCCTTAAACTATTGGATTTTGCATTTAAAGTCAGCTTGCCCGTTTTCTCAGCTTCAAGAGCAAACTTATCAGCTGAGGTCTCTAGCGCCTCTGTCTTCGTTTAGCCTTTTTTTCTTAGTTTTGAGTTCTTCGATTTGATCCAAAACACATTTCCGCTTGTTATTTTTTTTGCACATCTTCTCTCTGCCTTTTCACATCATCAAGATGTGAGAGGTATATTTGCCGTGCACCACCAACTGATAATAGTGGTCTGTCAATTGTAACATTCTTGGTGCCACCCACCAACCTAAGATGGTCCAAAATGCACCTTTGTGCAACAAATGACTCCTCTGCAAGGTTATCAACCTCAATTTGACGGTTGCCCATGTGAGAGGAGAAGGAGTTGGCGGCAGAGTCCCCATAGCTTTTCATATGGTTTCTCTGTGGACATCCTGTCATGCAAAAAAGTATCAACTCTGTCCGTGTATGGATCAAAGAGAGAAAAGTGTGAACTCTGAGGTCCTACTATCTCATTTATGAATTGACTGTAGAGTAATTAAGTCGTCAGTCTTCTTCCTTCACATGGTGGACATGCACCAGGTATGTCAAAGCCTTCCTAAACTTAGTCACTCCACCAACATTGGAGGCCATTTCATTTCTGAATCACTAAGGTTTTTTTTCAACCTTTGCGTAAAATGACCAATTAACATTGGGTCCATCCATTGATATCTGCACCATTTTTTGTTTTGGCAGATTTTCACTGCACTTTTCATACACAGATTTGAGGTCTAATGCTGTTGCGTGACCCATGAATTTGGAGTCGTAAAAGCATGTCACCACTTTGTCCCCATCCCATAATCGCACATAGAAGTCGCACTGTTTGGACTGCGTTTTACGGTTTAGGCTCTCGTCAAACAACAGCACATAATCCTCCCTATCCTGGGTAAATCTTTGTCAATATTTTTTTGAAATGTGGAGCCAAACCAAAAGTACAGACGTAATTCGACTTTGTTGCTCCACAGGCAAAGGTCCTTGCTATGGCGCTATCCGGGAACATAGATGAAAATAGCCCGCCTAAAAGTAAAGAGAATGAAATCAAAAACATTATTACATGAGCACAATGACAGTGTGCATTTTAAACTACAGTGAGACTGAATTCAGACACTTTTTGTGTTAAATTAAACTAACCTGTGCCTTCACTGGAGTTGAAAGAGTAGTGAGATTCCATCATATTCAGACACCATAAGGTCGCAGCTCTCAATGAGTCTTCTTTGGGAACACCAGTGATTACCGACTGTGTGGAGGATGCGGCAATGGTGGTAGTCGTTGCAGAAGGTTTAGGTCTACTTGGTGTGGGAGTAGATGTCGCCAACCTTTCCACATAGTTCAGTACTGTTGGTGCTGTACAAAAAAGGGACACAGACTGACAGATCTGATATCTACATAATACAGCTGGGGCACAAGGACCTAAATGCCAGCTTTAAAACTACATTCAGACCTATTTCTGTAATAGAATATTATGCTACAGTTCATGCAAAGCTTTTCTATTGCAAATAGTATACATTTGAAATACCCATCTGTATGCCTACACATTTATCATAAACATATTTAAATACAATGTTTGATTAAAATGAGATATCAACAATAGCTTGGTAAGCCTATTGATACCACTGAGCAGGTTTTTTCCTGGCTAGCATACTGTTTGTGGTTGCTTTTATTTGAATAGTTATCTTTCTGTAAAATGCCAGAAAAGGACTACATTAAGATAATTCAATAATCTGATGACACCACTCTGGAAGTCTGCGAGCTGCTAACTGTACTGCTGTTATGCTTCATCATTTGTATAAGTGATACAAAGAGTGTAACTATTATAGTTTAACATGGTAACCCATATCTGGCCATAATGCAGTGCCTTCACGATTAATTGTTTTGTTACATCCATAAGGGGGCAACCTAAGAACGCAGGATAAAACAGAACTTTGATTGACGTTATGGCAGGCAGTGTCTAAGCAGACGTTAGCAGCTAGCCTAACCACTGCACCGTCGTCAATTAGGTTAGCAACTCATAGCAGCACTTTCTAACATTAGAACACATTTTAAATAAGCCTATGTCCACTGTTCAAAATCGGTACGACTTACCTACTTTCAATCTCCGTAATGCAGTCTTGTGTATGGCTCCAGCAGAATGGCTTGAGAGAGCCGACTCTCCCATTCTGTCCATTTTTATCGATTTGCAGCAGGCTGTACATCTTGCCGTATGCTGATTTGCTGGATCTCTGGCAATCCATTCTTTGAAATCCTGTTTCGTTTGCCAAACGTCCTGAAATTTGCATTTCCCAGGCATCAAGGAATTTGTTCTGTAGAGATGGCGCGTGGGAAACGTCAGAGCCGTAGGTACCGCTGTCTCTTGCACAGTTGTATCTGTGCGCGTGTATGAACGTCATGGCAACTAGATAGAAAACAAGCACTACACGATGGAAACACAAAGGAATCACGCTGGCCGTGTAGCCATACAGCTCTGGTTCTAACCAACGTAAATCAGGCATACGCATAGGATATCCACAGAAGTTGTGGCGAAATAATGGAAAACGGGGGAAAACGAGTCAGTTAAATGAAGTCAGGGGAAAAAGAAAAAACATCGGTCTGTACTCACAGTCAGTCCGGTATTGTTGTCCGGTTTGTATGAGTGAATGACGGAAGTCTCTCTATGGGATCAAATAAGGGTCAGAAAGATTTTGTACTTTTACAATGAAGTTCACATGTGTAACAAAGTTTTGTAGTTGTAAAAATATTTTGTGTCTATGTAAAAACATTTTGTGCATGTGTAACAAAGTTTTGAAGTTGT